>LR738714.1:453968991-454010475 GCA_902687465.1 Secale cereale
ATATAGGTGAATCTGTTTGTTCTGGCCTGCTTCACTTTTTTTTGGGTAATGCAACTATTTATTCATCAAAGACCACAGATAGTGGGATTACATTTGAGTTATGGGGTTGCAAAAGCCAAATATGACGTCCATGAGCTAACGAAACGGGAAATCTAGCTAACTTACGAGCATTCTCATTAACTACACGACTTTAAAAAAAATATGAGTTCCTTGCTGGTTTTGATCTCCTTAATAATGACGGCATGTCGTCCTCGGCTTCCTTCAGCTATATCAACAACCTCCTGCTGTGCATCTGATGCCACAACGAAGTTTTGGATGGCAAGATCTTCTACTAACGCTAGGGCTTCACGACAGGCTATCGTCTCAAGTATACTTGCATCTTGCAAACCTGGGATGGTCAAAGATGAACTCCCCATATAATTATCATTGCGATCTCTGCATACCGCCACTGCTGCTCCTCTCGACCTTGACACACCTGCATCAACGTGGATTTTGGCGTAGCCATGTGGTGGTGCTTTCGGGCGTGCTCCGTGCCCAGTTCCTGCCATTCCAATTCTTCCTCCCGTGGCCGGTTGCTTGATGGTTTCTAGTTCGGAGATGAATCGATTAATGAATCCATATGTCGCTCCTGGACTCTGAAATATACCTTCATGGATAGCTTGCCTCCGAACATGCCAAATGGCCCACAGGGTGACTGTCGTCTTTACAAAGTTCGCATGTGATAACGAATTCTGTACCAAGAACAATCATTGCCTAGGATTTCTTTCTGTTGCTGCGATGAGTTTGTCCATCAAATCTGCATCTGTTAGTGCCCACGCACATCGGGACGTTGTGCATTCCAAAAGCGAGTGTCTCCAAGAGTCAGCAGCTCCGCAAATACCGCAGCAACTCGTAGTGGACATGTTACGGTGGGCACGAACATCTTCAGTGGGAATCGAGTGTTTAGCTAGTCGCCATAAGAACATGCGAATCTTCCCCGGTACCTCTGTTTTCCATAGTTTCTTCCATGATTCCTCTTCTACGGTCGTGGAAGAAGGCCCAGCCGTGCCTTCGAGCCATGCTTCTCTTCGCTTCTTTGTAGCTACTAGCATCTTGTAAGCTGATCTGACTGTAAAGGAGCCATTTTTCTCAAAGTTCCATGCCCAACTATCCTCAATATTGGATGTACTCAAAAGGTATTTGCATGATATATGGTATATCAATTGAGAGGAACACTTTCTGTAGCCGTGTCATGTCCCATGAAGCCGAAGTGGCATCAATGAGGTCAGATACGTATTGTGGTGGGTTAGCGATCAAGCATCCATATGGTTTCATCATTTCATCTCTTGGTATCCAATTGTCCCCCAGATGCTCGTTCCTGTACCACTCCCAATACGCTTAATCAAACCTTGCTTAAGGGCATCTCTCCCTTATATAATACCTCTCCAATTTGACTTGGGTGTGAGCCCAGCTCGGCTTGCAGCAGGGTAGCATTGGGGAAATAGACGCCCTTAAGTATCCGTGCACTG
This sequence comes from Secale cereale, assembly GCA_902687465.1. Taxonomy (NCBI): domain Eukaryota; kingdom Viridiplantae; phylum Streptophyta; class Magnoliopsida; order Poales; family Poaceae; genus Secale; species Secale cereale. The sequence continues at coordinate 453,970,500 of LR738714.1, forward strand.
AGGGACTCCGGGTGTTGTAATATTCATCAAGCCTATCTTGCTAGTAGAGCAAGGTTAAAGAGCTCGAAGTCTTTGAAACCCAGCCCTCCCATACCTTTCGACTGTGTCATGTCCTTCCATGATACCTAGTGCGGTTTCCTTTTACCATCCTTACTTCCCCACCAAAATTTCCTTATTAGCATATTTAGTTTCTCACATAATCCCCTTAGCAGTTTGAAACGAGTAAACCGGCACTGCTTGTGCTACTTCTTTCACCAATATCTCTTTGCCCGCCATCGATAATGTCTTTTCTATCCATCCCTGGACCTTGCTCCACAAGCGGTCTTTCAAATATTTGAAAGCCCCGTTCTTTGACGAGCCCACATCCGACAACATCCCTAGATATTTTTCATTCAGTGTTTCATTAGGAACCTGGAGCATGACCTTGATCTCATCTCTCACCGAATCAGGAACCCCTTTACTGAAATATATTGATGGTTTTTCAAAGTTTATATGTTGGCCCGTAGCCATGCAATATGTATCCAACACTTGTTGCACCTCCGATGCTCCCTCACTATTCGCCTTGAAGACAGCAGGTTGTCATCTGCAAAAATAAGATGGTTCACTGGTGGTGCCATAGGGGCCACCTGCAGGCCACGTAGGTTTGATGACCCAGTCTTTGATTTTAACAGGCACAAAAGGCCCTCTGTTGCCAGCAAGAACAAATATGGAGAGATTGGGTCCTCAGTAAGAATTCCTGAAGTTTCTTCTCATTAAATAGCACTGAAAATCTAACTGATGTGACCATGTCCATCACAATGTTTACCCACCTTTCGGTAAATCCCAATTTTAGCATAACCGCTCGAAGATAGCTCCATTCAACTCTATCGTATGCTTACATCATGTCCAATTTTACGGCACAATGTTGATTTTTCTTTGCTTTGTTTCTCTTCATAAAGTGGAGGCACTCCTATGCTGCTATTATATTGTCTGTGATCAATCTGCCTGGGACGAAGGCTGACTGCTCATCTGAAATTATCTCTGGTAAAACTAGCTTGAGGCGGTTAGAAATAACCTTGGAGGCAATTTTATAAAGAACATTGCATAGGCTGATGGGACGGAACTGAGTAAGCTGAGTAGGGTTTTTAACCTTAGGGATAAGAACCAGCAATGTGTTGTTGATGCATTCCACCGACTCATTACCTTCCACAATCCTAATGACTGCTTCTGTCACCTCCTCACCACAGACTTCCCAATGTCGCTGGAAGAAGTGTGTTGGAAAACCGTCCGGACCCGGAGCTTTGATGGGAAACATTTGGAATAAGGCCTTTTTCACCTCCTCTGCGCTATATGGGGCATTTAGATTCTCATTCATTTCGGTTGTTGCTTTGGATGGTACTGTTTCTAGTACCCTTTCCATTTCATGCACCCCTTCCGATGTGTGCAACTGTGTGTAGAAATCTGTGGTCACACTCTCCAGCTCGTCTACATCTTCGGTCACTCGCCCGTTCGGGAGCTGTAAGGCTTTAGTCTGATTTTTCCTCCGACGGCGGCTAGCACGCAGATGGATTGAGCGCATGATTGCCAGTTCTTTTTCAAGTGCCGAATCTCCCCTCTGATGGAACCAAAGTGCTCCTTCTCCCAGGTTGTCAAATCACTAGACATATCTGTCAGCTTTTCCTGGAGCTCTCTAACCGAGCCAGACGGTTTCTTTTTCTAGACAGTGCCTACAAACTCCATCTGGATGCCTTTCCCATGAAGTCTCATATTTAAATGACCTGGGACCCTTGGTGCATGCATGCACGTCGCCGAACCGGAGCCTAATCGCTGCATGATCTGATGCAGCTGTAGTATGGTGCTCAAGCGCTGCATTAGAGAAGGTGTTGCACCAGTCTGTCGAGGCTATACATCGGTCCAGCCTCACCCGTGTATATGTACCCCCTGCTACCTTTTTTCAAAGGTCCATCCTGCTCCTTCATAGCCTATGTCAGTCAAACCACAAGTATCTGTAGCATCCCGAAAGGCATCCATCTGGGCTTGACTTCTGCTTCCAACTTCGTCGTGTTCATGAAGGTGGAGGACCTCATTGAAATCGCTAATAACCGCCCAAGGTAGACTGCTAGCATTGGTTATTCCTTTCAACATGTCCCAAGTTTTGTAGCGTTCGACCACTTGAGCTTCTCCGTAGACAAACGTGACCCTATTTTTTGTTTCAAACAAATCATCAATTATTACATCGATGTGATACTCGGATTAGCCAATCACTTCAACTTTTATTGAATCATTCCAAAATATACCAAGGCCTCCACTTCGGCCTGAACTACTAACTGCATAGCTTTTATTGAAATCTAAAGAACCTGCTAAACTTTCGACACGAGATCCCTCAATCCGTGTTCCAAGGATACAAAGAATTGAGGGGGCATGTTGCCTCGTCATGTCACGAAGATCTTTGACTGTCGTGGGTTTGCCAGCCCCGCGGCAGTTCCAGACTAAGAGACTCATTGCGCCTGGCGCGACCCACCATGGGGCCCGCCAACTCACGCATATGTGTTTTTGTTTGGCAATGTGTTCTTTCCTGCCGGAGTCACTTTGTTTCCCTTGGGGTCTTGCTTGGAAGAAGGGTTTGCCAGAACCTCCGGCGGGGGGAGTGCTAGCAGTGATTGTCCCGTCCCCATGCTGGGAACCGATGAACTCTTGTTCGCCTCCGCTTCATGGTTTGCTCCTCTCTTCCTGTTCTTCTCAGCCTCTTCTCTTGCAGCCTCTGGTAGGATCTCCAGGTCTTCCTCCTCGGCATAGTGATTCTGGGGAAACGGTGACACACCACCTCTTCCCTCACCACGCCCTGAACGACCTCTAGCTCGGCCTCCTCTGTTTGTTCTTCCTTCCCTTGGACCGCGACCTGGCCCTCTGAACCATCCTGCCTTCAGGTCCTTAAACACAAGTGCTTTTCGGGGGTGCACCCCATCCCCACACTCCTTTAAAAAATGCCCAAGATGGCCACAAACCGCACACCTATCTGGCAAACGCTCATATTTAATTCGGAACAGCTGTCTCTTTTGCTTGATAACAAGGGAACCAACATTCTTGAGGGGCTTAGTAACATCAATTCTCACCCGCACTCGATAGAAGTTCCCTTCAAAATCTGGTGATTTTGGTTCAGCATAGATGTAGTCCCCAACCATTGAAGATAGGGCTTTGATCTTGGAGAAGAAACCCTCAGGAAAGTCATGGATTTGAATCCATATGTCAATCTTATCAAGGGCAATTGTGGATGGCTTGGTGAAGCCATCATAATGAGCTATCACCGCCGCCTTACCCTTGAACGTCCATGGGCCTTCCTCCATTACCCTCTCCCAATCACTAAGACAATCAAACAGCAAGGAGTACATATTATCTTCAAGTGGACGGATCTTCACATCTTGTGCCAAGTCCCACGCCACTCGCATGTTCCTGAAGAACCAACATTGACTGTAGGTTTTATCCGTGCACACACGAGCGAGCGCCATCCATCGAGTTGCTTCTATGGCTATCTCATCATCACCAACCTCTACATCTTGCAGATCATCCTCTTTGAGCCCTAATTCTTCCATCATCTCCTCCAACTCGGTGGTAGCCGACCCCGAGCCTGAAGCGCCTGAAGCCATTAGATCTCTCGCCCGAGAGGTGTTTCCGCGGGCGGTAGTTCCCTACCCCTGTCCCGTCCCCGCTTCGCAACCCTAGGACCGGCGGCCCCGGCTGACTAATGCGGCGAAGATGGCGGAGAGGATCGTTTTCTCTACGGTGGTGGTCGCGGCTGCCGTTGAGAGGAAAATTAACCCTAACTAGAGGGGATATCGCTGGCCTGCTTCACTTGTTTTGCCTCCGGTCACACAATTCCCGCATCAGCCCATTGGGCAGCATTTTGTACTCGGCTTATTTGTTCCCCTTTCCTATTTAGCGCTCATAGCGCCGCTTAGAGCAACTCTAGCGGATCCTGCAAAAGTCGCGAACCCATAAATTACGGTGAGTATGCGGGCTCGGCCCAATTTTCCGGCCAGAACAGAGCCCGCATACTCGCCCCGGTTGTAAAAAAAATTGTCGTGGCCCGCAAACCGCATGCCCCGACCAGTATATCTGCGGGTTCGAGGCGTGTTTACAGGTCAAAACCCTATTGCCTCGCCACCGCCGAGATACGCAATTCCCCCACCCCCCCTCCACATTTCTCGCCGCCGGCGACCCCCTTCCGCCTCCAGCCGCCATGTGGGGCCGCATGTGGAGCTCCAGACGCGACTCCGGCAGCAGATCCGGCGGCGACAGCGGCCCCGAGCGCGAGCGGCGTGTCTGGTCGGACGACGCGAGGTAGCACGGGGCGAAGTGAACCATACGCGGCCTCTCGCGGGCGCCGAGCTTCCGCGTCTGCGAGACGGACGAGTACGACCATCAGCATGGCTGTACCCCATCCTCTGTCGCGTCCTTCTCCTCCGCGACGAGATCTTCCTATGCCGGGAGCTCCTCCTCTTTCGGTGCAGGCCTTCTCCCAGTGAAGAGGGAGTGGTCGGAGGAGACGGAGGACCTCGAGTTCGTCTCCGTCAACGAGGAGCCCGAGGAGCTCGGCCACCGCGCAGTCGTCGGGCCAGAGGACTTCATCGCTGATGTCGACGCGGTTGCGGCCGCCATTGCCAAGTGGAGCGTGCGCGAGGAGGGCGGAGCGCCGGCACCACAATGAGGAGCTCGAAGACCTCGAGTTCCGGCAGGCGATCGTGGCCAACCTCGCCGCCAAGGAGAAGGACGACGAGTGGCGGCGCATCCGCGAGGAGCAGAGGGCTGAGTACATCGACCTCAGCAGCTCCGGCGAGGAGGATAGAGCTCCTCCATAGCGTCGTCCATGGCCGCCAGCTCGCCGCCGTGATATCCCCACCCCTCTTGTACTAGTACTGATGTAGTATGTAGTATGAAGTAGTGTTTGTAGTGTTTGATCATGTAAATATATGTAGTACGTCATGGACTACTATGGTGCAATTTCTCTCGTGAAACTATTTTTTCAAATTATGCAGTTTCATCTATGGTTTCTGCTCGGCCGCGCTCGTTCTCGACCCGCAAACGAGATCTTCGTCAAACTGCAAACGTGTCTTGCGGGTCGGGATTTTGCGGGGTCTGCTAGACTTGCTCTTATTGGTCAATCGGTACGTGGCGCACACCCTCGGCACTACATGGTTCGCGGTTTGTTTTTTTGCCCGGTTTTACAAAGCTTATAGAAGCTTTCGACTTTTTTGGGGTTACTAGCACATATGCATGTCGGATTCAGGGCTGCGCAAAACCCTACTAGGTTCGAACTCTGGGGTGTGTGCGATGATCTCAACCTCGCCTATCTAATTAATCACCGTCTCACCAACTAGCACGAGGATCTGGAATGTAAAAGAGACACGAGGCAGTTTATCCTGGTTCAGGCCACCTTGCGGTGAGTGTCCCTACTCCAGCAGTGTGGTGGATTAGCCTCGAGATGGGCTGTGGATGAACTAGTAAAATGGTTGAACGACCTCCGGAGGAGAGGTGTTCTTGCTAGGTGGTGGAAGAGAGGGTCCAAAATGATCCGTCCCCTTGTTGGGTAGTGGCTATCCTACTTATATAGTGGCCTTGGTCCTCTTCCCCGAAATGTTTGGCGGGAAGGGATCCCACAATGGCCAATTTTGAAGAGGGGCAACTAGTACATCTTATCCTAACTAAAGGTGGTCTTCGCCTGCAAAGCATCTGATCCCGACGCCATGGTGGGCTCGGTGATGACCTCTGTCCTGCCGCCCTGGCGGTCTTGGTCTTGTTGCATTGGAATGGAAACCTTTGGCAGATTCCTCGGGACTCCGCGTCTGAGCCTGCTTCCTTAGCACCAAAGAGAAAACTGATGTACTGCGCCCGCTAGCGCCCGCCTGGCCTTGGTCGTCATGGCTTGCATCATGCAAACCTCGCGAGGTGGGGGGTTGCATAGAGTTCTTCGCTCCTCAGGAGCCAGCCAGCCGAGGCTGCCCCTTTCGGAGGTCTTGGTGTCGTCCGCCCCGCGAGGCTTGGTCCCTCGCGAGGATCTTGAGTGTCATTGCTGAAGATGGGCCGTACCAGGCCTGAAGGAGGTGCCACGTCATGGGCCGTAGGCAGGCAAGTCTAGGTACCTTGGTTCCCAAAACGCCAAAAATTTCCTCACAAAGAAATCGCAACACAGAGGTTTTCTAAAGCTTCCCCCCAAAACTTAGGGATTTTTAGACAGCTTCCCCAAAACTCAATACAGGTATTTACCCTAAAACACATTGTGTCTATTCATAAAAATATAACCTAATTTTACAATGACCGCACCATCGCTTTAAATAACCGATTTGAACCTGGCCTAATGCCCTCTCACGCACGCACATAACTTTAGAAAGGAAATGAACAATAAAATAAAAGAGTCCAATCCTTTTACATCTCAGATTGGATTTTCTAGCGAGTTTATTCTTGTGTGCCATCTTTCTTTCTGGTGGGCCCCATCCTACTTCTTGTAGGGATAAAGAACTCCAAGCGTCAAATCTCCTGCCCGTATCTGTATTGTCAGCCTGTTTTCATGGTAGAAACAAATATAGTATATGTCTGGTGTTCCTGCTCCTTTTATCTTTAAACGAATGTGGCTCCATCTCCTCGAAATCTTAAAATTGATCACCTTCTAAATTATCTCCAAGCAAATATTGTTCAACAGCTGCGCAACCTTTCCAATCCATGGCTAGCATAGATTTTCTCCTTGCGTGTAACAAAGGCATGCATCCACCTCTTTTTTTTGCTAAAGAAACCCATGTATGCTTGTTTGTCCTTTGTTAAAATATTAACACCAACTTGACTTACCAAAGCTTCATGTCTCTCATGCATGCATGGCCGTTCACACGAGCATACAATAGCCACATCATGCCAACTGGTATTTTCCATCAACTTTGGTGCAGCAGTATCGTTATCAATAATAATAGCTTGATATGTGGTCGTATCAACGCTCGATGGTCTGTGGCTGCAGGCCGACGGGTGCTGCAGCAAGTCTTCATGGGTTAGGGTCGAGGTTGCTGCCGAGGGCGGCGCGTCCTTGACCCGCGGCTGGCAGACGTTCGCCCGCGCGTGGGGCTTGAACGAGAGGTTCACCCTTCACTTCAAATATGACGGCCTCGCGACCATCTATGTGAGGGTGTTTGGAGAGGACGGTCGGCGTATGTGCGTCAACTTCACCAACCTCACCAAGGCTTGCCCTCACGATCCTTTCCCTCTCCTGCACATTGATCAGGTCGTTGATTCTACCACCGAGTGCGACCTGATGTGCTTCCTGGATGCCTTCTCGGGCTATCATCAAATCAAGATGGTGGTGCAAGATGTCGAGAAGACGGCCTTCCTGACACCCTGCGGGGTGTATTGCTACACCTGCATGCCATTCGGGTTGCGCAATGCGGGAGCAACTTTCCAGCAACTGATGCACATCTCCCTGGGGGGCAGCTTGGAAGGAACGCAGAAGCGTACGTCGATGACGTAGTGGTGAAGTCTCAGGAGGCCAAAACCCTCATCGGCAACTTGGAAGAAACCTTCGCCAACCTGTGCAAGGTGGACTTGCGGCTCAACCCCGAAAAATGCGTTTTCGACGTCCCGTCGGGCAAGCTCCTGGGTTTCTTGGTGTCACACAGAGGGATAGAGGCCAACCCTGAGAAGGTCAAGGCTATCGAAAATATGATCCCACCAAAGACTCTCAAGGAGATGCAAAAGCTGGCGGGCTGCGTGACGTCGCTTGGCCAATTCATATCCAAGCTGGGGGAACGCGCTCTCCCTTTCTTCAAGCCGATGAAGAGGAAAGGCCAGTTTGAATGGACCCTGGAGGCAGATGCAGCTTTCGAGGACCTCAAGAGGTATCTCACCAGCCCCCCTGTGATGGTGGCATCGCGTCCCCGCGAGCCCCTCGTGCTCTATCTGGCCGCCACACCACATTCAGCCAGCGCCGCACTAGTGGCGATCCGGGAGGAGCATCAAATTGATAACCCGGAGAAGCAAGGCGGCTCGGGTGAGGGAGTCCTGGACTAAGGGGTCCCCGGGCGTCCGACCTATCATCAATGGGCCGGACTGATGGGCTGTGAATACATGAAGGCCGAAGACCGTACCCGTGTTCGGGTGGGATTCTCCTTGGCATGGAAGGAAAGCTTGGCGACCGACTATGAAGATTCCCTCTTATGTAACCGACTCTATGTAACCCTAGACCCCCCCGGTGTCTATATAAACCGGAGGGTGTAGTCCGGAAAGGATATACTCATTACCATAGTCATACAGGCTAGGCTTTCTAGGGTTTAGCCATTACGATCTTGTGGTAGATCAACTTTTGTAATACTCATATTCATCAAGATCAATCAAGCAGGAGTAGGGTATTACCTCCATAGAGAGGGCCCGAACCTGGGAAACATCGTGTCCCCAGTCTCCTGTAACCATCGACCTTAGACGCACAGTTCGGGACCCCCTACCCGAGATCCGCCGGTTTTGACACCGACATTGGTGCTTTCATTGAGAGTTCCACTATGTCGTCGACGAAAGGTTCGATGGCTCGCCTTGTCCTTAAAGACAACATCACCTCCCGGGGAGTCCTGGCCCCAGGCCAAACCCTCCGGCTGGGCAGCTTTACCATGATCGCCCGTTCGGCCATTGCACCGACGATGACCCCTCTGGCCATCAAAAAACCCCTTCGCATCAACTCCGAACACTCCAAGAAGATGGATCCGGCAGAGTTCTCGTCCTTGAACGAGCTCCTAGATCGCATCGCCGCTTTGGGAATCGCCATAGATTATGATCCGATCAGGCTTAAAGCCGATCAAGGAGAAATCAAAACTCCACCGGTCACCCACTAGATAGCGGTAGTCAAGGAGCAGGATGGCAAGTCTTCTTTTATATCGAAGATGAACTATGTTCGGATCGCCGATCAGAAAGAACTGGATACCCACCAGCGAAAGGATGCGACCAGCCCTCCGAACATAGAATCGGACGGCAGTCCTAAAACAATCAAAAGATACTCCGGAGCCCAGACTGTTGAGTCTGGGAGGTCTTCAGACTCCGGACGATCGGTCGGGTCAGGGTTCGGATTTAATTCCACCCACCCACTCGGACATAGGCGCTCTCATGAGCGTAAAATAGTAGTCTCAGGAAACAGTCCACCACTTCTGGGCCAGATTCCTCCTTGTCAAAGACAAGATAAAAGATTGTCGCGACGAGCACGCGATATCAGCGTTCTGCAACAATTGCGCGGATGAAGGAATTCTCAACGCCATCAATCACCGCCACATACTCAAGTTCGCCGACTTAGCAACTATCTTATAGAAGTACAGCGCGGTGGAAAGCGCTTGGAAACCTCAGGCCGCTTTCTGGGAACCATTGGTCCCAACTCGACTCCTCCTACAGGCGAAGAGGGCGCACCCCCGTGGCACCCCCAGTCCAATAGTCAAGAAACATAAACCCATTACGCGCCATGGCACCGTTCTGGAGGGATGGCTCGATGGCCCATGCAAAATACACACGACACTTGATACCGTGGCAACCCACAGCCTTAGAGCATGTTGGATACTCTAGCAGGTAGCCAAGAGAGGCAAGGACATACTTATCAAGGACACCCCAGAGCAGCACCCTCCAGAAAACGACAACACAAGAGTATTGACGGTCTTCGAGACATTCGCTTAAAACAACAAACGCAAAAGGGCACTTCGCGACCTTGCCGAAGGCTGCCAAATCGCCGCAGTAAACCCTTGGAACGACACGACTATAATATTTAATGACGGTGATGAACCGAGGTACAAGACAGTCCGGGCGCCAGCCGCATTAGTCCATAGTACCATCGTGGACGGGTTTCAACTTCCTAAGGTCCTCATGGACGGCAGCAGCGGACTAAACCTCATTTATGAGGACAGACTCCACAAAATGGAAATAGACAGGAGCCGCATCAAGCAAAGTAGCACAACCTTCTGAGGAATCATTCCCAGTTGGGTGGCGCGGTGCGCATGCAAAATCACACTTGACGTGGCATTCGGCACGCCGGAGAATTATCGGTCCGGAGAAATTACTTTCCAAGTGGCCCCTTTCAGCAGTGGATGCCACGCCCTGTTGGGGCGGGATGCTTTTACACGCTTCCGAGCTATACCTCATTATGGGTATATGAAGCTCAAAATTCCCGGACCAAACGGTATAATCACTCTCGTTAGTGATCCGGACATAGCACTCCGTGCTGAAAACAAAACCGCATCCCTGGCCCTTAAGGCGCTATCCGAAGCCCTCGCGGCCGAAGAGTTAACCGCACTATGCTCCACGGTGGACAAGGACGATGTGATCCTCGACAAACGCCCCAAATACACCTCCTTCAAACCAGCAAAAGAAATAGTCAAATTTCAGGTCCACCCAACGGACCCCAAGAAGACAGCATCTATCAGAGCGCAACTGAACCCAACAGTTGACGCCGCACTACGAGAATTCCTGCACAAAAACCGAGACATATTTGCCTGGCACCCTTCAGATATGCCAGGGATCCCACGCAAGCTGGCCGAACATAGCCTCAATATATTAAAGGGATTTAAACCGGTCAAGTAAAGACTACGACGCTTTTCCGAACCCAAGCGACAAGCCATGGGGGAGGAGCTGGCCAAGCTTATCGAGGCCGGATTCATTAGAGAAATCAAACATCCGGACTGGCTGGCAAACCTGGTGATGGTACCAAAGAAGGACAAATCCTGGCGCTTGTGTGTCGATTTCAAAGACCTCAATAAGGCTTGCCCTAAGGATCCCTTCCCCCTCCCCCGCGTGATCAAATCATTGACGCCACCGTAGGACATGACTCACTGTGCTTCCTCGATGCATATTTCAGATACCATCCAATCAAGATGAAGGAGTTCGATCAAGCTGCAACATCGTTTATTACCCCATACGGGCCATTCTGCTTCAACACCATGCCCTTCGGGCTCAAGAACGCCGGCGCCACATACCAACGCATGATTCAAACATGCCTGGAGAAGCAGATCAACAAGACAGTAAAATCCTACGTCAATGACGTCGTCATCAAAACTAGGCACGTCGAAACACTAATAGACGACTTGCGTCTTACATTCGACAACCTCCGTGTGTATGACATTAAGCTCAACCTGGAAATATGTGTCTTTGGCGTCCCCGCTGGAAAGCTGATGGGCTTCATTGTTTCCAATAGAGGAATAAAAGCAAATCCAGCTAAAATCTGAGCTCTTTCATAGTTGGCTACGCCAACAGACCTTAAACAAGTCCAAAAACTAGTTGGTTGCGTGGCAGCGTTAAGTCGCTTTATCTCCGGATTAGGAGAAAAGGCACTACCACTCTATCGCCTCTTACGACGCATCGATAACTTTGAATGGACAGACGCGGCGACTGCCGGACAAGAGGAAATAAAGACCCTCCTAGCAAGCAACCCAATCCTGGCCGCACCAAACGCTGGCGAACCCATGTTGCTATACATATCGACAACACATCAGGTGGGGAGCGCCGTGCTCGTCGTCGAACGAGAACAGGACGGACACAAATTCCCACGTCAAAAACCAGTATACTACGTATCTACTGTCCTCACACCATGCAAATCCCGGTACCCCCATCATCAAAAGATAGCATACGCGGTCTTCATGGCATCCCGAAAGCTACGACACTACTTCCAGGAGTGTTCAATCACGGTGGCCTCTGAAGTACCACCGAATGACATAATAAACAACCACGATGCCACGGGCCGGATTGCCAAATGGGCCATCGAGCTACTTCCATTTGACATAACATACAAGCCACGTCAAGCCATCAAATCTCAAGTACTGGCTGACTTCGTCGCCGAATGGACAGAGGTCGAACTCCCTAAAGAGTACGACGCATATTCCAATTGGGTTATGTATTTTGACGGCTCCGAAATGTTGACGGGGCTGGGAGCGGGCGTCGTATTAACGTCCCCCACTAGAGATGTCGTCCAATATGTGCTCCAAATATTATACACAAACTCCAACAACGCAGCCGAATAGGAGCCTTACTGCATGGTCTTCGGATGGCCGTATCCATGGGCATACAACGCCTGGAAGTGCGTGGGGACTCAAACCTCGCAATATCTCAAATAAACGGAGACTTTGATGCCAAATATCCAAAGATGGCAGCTTATCGTAATGCCGTCTTAAAAATGTTGGCTCGGTTCGAGGGGCTTGAATTTCATCACATCGCCCGAGAAAGTAACCAGGCAGCGGACGTCCTTGCTCGCATTGGCGCTAAACGCGACCCCGTCACACCTAACATCCTCCTAAAAAGGCTTTTTAAGCCATCTGTGGTGTGGCAAGGGGAGGGCGGCAACAAGAGTCTGGATACGAACACAACCCCAGATTTCGAACACACCGATATCATCGGGGGCTCAGCCACCGAAATTACACCGTCGGCCCATCTCATTATGGCAGTCAATGCCCCATGGACCGAACCTTTTTGGCCTACATTAATAGGAAGGAACTCCCCGAAGACCAGAATGAGGCCCGCCACATTTTCCGGCGTTCGAAGGCCTACAAGGTTCACGACGGAGAGCTCTACAAGGAAAGTACTACCGGACTACTTCAAAGATGTATCTCCGAGGAAGAAGGGCGACAACTTTTGGTGGAAATTCATGCTGGTCTAGGCGGACACCACGCTGTAGCCCGAGCCCTTGTTAGCAAGGCCTTTCGTACAGGGTTTTATTGGCCGACGGCCTGAGCGGACGCGCATGACCTTGTCCAACGCTATGTCGGATGCCAACTCTTCGCCAACCAAAGCCATATGCCCCCAACTGCCTTACAAACGATCCCCATTACTTGGCTTTTCGCGGTCTGGGGGCTGGACATGGTTGGACCCCTTAAAGGGGGAAGCCATAAGAAAAAGTACCTGCTGGTCATGGTGGACAAATTCACCAAGTGCATAGAGGCTAAACCAGTCAAAACGGCCGAGTCCGGGCCGGTGATAACATTCATATCCAACGTTGTGCATCATTACGGTGTCCCACACAGCATCATCACCGATAAAGGCTCCAATTTCATAGCCGATGAGGTAAAAACCTGGTGTGCTAATCTGGCCACTAAGCTCGATTACGCCTCTGTCTACCACCCACAAACAAACAGTCAAGTCGAACAAGCCAATTTAGATATATTATAACTGGGCACCCTAGGAGCTCCCTCACGCTATTAGCCTCAGGAGCCGTCCGATTTCACGTTATGGTTGTCCCTGGCCGTTGGATGCATAGTTGATTTTTATCTGAACGCTCCCATCCCCGCAGCTTCTTTGAGGGCAGCTACTCCCGTAACTTTTTCTGACTACCGTGGTTAATTGGGCCAAACAGCCCACCTAGCGTACCTGTCCGCTGAAGCGAAAGAGATCGTCGGTCCAAAACGCATCAAACCGATTAGTCATGGACGACTGGTGTACTCGCTAACCCTAACCAAGGCCAGCGGCGATGGCGGCTGCGGGCGCATCGAAATTCGAGCCCGTGCTGTTATTCGTTAAAGGGATCCATCCACGAGGGATCTAGAGGAGCGACCTTGTGTGCGTGCATCCAGTCCCAATTTGAGGCGCAGAGAGGAGAGGCCGGTCGTGTGCCTGATGCGAGGCGCTGGATTGGATCAATCGGAGGTGAGGAGCGGCCGGATCAAGTGGAGTCGCGGGAGAAACCCCTAGCATGGAGGTCGATGTTGGGCGGGAGCGGCGGCACCTCTCTCGCGACCTTCACCTCCAGCAGTGGAAACCCCCAACCGTGACTTCCCAGCTCGCCTTCCGGTCACACCTTGCAGTTCGAGAAGAGAAGGGTTGCGGCAGCCGCAAGGACGAGAAGGTTGGCAAGGACAAGGAGAAGAAGAAGGCGCCCCCGCTCCAAGTAGTCACTGCCGTGCTCAAGATCGATATACCTTGTGGCTTGTGTTCTGGCCACGGCATAAGGAGGAGAAGGGCAGAACGCCACGTACAGGTTAATGCTCTCTTGTGTCTATTTTAATGTACTATTGCTCAGCGGGTTCTACTGTTCTCTGTGGTCACAGTGCGCGGTCGTCTCTTACTCGCGTCATGGAGTCTCAGAGAGAGAAAGGAGGACATGGCGATCGTGATGCGCACTGCACACATCGGATGTTGGTCAGTATACCAGTCCATTCATCTTCCTATTTAATTTAGATGCATGTTTTTGATTTTTAGCTTTTTTTTCTTCAGAAAACATGATTATGAACCCTATAGGTATCTCAATGTGGTTTTGGATGCACGTACAGCTAATCCTCGTTTTGCAGGTCTCAATGTGGTTCAGTTTAGTAAAAACAAACGGATAAACCAATTTAGATGCATGTACAGCTAATCCTAATTTTGCAGGCCTCAATGTGGTTCAATTCAGTAAAAAAGAATGTGCCCTATAGCATTTTTTTATAGTGACGGAACAACATCCAAGAGGGTCAGCGCTGGACGATAGGTGTCCATATGAGTGTGGAGATTATGTTTCCCTTCGATATGATCCTTCATGGAGTGAAATTTATCTTCACGAGTCAGAAAAAACAGGTTTGATCGGTGCTAATGGGGTTGCTGATATGAGTAGTCTCTTCAGAGCTAAGTGTACGGACTTTCAGACAATTTTTTGCAAAATGCTGATTTCTGAATGAGGTGCTCACAGATTGTACCTTATTTTAGAGAAACATCATCTTACTATGATCAGGATTTTAGTCGTTCTGCTTTAGCAGGGATGCACGGTATCCGTTTTTGCAAGAAAGGTTATTTCGTTGCTCGTGTCTTTATGTGGTTGGGCACTCAAGCAACATGAAACACACATTTCGGCAGGAAATCGCACAACTTTCAGCAGTGATGTCCAACAGGCTATTGTTGAAACCAGCAAAATATGATAGGGATGCCAAGTTGCTGATTTTCTGTCAGGTAAAACAATTGTTCATGCAAATGTATGTTCAGCTCTATATTGTTTGTTACAAAATGTTGAATTCTCTTCTAATTCGGTGTTCTCCTTGCTGACGTTCTTTCCTATGGATCGTCTCAGCATTGAATAAACATCTATTATGTTGTCCGAGGAATAATAGCCCTGTCGCATGACTTCTCATGTGTTATTCCTTTGTTGTTATTATGGTGGTCTGTATGTACGAACCCAATTTCTTGTTTGGTTTATCTAAAATATAAGAGAACATGGTTGTCGTACATTTTAAATTACAGAACATGTTACGCTTATGGGTTACAATATATAGGTAAAATATGTATCCTTTGGGACAAAGATTTCTTTGAATTTTGCCATATTTTGTCCGAACTACTCTGTCATGCAAACAAAATGCTGGAAGAGTAATGCTTCATATGATCAGCAGGCATGCCCGCGTGAATTTTGTGCCATGTTTCCTTGCAATAAAGATTACTACACTTGAAAAGTACTCAGTCTGTAAAGAAATATAAGAGCGTTTAAATCACCAAAGTAGTTTGCTAATTGATTTATAAAGGACTTTGTAAGTTTAGAATTTGACATTGATAAGGTGGAATGATCACTTTGTTGCTTCAGCTTACAATACAATAATGATATGCCAAATTATTAGCATTATGATTTGGAATAAAGAATTGTGGGTGCCATTAATTTCGTCTTACATTAGTATTTGCAATAAACATTCGCTTGATTCTTAAGGTATTTAGATGAATAGTTTTTCAAAATGTATGGTCCTTTCATTTCTAGAATTATCTTTTCCTTGGATTATATATTTTAGAATATATATATCTCTTACATTTTTTGTTTTTTTTCAAATGGATCATCCTACTATATATCCTTGTCTTATTCAGAACATCTAGCGGTTTGTCATTGGCATATGACATCGTTTCATCTTATCTGGTTGTGTACGAATTTAGCACAATATTTCCCTTTATGGTGCATATTCATTTAGTCTAGTTTAGTCCTCACATATGGTTCATTTTCTTGTTCATCATATTTGACGAGAGACTGATGCGGCTGCAACCATAAGTGCCGTTGATTTCTGTATATGTGCTGAAGCTAACATTGATTTTGTAGCTTCTTCCTAGGTAAGAATAATGTGCGCTCGTCTTTGCATATTTTTATATAGTTATAAGTTTGTAATGTACATTACCAAGTGGGGCCATATGGCTCACGAAATAGTATTTGTTGTGTCCTAGAATGTTATTTATACAAAAAAATCATTTGCATTGATCTAAACAGAAAGGTCACAGTTGCATTTTGGTTCCATATATGTAGTACTTCCACTGAAAATAGGAATTCAATACTTTCATGTCTTTCTATTTGTAAAATTACTACCACTATATTGGAAAAATAGACGGGCGCGACAACGCGCGCCAATCATGATCTAGTGGTCTTATTAAGAGCGCATCAAACCCAGACTACTGCGGTCTTTGTAAGAATCTGACAAGCACTGGGTTGAGGAGCTCGACTCCGTACTCTGGGGGTTGCGGACCATGCCCAACCGTACTACCGGATACACACCTTTCTTCATGGTGTATGGAGCGGAGGCTGTATTGCTCTGCGATATTATCCACGACTCACCTCGAGTGCGTATGTATGAAGAGAGAGAAGCCGAGCTAGATCGGCAGGACAACCTCGATGCCCTGGAAGAGGAGCGCGATGTCGCAAAAGCCCATTCGGCATTTTACCAACAGCAGGCTTGAAGATATCAGAATAGAGAAGTACGGGACAAGAACTACAACATTGGCGAACTCGTTCTACGCGTGCCGAAGAAGAAAAAGGACAAACTCAAGCCCAAATGGGAGGGTCCCTTCATAATTGACGAAGTTCTCACCGGAGGGGCGTACCATCTTCGCGATGCATCATACAATCACCTCGAGCCAAACCCCTGGAACGCGGCCAGACTCCGAAGATTCTATGCCTAGCGTCGAACTCCTTATTCGTCTCCTTCTCCTCTGTAGTTTCCATTATTTTTTCTCTCTTTTTCAATTACTTTTTTCTTTTCCGCTTTAAAAAGATTTCGTACGGCTCGACCACAAACCCCTGACGCATACATCTTTAATATGTACGTCCATTATACCTGGGGGCTTCTTGGACAGAAGCTTTTTATTATTATCCCTTGAGCATCAAGCTCTTCACATATGAGTTTTTTCCATATGTACCTTTTCGTCGCCACTATATGCATCGATATGACTTAAGTTTTGGCCAAGCTGGGTTGCCTGGCTCCTGTGCTTATGCCCTACATTCCCGTTAGTTCGGCTAGGGCATAAAGGGAGCACCTCTGCGATTGTTACTGCCGGGTAATCCAGATGTGTACCTCAGACTGGGTGAAGCCGAAAGCTAGTGTTCTTAAGGGGATATTCAGTCGGTGAATTAAAGATGTTTTTTGCACTCAATCCATTGTGAACCCCCAAAATCTATACACACTGTGATTTTCACATCACAATTCAGACATGTATACTTATTCATGCACACCCTGGGGAAGGAACCCTTAACGGAACTATTCTCTCTGGAAGATGTTTCTTACAATCTCAATGTAATATAACATAACTAGCCGGATACAACTTGTCTGTTTAAGCAACTATGACCCTACGCCTAGTTTTCCATGCATAACTCGGTCTATTCGGCCGCGATCGTATTTGGAAACACTCCGCACCCTCGGGTTTGGAGGTTGAAGCGAAAAGGCCCGCCATGAAAAATGCTATACAATTCAGCTAGAGTTCCACATATCAAGGAAAGTACATAGTCACTTGGACTCAAACACTTCCTCCTCTATACCGTCTAATAGACGGTCTAACTTACAATCCCGTTGGGAATATTTGGCGGCCACCTCTACTTGGTCATATACTAAACTAACGGGAATGTCTTCCCCATTCGATCCTAGCGGTTCGACACGGGCCATGCGATTAGGATCCAGCTTGGTATATCGCGTCTTCACCATGGCCCAGGCCTCTCGCGCACCCTCTCGGCAGGCCGATATCGTCCATAGTCGGATACGCCGCCACGCTCCTTTGAACAGCTCTACAAGCTCCTCCATACTTCCTGGAGGGGAGGCGGATGGCCATAGGGCCTTGGCAACACTCTGCATCGCCAGCCGAGCCTATGCGTGCACTTGCGACATCCCTTGTAGGAGATCACTTGATGATCCTGACACCTCTTCTTCTGGACGGCCCGTCAATATACCTGCAATTATAACTATATCAGTTCCATTTATCTCCGAACTACTTTAAAATAGTTCAGACACATACTGAATATGCCGCCCCACAGCTTCTTGTTCTCCTTCACGGAATCGACTAGCTGGGCTCGCACATCTTTCAATTCTTCACCCAATTTAGTGTTGGAATCCCGTAGCTTGTTTTTCTCCCCTCTGACTCTGGTCAGTTAACGCTCGCCCGCAGCATGTAGCCTTCTCACTTCTCTTTCTCCCTCTTGGGCGATCTTCAACTTCTCTTCAAGTTGATCGGGTGATCCTATTATGCGATCAGCAACAGTATTAGTACAGTTGGTATACAATTATTGTTCCTCGATGGAGGGGAATGTTACCAGAAGACGCCTTCTTGAAGTTTTCCAGTTCGGCGGTTGCAGCACTTAGCTGCGCCCGACACTGCTCCAACTCTTCGGCTAGCAGGCTATTCTTCTCTGTAAGGACCTGGTTATACAATGATCCTTAAATCCGTTGTACCAACTGCTTTCAGTCTCGGGGGCTACAGGCATATGGTTATCCTTTTTTGGACAAAGAAAACTTACCTGCACATCTCTCAAATATTGCTTCGTGGCTTTTCTAAACCCATCTCGAGTAGCTCGGATGTATGCGTCACCCGAGCTAAAGGCATTGAATGCCTCTTCCAAGAACTTGGGGTCTCGTAAGACAGCCCTGCAACATCGATGATTCATGGCGCTCTCTACTTCCGAGTTGGTGATGGACATATCTTTTGAACCCTCGGCCGAAGGACAGTCGGACGTTGTTCCCACACCGGCCCCCGTCTCTCCGGCAGGATCTGAATCCCGGTTGTCGGGAGTATGACCGGCCGGGCCCCCGGTCACAGTTCGGCGAACCTTTTTCCTGTAACAAGACAAACACACAAGTCAGAGTTGGATGTGGCCACCGAAAAACATATTCACAAATCCATACCTCTTCAAGGAAGGCCTGGCTGTGTCTTCACCGGCCTCCCTCTTCGAAGGCTTGCCCGGCGTGGGAAACAATCCCTTTGGAATCACGAACGCCTCACATGTGGAGCACGAGATAGTGCGGTGGGTGAGGCAGAATAAGATCACTCTTTTGGAGGAGGTGTCTCTTGATTACTTACATGTGAAGCGGGAAGAAGGCCAGGGTAGTCAGCGGTGATGGCCACTTATGTGCCATCATAGCTCGTCTGGTAAAACACCCCCTCCGCGAGCACCACGAATATATCTGAATCCTCTTCAAACCTGGGATCAAGCTCCCGGTTGTGGTTCTCCGGTTGTGGGGTGGGACTATGAAGTCCTTCAGTGACCTTTCGCCAGTGTTGTCATAACAAAGGATTAGAAATTTAGCAAAGGTGATCCGGAATTGGAATGAGTAAAACGGAGAGGTTGGGGCTTAACCAACTGGGAGGATCGTACATAGAATACCCATCTCTGCGCTTAATGCGAATAAATTCCTCTTCCTCCCCTTTGAACAGCTCGGACAATATCTTGGCCAGAGCAGCGGGGGTATCCGGACCTTTTAGGCCACAACGGGAGGCGTCATCCTCTCCATTATAGTGCCACATTGGAAGCCTTATGTATTGAAGCGGTTGAACCCCTCGCACTATGGAAGTCGCCATAACCTCGACTATTGTGAGTCCAAACTGAGCGAGCATCTTTATCTTGCTCATGAGGTGACGAACTTCCGTGCTGTCATCCTCTTCAGGACTCCGGGGACGCCAACTGTGGCGTTTCTTCAGTGGAACGCTCGCAAATTCAGGAAGACCGTTTCGAACTGGGTCGGGAAGCGCGACGTCTTGAATGTAGAACCATTCAGAAGGCCATTCTTCACAGGCCTTCCTTGGTGTGCCGGACAGGTATCCGGTGTTGGCAATGCACCATACTTCAGCTCTGCCCACTTCAAATATTGACCCCTCATGGTTGCGCGGGGCAAGGCAGAACAACTTCCTCCACAACTCAAAATGGGCCTCAATGCCCAAAAATAATTCACATAAAGCAACATAACCCGCAATGTGCAGAATCGAGGTAGGGGTGAAGTTGTGGAGCTGGAGGCCATAGTATTCCAGAAGCCCTCGGAGGAACGGATGGATTGGAAATCCGAAGCCTCTAAGCAGATAGGGGACGAAACACAATCGCTCCCCCCGGAGGGAATGGGAGAGTCCTCTGCCTGAGTCTCACCATTTAAGGAGGCTAGCCCCGCTTGAATAGGGACCAGATCTGCAAGGGGAAGAAATCCCTGCGTTTGCAGCTTTGCTAATTGACTATGGGACACAGAACACCTCTCCCACTCTCCTTTCTCTGGGCTGGAACGGGAGGAGGAGCTGGGAATGCTAGCCATGTTGGAATGGTTTCTCCTAGTAGTCTCCGGGGATTTTCTCTGCGTGGTGCCAAATGGGTCTAAGATCGAATCTCTTTAAATAGGCCCTCTTACTTGCATGGACGGGGTGCTATTTACAAAAAAATACCCTGACCTTCCACATTCGCTCGACACGTGGAAGACGAAGTTACTTAATGCGCAGAAGCCGAGGGGAGCGACATTGGATCAGCGGCCGAATACATTACTTGGAGGTCACCAGAGGAGGAACCCGCCTTGCAATGCCGAAGACAATTTGTGTGCCGAACAACTCATTATTGAAGACTGGTTCGGGGGCTACCAAGGGAGTCCTGGACTAAGGGGTCCCCGGGCGTCCGGCCTATCATCAATGGGCCGGACTGATCGGTTGTGAAGACATGAAGGCCGAGGACCGTACCCGTGTCCGGGTGGGACTCTCCTCGGCGTCGAAGACAAGCTTGGCAATCGACTATGAAGATTCCCTCTTATGTAATCGACTCTATGTAACCCTAGATCCCCCCGGTGTCTATATAAACCGGAGGGTGTAGTCCGGAAAGGATATACTCATTACCATAGTCATACATGCTAGGCTTTCTAGGGTTTAGCCATTACGATCTCGTGGTAGATCAACTCTTGTAATACTCATATTCATAAAGATCAAGCAGGAAGTAGGGTATTGCTACCTCTTGAGCTTGCGTTGTATTCCCTCGAAGAGGAAAGGGAGATGCAACACAGTAGCGTAAGTATTTCCCTCAGTTTTTGAGAACCAAGGTATCAATCCAGTAGGAGACCACGCGCAAGTCCCTCGCACCTGCACAAACAAATAAGAACTTCGCAGCCAACGCGATAAGGGTTTGTCAATCCCTTTACGGTCACTTACGAGAGTGAGATCTGATAGATATGATACTTTATATTTTTGGTTTAATAAAAAAACAAATAAAAGCGGTAAAGTAAAGTAGATGTAGATTGATATGTTGAGAATAGACCCGGGGGCCAAAGTTTTCTCTAGTGGCTTCTCTCATGATAGCGATATTCTACGGTGGGTAAACAAATTACTGTCGAGCAATTGATAGAAAAGCGAATGATTATGAGACTATCTAGGCATGATCATTGTATATAGGCATCACGTCCAAGACAAGTAGACCGACTACTGCCTGCATCTACTACTATTACTCCACACATCGACCGCTATCCAGCATGCATCTAGTGTATTGAGTTCAGAAGAACAGAGTAACGCCTTAAGCAAGATGACATGATGTAGAGGGATAAACTCAAGCAATATGATGTAAACCCCAACTTTTTATCCTCGATGGAAACAATACAATACGTCCTTGCTGCCCCTACTGTCACTTGGAAAGGACACCACAAGATTGAACCCAGAGCCAAGCACTTCTCCCATTGCTAGAACTATATATCTAGTAGGCCAAACCAAAACGATAGTTCGAAGAGACTTGCAAGGATATTATGAGCACACATAAAAAGTTCAAAGAAGAACCAAATATCTTTCATAGATAACCTTGATCATAAAATCACAATTCATCGGATCTCGACAAACACACCGCAAAAAGAGATTACATCGAATAGATCTACTCGAAGGCCGAGGAGAACTTTGTATTGAGATCCAGAGAGAGAGAGAGAGAGAGAAGAAGAAGCCATCTAGATACTAGGTATGGACCCAAAGGTCTATGGTAAACTACTCACAACTCATGGCGAGGGTGATGATGATGATGATGATGATGAAGGCCTCCGTGATGGACCCCCCTCCGTTGGAGCTCCAGAACAGGCTCCAATATGGGATCTCCACGGGAACAGAAGCTACGGCGGTGGAATTAGGGTTTTCTCTCTGTGTTTAGAGTTTCTGGGGTACGTGGATATATATAGGAAGAAGGAGGGCACCGGGGGCCACACGAGGGAGCCTCGAGGCAGGGGCGCGCCCAGGAAAGGGGGGTGCGCCCCTAGTCTCGAGGGCAGCCCCTCTGTCCCCTGACTTGGTCCTGAAGTTTTCCGTGCGTGATTTTCTCCAAATATATCTCTCGCGAAGGTTTCATTCCGTTTGGACTCCGTTTGATATTCCTTTTCTGCAAAACCCTGAAATAGGCAAAAAACAGCAATCTGGACTGGGCCTTTGGATTATTAGGTTAGTCCCAAAAACGATATAAAACTGAATTATAAAGCCCATTAAACATCCAACACTTCATAAATAATAGCATGGAACAATCTAAAATTATAGATACGTTGGAGACGTATCAAGCATCCCCAAGCTTAATTCCTGCTCATCCTCGAGTAGGTAAATGATAAAGAAAGAATTTTTGATGTGGAATGCCAACCAATATAGTTTTTCAATGTAATTCTCTTAATTGTGGCATGAATGTTCAGATCTGAAAGATCCAAGATAAAAGTCTATATTGACATAAGAAATAACAATACTTCAAGCAATACTACAAAGCAATCATGTCTTCTCAAAATACTATGGCTAAATAAAGTTATCCCTACAAAATCATATAGTCTGGCTATGCTCCCTCTTCATCACACAAAATATTCATATCATGCACAACCCCGATTTCAGCCAAGCATTTGTTTTCATACTCTATCTTATCAAACCTTTCAATTTTCACGCAATACATGAGCGTGAGCCATGGATATAGCACTATGGGTGGAATAGAGGTGGTTGTGGAGAAGACAAAAATGAGGGAGCTAGTCTCACATCGAGTGGGCGTATGAACGGGCTATGGAGATGCCCATCAATAGATATCAATGTGAGTGAGTAGGGATTGCCATGCAACGGATGCACTAGAGCTAAATATGAATGAAAGCTCAACAAAATAAGCTAGTGGGTGTGCATCCAACTTGCTTACTCACGAAGACCTAGGGCATATGAGGAAGCCCATCGTTGGAATATACAAGCCAAGATCTATAATGAAAGATTCCCACTAGCATATGAAAGTGACTAAACATGAGACTCTCCACAATGAAGAACATGGTGCTACTTTGAAGCACAAGTGTGGAAAAAGATAGTAGCAATTGTCCCTTCTCTCTTTTCTCTCATTTTTTGGAGGGGCTTCTTTTTTTTTTATTAGCCCCTCTCTATTTTTTTGGCCCATCTCTTTTTTTATTGGCCTTTCCTCACATGGGATAGTGCTCTAATAATGATGATCATCACACTTTTTTTACAACTCGAAATTACTACTCGATCTACAACAAGTATGACTCTACATGAATGCCTCCGGCGGTGTACCAGTATGAGCAATGAATCAAGAGCGACATATATGAAAAATTATTCATGGTGGCTTTGCCACAACTACGATGTCAACTACATGATCATGCATGGCACTATGAGAATATGATGCGTGTCATATAAACGGAATGGTGGAAAGTTGCATGGCAATATATCTCGGAATGGCTATGGAAATGCCATGATAGGTAGGTATGGTGGCTGTTTTGAGGAACAATATGGTGGTTGTTTTGAGGAAGGATATATAGTGGGTTTATGGCACCGGCGAAAGTTGCGCGGTACGAGAGAGGCTAGCAATGGTGGAAGGGTGAGAGTGCGTATAATCCATGGACTCAACATTAGTCATAAGAACTCATATACTTATTGCAAAAATCTATGATCAAAACAAAGCAATCAACGCATGCTCCTAGGGGAGAGGTTGGTAGGAGTTAACCATCGCGCGCCCCCGACCTCCACACAAAGGTTGACACTCTACAAATACCTCATGCTCTAACTTCGTCACATAGCGGTTCACCATACGCGCATGATACGGGAATCACTAACCTTAATATAAGTATTTCTCAATTTCATAATAACTCCACTAGCATGACTCTAATATCACTTTCCTCATGTCTCAAAACAATTATCAAGCATCCAACATCTCATTCTATTCAATGCACTTGGTGTGAACTTTTTTACTACATTGACATTGGATGTTTATCATGTGAAGACTAGTTTCTTTAGCATAAACACATTACCATGCTGTTCTAATAGACTCTCAAATAGATATAAGTGAAGCATGAGAGTTCAACAATTTCTACAAAATATTACCACCACCATGCTCTAAAAGATATAAGTGAAGCACTAGAGCAAAACTATTCAACTCAAAAGATATAAGTGAAGCACATAGAGTGTTCTAATAATTTCTAGGCCATATTTAACTCTCTTAAATAGGTGTGTCTAGCAAGGATGATTGTGGCAAACTAACAAGCAAAGACTCAAATTATACAAGACGCTCCAAGCAAAACACATAGCATGTTGCGAATAAAAATATAGCTCCAAGTATAGTTACCGATGGATGAAGACGAAAGAGGGGATGCCTTCCCGGGGCATCCCCAAGATTAGGCTCTTGATTATCTTGAATTTACTTGGGGTGCCATCGGCATCCCCAAGCTTAGGCCTTTTCTACTCCTTTTTCCATAGTCCATCAAAGCAATACTCAAAACTTGAAAACTTCACAACACAAAACTTAGACAAAAATTCTCGTGAGCTCCGTTAGTATGAGAAAGCAAACCACTACTCAAAGGTACAACAATGAATTCATTCTTTGTTTATATTTGTGTTAAACCTACTGTACTCCAAGTTCTCTATGGTTCATATCCTCCAAAATTACTCATAGATGCATCGGAATAAGCAAACAACACACGAAAAACTGAATCTGTCAAAGACAGAACAGTCTGTAGTAATCTGCTGGGTTCGCCTACTTATGGAACTCCAAAAAATTCAAACTAAATTGGTAAATTTGCGTAATTTGTCTACCAATCATCAGCAAAAATAATCAACTAAAAATCACGCTCCAGTAAAATCCCACGACTACTTTACGAGCGCTAACGATTCTATTTTTCAGAACAAGATCAAATAAACTTCACACAAGTCTTACCAGAGGTTCTACTTGGCACAAACACTAAACAAAACATGAAACCACATATAATCAGAGGCTAGATGCAATATTTATTCCCTAACAGCAACAAAAACAAAAAACAAAAAATTGGGTTGCCTCCCAACAAGCGCTATCGTTTTACGCCCCTAGCTAGGCACGATAGTTCAATGATGCTCACATGAAAGACGAGAACTGAAGCACAAAGAGAGCATCATAAAATATGTGAAAAACACATCTAAGTCTAACATACTTCCTATGCATAGACATTTTATAAGCAAATAGATTATCAAGTCAATCAAGATCTAGCATATGCAAGGAAGAAGAAAGGAACGATAGCAATCTCAACATAACAAGAGGTAGTTTAGTAACATGAAAATTTCTACAACCATATTTTCCTCTCTCATAATAATTGCACGTAGGATCATGATCAAATTCAAAAAAATAGCTATCACATAACATATTCTCAACACGATCCACATGCATGCAAAGTTGACACTCTTCCAAAATAGTGGGATTAACATTAACTAAAGTCATGACCTCTCCAAACCCACTTTTATCAAAAGTTTCATAAGATTGAATATTCTCCAAATATGTGGGATCTAAAGTTGACACTCTTCCAAACCCACTTTCAATATTAATGCAAACATTATTATCAATCTTATATTCATCATGGGGATTAAATAAATTTTCAAGATCATAAGAAGAATCACCCCAATCATGATCATTGTAACAAGTAGTAGACATAGCAAAATAAGCATCCCCAAGCTTAGGGTTTTGCATGTCATTAACACAATTGACATTAATAGAATTTACAATAACCTCATTTCAATCATGCTTTTTATTTATCAAGCTATCATGAATCACTTTTTCTTTTAACAATTCCTCACAATTTTCAGATTCATAAATTTCAAGCAAAACCCCATAAAGATAATCTAGTGCGGGCAGCTCACTAGCAATTGGTTCAACATAATTGGATCTCTTAAAGAGATTAGCAGGTGGATGAGGATCCATAATTTAGCAAGCGAAGATGCAAGCTAATAGAGGGCACATAGCAACACAAGCAAACAAGAGGCAAGCGAACGGTAAACACAGGGCAAAGAGAAGGGCAAATAAAACGGCAAGGGTGAAGTGAGGGAGAGGAAAACGAGAGGAAAAAATGTAATGCGAAGGATAAGGGTTTGTGATAGGTACTTGGTATATGACTTTTGCGTAAGCCTCCCCGGCAACGGCGCCAATAATTGGCTAGTTGACGGGATGGGCAAATCTTGACTTGACTTGGCGTGAGTCTCC
The DNA here is from genome assembly GCA_902687465.1 of Secale cereale. Taxonomy (NCBI): domain Eukaryota; kingdom Viridiplantae; phylum Streptophyta; class Magnoliopsida; order Poales; family Poaceae; genus Secale; species Secale cereale. The sequence continues at coordinate 453,997,102 of LR738714.1, forward strand.
CTGGCAACGGCGCCAGAAATTCTTCTTGCTACCTCTTGAGCTTGCGTTGTATTCCCTCGAAGAGGAAAGGGAGATGCAGCACTATAGTGTAAGTATTTCCCTCAGTTTTTGAGAACCAAGGTATCAATCCAGTAGGAGACCACGCGCAAGTCCCTCGCACCTGCACAAACAAATAAGAACTTCGCAGCCAACACGATAAGGGGTTGTCAATCCCTTTACGGTCACTTACGAGAGTGAGATCTGATAGAGATGATAGTTTATATTTTGGTATTTTTGGTTTAATAAAACAGCAAATAAAAGCGGTAAAGTAAAGTAGATGTAGATTGATATGTTGAGAATAGACCCGGGGCCATAGTTTTCTCTAGTGGCTTCTCTCATGATAGCGATATTCTACGGCGGGTAAACAAATTACTGTCGAGCAATTGATAGAAAAGCGAATAATTATGAGACTATCTAGGCACGATCATTGTATATAGGCATCACGTCCGAGACAAGTAGACCGACTCCTGCCTGCATCTACTACTATTACTCCACACATCGACCGTTATCCAACATGCATCTAGTGTATTGAGTTCAAAAGAACAGAGTAACGCCTTAAGCAAGATGACATGATGTAGAGGGATAAATTCAAGCAATATGATGTAAACCCCATCTTTTTATCCTCGATGGCAACAATACAATACGTGCCTTGCTGCCCCTACTGTCACTAGGAAAGTATACCGCAATATTGAACCCAAAGCCAAGCACTTCTCCCATTGCAAGAACTATAGATCTAGTAGGCCAAACCAAACCGATAATTCGAAGAGACTTGCAAGGATATTATGAGCACACATAAAAAGTTCAGAGAAGAACCAAATATCTTTCATAGATAACCTTGATCATAAACTCACAATTCATCGGATCTCGACAAACACACCGCAAAAAGAGATTACATCGAATAGATCTCCTCGAAGGCCGAGGAGAACTTTGTATTGAGATCCAGAGAGAGAGAAGAAGCCATCTAGATACTAGCTATGGACCCGAAGGTCTGTGGTAAACTACTCACAACTCATGGTGAGCGCGATGATGATGATGATGAAGGCCTCCGTGATGGATCGCCCTCCGGTGGAGCTCCGGAACAGGCTCCAAGATGGGATCTCCACGGGAACAGAAGCTACGGCGGTGGAATTAGGGTTTTCTCTCCGTGTTTGGAGTTTCTGGGGTACGTGGATATATATAGAAGAAGGAGGGCACCGTGGGCCACACGAGGGAGCCTCGAGGCAGGGGGCACGCCCTACCCTCGAGGGCAGCCCCTCTGTCCCCTGACTTGGTCCTGAAGTTTCCCGTGCGTGATTTTCTCAAAAATATCTCTCGCGAAGGTTTCATTCCGTTTGGACTCCATTTGATATTCCTTTTCTGCAAAACCCTGAAATAGGCAAAAAACAGCAATCTGGACTGGGCCTTTGGGTTAGTAGGTTAGTCCCAAAAATGATATAAAAGTGAATGATAAAGCCCATTAAACATCCAAGAGTTCATAAATAATAGCATGGAACAATAAAAAATTGTAGATACGTTGGAGACGTATCAGGTATTACCTCCATAGAAAGGGCCCGAACCTGGGTAAACATCGCGTCCCCAGTCTCTTGTAACCATCGACCTTAGACGCATAGTTCGGGACCCCCTACCCGAGATCCGCCGGTTTTGACACCGACATCGGGCTCAGTCGGGGCAATGCGAGTTCATGAAGGAACCAAGGAGACCATGGCGGACCTATGAGATGGAAAGGCTCCTGAGGACGGTACTCCTGGGGGCCCCGGAAGCCCCGCTGGGCAGTAAGGGCCCCGGAGACCCTCCGGCTCAGGAGCCACTGGATGCTGCAGCCACATCCACCCTCGTCGAGCACCCGGTATACTTCATCAGCATAGTGCTACGTGATGCGCGGGCCCGTTACCCCATGTCGCAGAAGCTCCTGCTAGCGCTCCTAGTGCCCTCAAGGAAGCTGAGTCATTAATTCCAAGTGTTGGGAAACGTAGTATTTCAAAAAATTCCTATGATCATGCAAGATCTATCTAGGAGAAGCATAACAACGAGTGGGGAGAGTCTGTCTACGTACCCTCATAGACCGAAAGCGGATGCGTCTAGTGACACGGTTGATGTACTCGAACGTCTTCGCGATCCAACCGATCCAAGCACCGAATGTACGACACCTCCGCGTTCAGCACACGTTCAGCTCGATGACGTCCCACGAGCTCTTGATCCAGTTGAGCGTCACGGGAGAGTTTCGTCAGCACGGCGGCGTGGTGACGGTGATGATGAAGTTACCAGCGCAGGGCTTCGCCAAAGCACTGCAACGATATGACCGAGGTGTGTATCTATGGAGAGGGGCACCGTACACGGCTAAAATCAACTTGTGTGTCCATGGGGTGCCCCCTCGCCACGTATATAAAGGATGGAGGGAGGAGGAGGCCGGCCCTCATAGGGCGCGCCAAAGTGTGGAGTCCTACTAGGACTCCCTAGTCCTAGTAGCATTCCACCTCCCACATGGAATAGGAAAAGGGGAAGGGAGAAGGAGAAGGAAGGAAGGGGCGCCCCCTTTTCCTAGTACAATTCAGACCAATCCATGGGGAAGGGGCGCGGCCACCCTTGAGGCCTTTATCTCCTTTCCTGTATGGCCCATTAAGGCCCAATACGAATTCATGTAACTCTTCGGTACTCCGAAAAATACCCGAATCACTTGGAACCTTTTCGATGTCCGAATTTAGCCTTCCAATATATCGATCTTTATGTCTCGACCATTTCGAGACCGTTAGTCATGTCCGTGATCTCACCCGGGACTCCGAACAAACGTCGGTCATCAAATCAAATAACTCATAATACAAATCGTCATCGAACGTTAAGCGTGCGGACCCTACGGGTTTGAGAAATATGTAGACATGACCGAGACACATCTCCGGTCAATAACCAATAGTGGAACCTGGATGCTCATATTGTCTTCTACATATTCTATGAAGATCTTTATCGATCAAACCGCATAACAACATACGTTGTTCCCTTTGTCATCGGTTTGTTACTTGCCCAAGATTCGATCGTCGATATCATCATACCTAGTTCAATCTCATTACCGGCAAGTCTCTTTACTCATTCCGTAATGCATCATCCCGCAACTAACTCATTTGTCACATTGCTTGCAAGGCTTCTAGTGATGTGCATTACCGTGAGGGCCTAGAGATACCTCTCCGACAATCGGAGTGTGTCGATGTATTTGGATCGACACCTATGGGATCACGAGAATCCCTACTACGGTTGCGGGGCGCGGGGTTGAGAGAAGAGCGGATCTAACAGTCAGGACACGGTTCCTTTACCCAGGTTCGGGCCGCAAAGATGCATAAAACCCTACTCCTGCTTTGGTGGATTATATGTTTGTGTTCTTCAGCTAGTGAGGAGCTCCAAAAGAGTCGTGAGGAGTTCTAAAAAGCCGAATCCTCCTCCTGGTCGCCTCGGGCCTCCTTTTATAGGGAAAAGGGGTCGCCACAGTGGCACACAGGAGGTGGAAAGGGTATAGTGATGCGAGGTTATCCCTCGCATTACAGGAAAAGGTGCATTTAATGCGCTTAGCTTAGGTGTCCTTGCTTTATCGGGGACGAGGGGAGACGTCCGTCTTGTCCGTCACCGCCCCTCCTCGTGTTGACACACGCCCTGGCCAGCAGTGCCTGAGGCGCCATGTAGGCAGACAGGCAGCTGAGGTGGCGCAACGGCGGGTCTCTACGAAGATCTGCGGGTTGCCACGCAGGAGCCTGTCCAGCTGGTCGGGTCGACAGCTGCGTGGGTCGGTGGAAACCCGGTTGGTGCGGGCCTGACGGTGGCCCCGCTGGTGTCCTCGGCAAGGGCCTTGTCGGGGCTCCGGCAAGGGCCTTGTCGGGGCTCCGGCAAGGGTCCTGCCGTGGCACCTGCTGTCATCCCCGGCAAGGTGCTTGCCGGGGGCCTTGTATTTCTCCTTAGCTGGGATCCTGCCAAGGGTCGTCGTCTTCTTAACTTGTATCTGATCTTGGATGTGTTCACAAATATCTGCATGCCACCACGGGGATATCTCCCGAATCCTCGCCCCATGGGGCGGTGGACTCAAGGGTGATCTGCTCCGTAGGCGCGAGGCGAGCTGCCGCGGCAAGGGTCTTGCCGGGGCCGCCAGAGCCGGCTCCTGGCAAGGACCTTGCCGGGGGAAGCCGCTTCCTCCCTTTGCTCTTTGTGGTCTTGTCCTTGGCATTGCTCCAGTCTCCATCAAGCTTCGGTCTTACCCCGGCTCACCTCCTTGCCATGCTTGGTGTGGTGGTGCCCGTGGCTCAGACTGCCCGTGCACAGTCATAGGGGTACAAAAAGTGTACCCCTCTTTTTGTTCACCGACAGAGTGACAAATCCTAATCTTGATCTATGCCAACTCAACAAACACCATCGAAGACACCTACAGTTCATCTTTATAATCACCCAGTTATGTTGTGGCATTTGATAGCACACAAAGTGTTCCTCCGGTATTTGGGAGTTGCATAATCTCATAGTCATAGGAACATGTATATGTCATGAAGAAAGCAATAGCAACATACTAAACGATCAAGTGCTAAGCTAACGGAATGGGTCAAGTCAATCACATCATTCTCTAATGATGTGATCTCGTTCATCAAATGATAACTCATGTCTATGGCTAGGAAACTTAACCATCTTTGATTAACGAGCTAGTCAAGTAGAGTCATACTAGTGACACTCTGTTTGTCTATGTATTCACACATGTACTAAGTTTCCGGTTAATACAATTGTAGCATGAATAATAAACATTTATCATGATATAAGGAAATAAATAATAACTTTATTATTGCCTCTAGGGCATATTTCCTTCAGCCTCCCACTTGCACTAGAGTCAATAATCTAGTTCACATCACCATGTGATTTAACACCAATAGTTCACATTCTCATGTGATTTAACACTGTATAGTTCACATCGCCATGTGACCAATACCCAAAAGGTTTACTAGAGTCAATAATATAGTTCACATCACTATGTGATTAACACCCAAAGAGTACTAATGTGTGATCATGTTTTTCTTGTGAGAGAGGTTTAGTCAATGGGTCTGCCACATTCAGATCCATATGTATTTTGCAAATTTCTATGTCTACAATGTTCTGCACGGAGCTACTCTAGCTAAATGCTCCCACTTTCAATATGTATCCAGATCAAGATTCAGAGTCATCCAGATCGGTGTCAAAACTTGCATTGACGTAACTCTTTACGACGAACTCTTTATCACCTCCATAACCGAGAAATATTTGCTTAGTCCTCTAAGGATAATTTTGACCGCTGTCCAGTGATCTACTCCTAGATCAAAATTGTACTCCCTTGCCAAACTCAGGGCAGGGCATACAATAGGTCTGGTATACAGCATGACATACTTTACAGAACCTATGGCTGAGGCATAGGGTATGACTTTCATTCCCTCTTTATCTTTTGCTGTGGTCAGGCTTTGAGTCTTACTCAACTTCACACCTTGCAACACATGCAAGAACTCCTTTTTGACTGTTCCATTTTGAAGTACTTCAAAAACTTGTCAAGGTATGTACTCATTGAAAAAACTTATCAAGCGTCTTGAACTATCTCTATAGATCTTGATGCTCAATAAGTAAGCAGCTTCACGGAGGTCTTTCTTTGAAAAACTCCTTTCAAACACTCATTTATGCTTTCCAGAAAATTCTACATCATTTCTGATCGACAATATGTCATTCACATATACTTATCAGAAAGGCTATAGTGGTCCCACTCACTTTCTTGTAAATACAGGCTTCACCGCAAGTCTGTATAAAACTATATGATTTGATCAACTTATCAAAGCGTATATTCCAACTCCGAAATGCGTGCACCAGTCCATAGATGGATCGCTGGAGCTTGCACATTTTGTTAGCACCTTTAGGATTTACAAAACCTTCTGGTTGCATCATATACAACTCTTCTTTAATAAATCCATCAAAGAACGCAGTTATGTTATCCATTTGCCATATTTCATAAAATGCGGCAATTGCTAAATGATCCGGACAGACTTAAGCATCGCTACGAGTGAGAAAATCTCATCGTAGTCAACACCTTGAACTTGTCGAAAACCTTTCGCAACAAGTCGAGCTTTGTAGATAGTAACATTACTATCGACGTCAGTCTTCCTCTTAATGATCCATTACTTTCAATGGCTTGCAGATCATCGGGCAAGTCAACCAAAGTCCACACTTTGTTCTCATACATGGATCCCATCCTAGATTTCATGGCCTTAAGCTATTTTGTGGAATCTGGGCTCATAATCGCTTCCTCATAGTTCGTAGGTTCATCATGGTCTAGTAACATGACTTCCAGAACCGGGTTACCATACCACTCTGGTGCGGAACGTACTCTGGTTGACCTACGAGGTTCAGTGGTAACTTGATCTGAAGTTTCATGATCATCATCATTAGCTTCCTTGCTGATTGGTGTAGGAATCACTAGAACTAGTTTCTGCGATGTACTACTTTCCAATTCGGGAGAAGGTACAATTACCTCATCAAATTCCACTTTCCTCCCACTCACTTCTTTCGAGAGAAACTCCTTCTCTAGAAAGGATCCATTCTTAGCAACGAATATCTTGCCTTTGGATCTGTGATAGAAGGTGTACCTAACAATTTCCTTTGGGTATCCTATGAAGACACATTATCCGACTGGGGTTCAAGCTTATCAGGTTAAAGCTTTTTCACATAAGCATCGCAGCCCCAAACTTTAAGAAACAACAACTTTGGTTTCTTGCCAAACCACAGTTCATAAGGCGTCGTCTCAACGGGTTTAGATGGTGCCCTTATTTAACGTGAATGCAGCCATCTCTAATGCATAACCCAAAATGGTAGTGGTAAATCGGTAAGAGACATCATAGATCGCACCATATCTAATAAAGTACAGTTTATGACGTTCAGACACACCATTACGTTGTGGTGTTCCGGGTGGCGTGAGCTGTGAAACTATTCCACATTGTTTCAAATGAAGACCAAACTCGTAACTCAAATATTTGCCTTTGCGATCAGATCGTAGAAACTTTATTTTCTTGTTACGATGATTCTCTACTTCACTCTAAAATTTCTTTGAACTTTTCAAATGTTTCAGACTTGTGCTTCATCAAGTAGATATACCCATATACGCTCAAATCATCTGTGAAGGTCAGAAAATAACGATACGCGCCGCGAGCCTCAACACTCATTGGTCCACATACATCAGTATGTATGATTTCCAACAAGTCAGTTGCTCGCTCCATTGTTCCGGAGAACGGAGTTTTAGTCATCTTGCCCATGAGGCATGGCTCGCAAGCACCAAGTGATTCATAATCAAGTGATTCCAAAAGCCCATCAGCATGGAGTTTCTTCATGCGCTTTACACCAATATGACCTAAACGGCAGTGCCACAAATAAGTTGCACTATCATTATCAACTTTGCATCTTTTAGCTTGAATATGTGTTTTACTACAATCGAGATCCAACAAACTATTTTCATTGGGTGTATGACCATCGAAGGTTTTATTCATGTAAACAGAACAACAATTATTCTATGACTTTAAATGAATAACCGTATTGCAACAAACATGATCAAATCATATTCATGCTCAACGCAAATGCCAACTAACATTTATTTAGGTTCTCCACTAATCTCGAAAGTACAGGGAGTGTGCGATGATGATCATATCAATCTTGGAACCACTTCCAACACACATCATCACTTCACCTTTAACTAGTCTCTGTTCATTCAGCAATTCTCGTTTTGAGTTACTAATTTTAGCAACTGAACCGGTATCAAATACACAGGGGTTTCTATGAACACTAGGAAAGTGCACATCAATAATCTGTATTTCAAATATACCTTTGTTCACTTTGACATCCTTCTTATCCGCCAAGTATCTAGGGCAGTTCCACTTCCAGTGACTATTTCCTTTGCAATAGAAGCACTTAGTTTCAGGCTTGAGTTTAGCTTTGGGTTTCTTCATGGGAGTGACAACTTGCTTGTCATTCTTCTTGAAGTTCCCCTTCTATCCCTTTGCCCTTTACTTAAAACAAGTGGTCTTGTTAACCATCAACACTTGATGCTCTTTCTTGATTTCTACCTTCGCTGATTTCAGCATCGCGAAGAGTCATCCCTTGCATATTATAGGTCATCACGAAGTTCTACTAACTTGGTGATAATGACTAGAGAACTTTGTTAATTACTATCTTATCTGGAAGATTAACTCCCACTTGATTCAAGAAATTGTAGTACCTAGACAATCTGAGCACATGCTCATTGGTTGAGCTATTCTCCTCCATCTTGTAGGCAAAGCACTGTCAGAGGTTTCATACCTCTCGACACGGGCATGAGTATGAAATACTAATTTCAACTCTTGGAACATCTTATATACTCCGTGGCGTTCAAAACATTTTTGAAGTCCCGGTTCTAAGTCGTAAAGCATGGTGCACTAAACTATTAAGTAGACATCATATTGAGCTTTGCCAAACGTTCATAACATTTGCATCTGCTCCTGCAAAAGATTTGTCACCTAGCGGTGCATCAAGGACATAATACTTCTGTGCAGCAATGAGGATAATCCTCAGATCATGGACCTAGTCCGCATCATTGCTACTAACATCTTTCAACTTATATTTCTCTAGGAACATACAAAAATAAACGAGGAGCTACATCGCGAGCTATTGATCTACAACATAGATATGCTAATACTACCGGGACTAAGTTCATGATAAATTAAAGTTCAATTAATCATATTACTAAAGAAGTCCCACTTAGATAGACATCCCTCTAGTCATCTAAATGATCACGTGATCCAAATCAACTAAACCATGTCCGATCATCATATGAGATGGACTAGTTTTCAATAGTGAACATCTTATGTTGATAATATCTACTATATGATTCATGCTCGACCTTTCGGTCTCCAGTGTTCTGAGGCCATGTCTGTACATGCTAGGCTCATCAAGTTTAACCCGAGTATTCTGTATGTGCAAAACTGTCTTACACCCGTTGTATTTGAACGTAGAGCTTATCACACCTGATCATCACGTGGTGTCTCGGCACGACGAACTGTCGCAACGGTGCATACTCAGGGAGAACACTTATACCTTGAAATTTTAGTAAGGTATCATCTTATAATGCTACCGCCGTACTAATCAAAATAAGAAGCATAATAAGATAAACATCACATGCAATCAAAATATGTGACATGATATGGCCATCATCATCTTGTGCTTTTGATCTCCATCTCCAAAGCATCGTCATGATCTCCATTGTCACCGGCTTGACACCATGATCTTCATCGTAGCGTCGTGCTCGTCTCGCCAACTATTGCTACTACTACTATCGCTAACTCATAGTGATAAAGTAAAGGAATTACATGGCCTTCACAATTCATACAATAAAGATACAACCATGAGGCTCCTGTCGATTGCCGATAACTTTACAAAGCATGATCATCTCATACAATAACGTATAACTCATCACGTCTTGAGCATATCACATCACAACATGCCCTGCAAAAACAAGTTAGACGTCCTCTACTTTGTTGCTGCAAGTTTTACGTGGCTGCTATGGGCTTAGCAAGAACCATTCTTACCTACGCATACAAAAACCATAATGATTTTTCGTCAAGTGTGTTGTTTTAACCTTCACAAGGACCGGGTGTAGCCACACTCGATTCAACTTAAATTGGTGAAACTGGCACCCGCCAGCCACCTGTGTGTGAAGCACGTCGGTAGAACCAGTCTCGTGTAAGCGTACGCGTAATTGTGGTCCAGGCCGCTTCATCTAACAATACCGCCGAATCAAAGTATGACATGCTGGTAAGCAGTATGACTATTATCGCCCACAACTCATTGTGTTCTACTCGTGCATATCATCTATGCATAGACCTGTCGCATGATGCCACTGTTGGGTAACATAGTACTTCAAAAAATTCCTACGATCATGCAAGATCTATCTAGGAGAACCATACCAACGAGTGGGGAGAGTGTGTCTACGTACCATCGTAGACCGAAAACGAAAGCGTCTAGTGACGCGGTTGATGTAGTCAAACGTCTTCGCGATCCAACTGATCCAAGCACCGAACGTACGACACCTCCGCGTTCAGCACACGTTCAGCTCGATGACGTCCCACGAGCTCTTGAGCCAGTTGAGCATCACGGGGGAGTTTCGTCAGCACAACGACGTGGTGACGATGATGATAAAGTTACCGGCACAGGGCTTAGCCCAAGCACTGCAACGATATGACCGAGGTGTGTATCTGTGGAGAGGGGCACCGGACACGGCTAAAATCAACTTGTGTGTCCATGGGGTGCCCCTGGCCATGTATATAAAGGATGGAGGGAGGAGGAGGCCGGCCCTCATAGGGTGCGCCAAAGTGTGGAGTCTTACTAGGACTCCCTAGTCCTAGTAGGATTCCACCTCCCACATGGAATAGGAAAAGGGGAAGGGAGAAGGAGAAGAAAGGAATGGGCCACCCCCTTTCCCTAGTCCAATTCAGACCAGTCCATGGGTAAGGGGTGCGGCCACCCTTAAGGCCTTTCTCTCCTTTCCCGTATGGACCATTAAGGCCTAATACGAATTCCCGTAACTCTCCGGTACTCCGAAAAATACCCAAATCACTCGGAACATTTCCGATGTACGAATATAGCCTTCCAATATATTTATCTTTACGTCTCGACCATTTCGAGATAGTTCGTCATGTCCGTGATCTCATCCGGGACTCCGAACAAACGTCGCTCATCAAATCACATAACTCATAATACAAATCATCATCGAACGTTAAGCGTCGGGACCCTACGAGTTTGAGAAATATGTAGACATGACCGAGACACATCTCCGGTCAATAACCAATAGCGGAACCTGGATGCTCATATTTTTTCCTACATATTCTACGAAGATCATTATCGGTCAAACCGCATAACAACATACGTTGTTCCCTTTGTCATCGGTATGTTACTTACCCGAGATTCGATCGTCGGTATCATCATACCTAGTTCAATCTCGTTACCGGCAAGTCTCTTTACTCATTCCGTAATGCATCATCCCGCAACTAACTCATTAGTCACATTGCTTGCAAGGCGTATAGTGATGTGCATTACCGAGAGGGCCCAGAGATACCTCTCCGACAATCGGAGTGACAAATCCTAATCTCGATCTATGCCAACTCAACAAACACCATAGAAGACAGCTGTAGAGCATCTTTATAATCACCCAGTTACATTGTGACGTTTGATAGCACACAAAGTGTTCCTCCGGTATTCGGGAGTTGCATAATCTCATAGTCATAGGAACATGTATAAGTCATGAAGAAAGCAATAGCAACATACTAAATGATCAAGTGCTAAGCTAACGGAATGGGTCAAGTCAATCACATCATTCTCTAATGATGTGATCCCGTTCATCAAATGACAACCCATGTCTATGGCTAGGAAACTTAACCATCTTTGATTAACGAGCTAGTCAAGTAGAGGCATACTAGTGACACCCTGTTTGTCTATGTATTCACACATGTACTAAGTTTCCGGTTAATACAATTCTAGCATGAATAATAAACATTTATCATGATATAAAGAAATAAATAGTAACTTTATTTTTGCCTCTAGGGCATATTTCCTTCACCAAGGTCACCCCATCAAGGTCGTCTTGGCCTGCCCCTAGAAAGGGTACTCCGGAGCCCCAATGCAGCAGGAAGGGTCGCCGAATGGAACATTGAACTGCAGGCGTTTGAGCTGGAATTCAGCATGACCCGGATCATCAAAGGAGCAACCCTCGCCGATTTCGTGGCGGAATGGACTGACACCCCTGGCTGGGAGGTGAGTGAGGACCACTCCCTCACCCTTGGAGATGAAGCCCCGGATGGATGGGTCATGTACTTTGACGGGGCCTTCACGCTTCAGGGCGTGGGGGCTGGAGCTGTGCTCATCTCACCCACCAAGGACAAGCTCTACTACGCTGTATAGGTATGCTTCCAGAATGGCGAGAAGGTCTCCAACAACATCGCAGAGTATGAGGGCCTGATCGCCGGCCTCAAGGCTGCTGAAGTGCTCGGGGTAAAGCGCCTCACCATCAAAGGTGACTCCTAGCTCCTAGTCAACTTCTCCAACAAGGCATACACACCAAAGGACGAGCACATGGAAGCATACCTTGAGGAAGTGCGGAAGATTGAGAAGCAGTTCTTGGGGTTGGAATTGCTACACATACCACGGGGCACAAACAAGGAGGCGCACGACATCGCTAAAAGGGCATCCAGGCGCTTGCCGCAAGACCCCGGCGTGTTTGAAGAGCGGCTCTTCCGGCCATCAGCAACACCCCCACTATCAAGCCGGCAAAGCTACGGGAGGAGCTCCTGCAAGCGCCCCCCCTCAGGTGCACCAGCTTGCGGGCCAGCCTCGGGAGCTTGCCTGCTCCTCACGTTGGAGCCTTAGGAGGGGTGTTGGACTGAGGAATTCAAGGCGTACCTGCTCCAAGGGACCCTTCCATAGAAAGTAGAAGAAGCAGAGCACGTGGTGCGGCAGGCCACCGCATACTACATCCAAGACGGCGAGCTCTACCGAAGGCGGCCGAACGACTTGTCCCTGCCATGCATATCCAGGGAGCAGGGATGTAGGTTGCTAGAAGACATACACGACGGAGACTGCGTGCACCAGTCCTCCTCACGAACCCTCGTGGGCAAGGCATTCCGCAGCAGATTCTACTAGCTAATAGTGCTCAACGACGCCATAGAACTGGTAAGGTCCTATGAAGCCTGTCAATTTCACGCAAAACAGATCCACCATCCTACAGAGGGCCTCCAGACCATCCCGCTGTCCTGGCCATTGATACGTCCAAAACGTATCTATAATTTCTGCTTGCTCCATGCCTCTTTTGTGTGATATTGCTATGATATTTATACACTTCCATACACTTTTGATCATATTTGGACTAACCTATTAACTCAGTGCACCCCAGTGCCAGTTTCTGTTTTCTGCTGTTTTTGTATTTCAGGTTTTCCCATTACGTAAACTGCCAGAAAAATCCCGGAAAAATTATATAAAAAATCAGCGTTCCGGAAGCTTCCTTGCGGCCAAAGTAGGGCCGGAGCGGGGCCACCAGGGCTCCAGGTGCCCTGGTGGCGCGGCCCCCCTCCTAGCCGCGCCGGGGGGGGGGGGGGGCGCTTGGGCCCCCCAGGTCTCCGCTGATGCCCCCTTTGGCATATATTTACACCGCGTCCCGAAACCCTCGAGGACGGAACCCTTTTTCGTGATCTCATCTCTGTTCCGCCGCCGCCGCGCTTCCAAGATCGGGAGCACCAGGAGAACTCTTCCCGGCACCCTGCCGGAGGGGAGGATCACCACCGGGAGCCTCTC
>LR738714.1:454010519-454118966 GCA_902687465.1 Secale cereale
GGGGGGGGGGGGCGCCTGGGCCCCCCAGGTCTCCGCTGATGCCCCCTTTGGCATATATTTACACCGCGTCCCGAAACCCTCGAGGACGGAACCCTTTTTCGTGATCTCATCTCTGTTCCGCCGCCGCCGCGCTTCCAAGATCGGGAGCACCAGGAGAACTCTTCCCGGCACCCTGCCGGAGGGGAGGATCACCACCGGGAGCCTCTCCACCACCATGGACGCCTCCCGGATGAGTTGTGAGTAGTCTCCCTTGGACCATGGGTCCATGACCAGTAGCTATGTGATGTTCTCCTCCACTCTTTGTTCTTCACTAATTAGACCTCGTGAGCTGCCCTACATGATCGAGGCACATATGTAACCCTTATAATGTTGCTATGTTGAGTTTGCTGGGATCCGATGGATTGTGAGATTATGTTCAGATTGTGTGTGAGTAATATATTTGATCTACCTCTTTTATATTTATGTTCTTGAGTAATTCTTGCATGTTCTCCATTGCTGTTTATTGCTTTGGCCAAGTAGTAGGTAGTAACTCCAAGAGAGAACGTTATGCTTGATTGTGGGTTCATGCCCCTCGATGACTAGTTTGAGTGACAGAAACATGAGTCTAGGGGATGTGCTGTTGCCACAAGGGGGAAAACAACGGTGCTTGTACTCGCGGGTGCAAGGATTGTTTACTTTACGCAAAGTTCTTTTAATGCAGTTGTTTGTTGCTTTGAGTTTACACTATGGGTGGGACTCGCAACTTAATACCAGCGAGATGTTCTGGATAGATATCTCAAGGTGGATGGTTAGTAGTAGATGCAGATGGATTTCGGTCTACTTACCTTGGCGTACCGCCCATGCTTTTGAGCCTCTACCTTTCTTGCAGCATAGTTAGCATTGGTTTGCGCACATAATTCTGTCAATTGCCCAGCTGTAATTCGTTTACCTCACATAGCTGTTTTATCGTATTTTGGGAGAGAGACATCACTAGTGAACATCATGGGACCCCGGTCCATATTACCATCATTGATCACATCCGCTATTTACTTTCTGCTTTTACTTACTAGTTGCAATTATACCTATCACTATTATCTCTTGTGTTTGATCCTTTGTAAACGACAAGGCCGGAGGGATTGACAACCTCTCTGTACTCGTTGGGAGCAAAGCTATTTTTATCTGTGTGCAGGTCCAGTTAATTGCTAAGTATCTGGCGCCATTAGCAGTTGACACCTTCTTGTTGAACCTTGGAGTCTCAGGGGAATTCGATCCTTGGTATCTTTGCCAAGGGAAAACTACCGCTACACTGCATCTCAAACCTTCCACTTGGGGTAACCAACGAGGGGCGAGAAGCCATCAAGCAAAGTTTTCTGGCGCCGTTGCCGGGGACTCCACTCTTCAAGATAGGGGAGTTGCACGCTATCTTTTATCTTTGCTTTTTAGTCTTGTTAGTTTACCTTTCAGTTTTCTTTATGTCTTTTCACTAGTTTTGCTTAATGGAAAATAACAAAAATATGAGAGAGCTTTATAAGCTCTACCTTGCTTTGGGACATGATGTGTTTGAAGAGAAAATTAAAAAACCTATGGAACTTTATTATTTGCATAACAATCATGATGGTGGTGATGTTATTAGTATGCTTTCTTTGAATATCAATATTGCTAATGACATGGAAAGCTCTAAGCTTGGGGATGACACGTTTGATGAACGTGATATTAGTCCCCCAACTTTTGAAGAGAAAATTTACTTTGATGATACTTTGCTTCCTATATATGATTACAATGATGAATATGATGTTTTCAGTCCACCTACTATTGAGGATAAAATTTATTATGATTATGATATGCCTCCTGAATACAATGATTACCATGATGGTTATGATTGCTTTACTCTCACTATTCCTAATAAGAAAGATTTTGCTTATATGAAGAGTAATGATACCTTTTTGCATGTGGATCATGGTAACAATGCTTTATGTGATGCTTATATTGTTGAGTTTATTCGTGATCCCACGAAAAAATATTATGAGAAGGGAACATATGCTTATAGATATTTCAATAATATCAAGTTCCCTCTCTTTATGTTGAAGGTTTTGAAGCTGCACTTGTTTTGTCTTCCTATGCTTATTGCTTTGTGCTTCAATGAATTATTGTATTGCAATATTCCTATGCATAGGAAGCATGTTAGGCTTAAATGTGTTTGGTATTTGCTTCTTGATGCTCTCTTTTGTTCTTCAACTCTTATTCCTACGAGAGCATCATTAAAGTCTTAAGCCTATCTTTATGGCTATAAAGAAAGAGCTCTAGGGAGACAACCCTTGTTATCTTTGCTTTCAGTTTGTTCTTTCAGTTTTAGTGGTCCTGATGTCTGTAACTACTGTAGCAACATCATTGTATCTTTTCTTTTCAGCTTTGTGCCAAGTTTAGCCTCTGATTGCAAGAAAGTTCAAAAGTTGTGACGTGCTGTCCAGGAAACAGATTCTGTCCTTGGACAGCAAAATTCGTATAAAATCACCAGATCATCTTTTTGGTCTGAATTTTTTCGACAGCGTGCTCTATACAATTGGCTTTCGGGCGTCTGTTCTGAGTTTTTTGATTTGAGTTGCAGAAGTGCCCCGAAAAAATTATTTACTACCTACTGGTCTGTTTTTCACAGATTCTATCCTGTTTTGCCTTTTCTTCGTTTTGCAAACCTTGAGCTTGCTTTTTCTTTGCAAAAAACTTTTGGCAATCTTGAGAAACAGTAGATCTTCAAGATTATCCTTATTTCCAGCAAGGAACAATTATTTTATTATGGGTACTAACCTCGCTAATCAGAGTATGATGAGTTATGTATGAAGGGAGTTTTCAAGTGTGCGAGGGAAGATGATAAAAAGATTCAGGAGTGTCAAACGCTCAAGCTTGGGGATGCCCCCATGCACCCCCAAGAAATATTCAAGAAGACTCAAGCGTCTAAGCTTGGGGATGCCCCCGTGCATCCCCTTCTCCATCAACAATTATCAGTTCGTCTTTCGTTCCACTATATTTTTATCACTTCATGTGTTATGTGCTATGCTTGGAGCGTCTTGCTTTTAGTTTCCTTTTTAGTTTTCTTTAGCTTTGCTTGCTTTTCATAACGAGTTGGAACTCAGCTTTCTTTGTGTGGGAG
Organism: Secale cereale; assembly: GCA_902687465.1. NCBI lineage: Eukaryota > Viridiplantae > Streptophyta > Magnoliopsida > Poales > Poaceae > Secale > Secale cereale. The sequence continues at coordinate 454,013,644 of LR738714.1, forward strand.
AGAAACACGCTCCACTTCAACCTAGAACATAACATAGAATTTTCATGTCTATCTTTGCTGTGTGTGTTCTTGGTCTTTCAATAGCTACTATCATGTTCAACTCTTAGTTTTCATGCTTATCTTTTTTAAAGAGCTTTTGTTTAGTTGGTCGCTGGAACTCTCTTTAGTTATCATGCTTATCTTATTAAGAGAGTTGGCTTCTGTTGCATTGGTTGATATGTCTATGATAAAATGCTATGTGCATAATGATGCTTAGTAGTTCATGTTTTCTTATGGTTAGTCTCAAATAGCTGGGGGGTTCTCAATGTGTTATTGGAGTACCAACATGATTTGTTTGCCTATGATGTGGTATGGTTTAGTGATATCTTCCTTCAAGATTTTATTTTGATTGACTTGGCATATGCTCACGCATATTTAAGACTGTAAAGAAAGTCTATCAAGCCTTGATGATCTTTAATTTCTGAGTAGCGATATAACTTCCATGCCTGATTCAATGTTGCTTTGTCGCTCTGCATGATTATGACCGTCATTGCTCTTTTAGTTGGTCGCTCCCAGTCTTTTGCTAACCTTCGCCTGTACTAAGCGGACTGACTGCTTGTGCATCCAAAATCTTTTAAACCAGTTATGCCATATGAGTCCACCATACCTTCCTATACATGGTATTTACCTGCCATTCCTAACGAAGACTTTCATGCACCATCTCGAAATTATTCAAAAAAGCATTTCTCTTTTGTGCCTCTGTTTTAGTTCATGAGGAAGTAGTAGTTAATTCATGATCTTTTTAAGTTGGACAAGCTTCACCCCGGGATTGCATGTCTAATGTGCAAACCCATAATACGAGAAGGAACTGGCATAGAGTGCGCCCGGCTCATTAAAAAATTATACAACAAACAAACCCTCCTTCACGCTTTGTTCATGAGAAATCAGAAAACTTTGGCAGTGATAAACAAAGGAGATTAAGAGGATGTGATCGTCCTCATTCGGGAGCCGTTCCTCGAAACTTGTCCAACTCAAGAAGTGATTGAGTTATCTGCTAGCATTCGTTGACAAAATATGCATAATCTAAAAAATAATTATTACCTCTGTTTTTAAAACCAAGAGCTCTGGTACATGTTTAGTTTTTGTTTCCGACCACGGGTTTTCAACCTTGCCATCAAAAGCCACAGTTCGAGAGTCTCCACCTTCTTTAAAGCACCAACTACTGAGAGCATGATTGTCATTCTGAGTGTAATGTGCATTGTCCCAAAGTAGCATTGTCTTTTGCATGATTATGATATCATTTATTCTGAAATCATTGTATCTAGTCATCACTTAAACCTTGGAGGTGCCCCTGCATTTATGTTTTGCTTCACTAAAGGGGGCAAGCGAGGTACCACTTTATCATATTTGCACACCATGCTCATTACAAATCTATTGAGTGTTTCAGTATCATATTGTAAAACTTTCAGTTCTTTGTGATTTTCTCATGAGGCAACTTAATTACTACAGATTCATTGTCTCAGTAAGCACTTGTCATGTGACTATGAAAAGTTCTTATATGGTTAATAGCATGTCACCAGAGAAATTATGCTTGTTATCATTTACCTACTCGAGGACGAGCAGGAATTAAGCTTGGGGATGTTGATACGTCCAAAACGTATCTATAATTTCTGCTTGCTCCATGCCTCTTTTGTGTGATATTGCTATGATATTTATACACTTCCATACACTTTTGATCATATTTGGACTAACCTATTAACTCAGTGCACCCCAGTGCCAGTTTCTGTTTTCTGCTGTTTTTGTATTTCAGGTTTTCCCATTACGTAAACTGCCAGAAAAATCCCAGAAAAATCATATAAAAAATCAGCATTCCGGAAGCTTCCTTGCGGCCAAAGTAGGGCCGGAGGGGGGCCACCAGGGCTCCAGGCGCCCTGGTGGCGCGGCCCCCCTCCTGGCCGCGCCGGGGGGGGGGTGCCTGGGCCCCCCAGGTCTCCGCTGATGCCCCCCTTTGGCATATATTTACACCGCGTCCCGAAACCCTCAAGGACGGAACCCTTTTTCGCGATCTCATCTCTGTTCCGCCGCCGCCGCGCTTCCAAGATCGGGAGCACCAAGAGAACTCTTCCCGGCACCCTGCCGGAGGGGAGGATCACCACCGGGAGCCTCTCCACCACCATGGACGCCTCCCGGATGAGTTGTGAGTAGTCTCCCTTGGACCATGGGTCCATGACCAGTAGCTATGTGATGTTCTCCTCCCCTCTTTGTTCTTCACTAATTAGACCTCGTGAGCTGCCCTACATGATCGAGGCACATATGTAATCCTTATGCTGTTGCTATGTTGAGTTTGCTGGGATCTGATGGATTGTGAGATTATGTTCAGATTGTGTGTGAGTAATATATTTGATCTACCTCTTTTATATTTATGTTCTTGAGTAATTCTTGCATGTTCTCCGTTGCTGTTTATTGCTTTGGCCAAGTAGTAGGTAGTAACTCCAAGAGGGAACGTTATGCTTGATTGTGGGTTCATGCCCCTCGATGACTAGTTTGAGTGACAGAAACATGAGTCTAGGGAATGTGCTGTTGCCACAAGGCGGAAAACAACGGTGCTTGTACTCGCGGGTGCAAGGATTGTTTACTTTACGCAAAGTTCTTTTAATGCAGTTGTCTGTTGCTTTGAGTTTACACTATGGGTGGGACTCGCAACTTAATACCAGCGAGATGTTCTGGATAGATATCTCAAGGTGGATGGTTAGTAGTAGATGCAGATGGATTTCGGTCTACTTACCTTGGCGTACCGCCCATGCTTTTGAGCCTCAACCTTTCTTGCAGCATAGTTAGCATTGGTTTGCGCACATAATTCTGTCAATTGCCCAGCTGTAATTCGTTTACCTCACATAGCTGTTTTATCGTATTTTGGGAGAGAGACATCACTAGTGAACATCATGGGACCCCGGTCCATATTACCATCATTGATCACATCCGCTATTTACTTTCTGCTTTTACTTACTAGTTGCAATTATACCTATCACTATTATCTCTTGCGTTTGATCCTTTGTAAACGGCAAGGCCGGAGGGATTAACAACCTCTCTGTACTCGTTGGGAGCAAAGTTATTTGAATCTGTGTGCAGGTCCAGTTAATTGCTAAGTATCTGGCGCCATTAGCAGTTGACACCTTCTTGTTGAACCTTGGAGTCTCAGGGGAATTCGATCCTTGGTATCTTTGCCAAGGGAAAACTACCGCTACACTGCATCTCAAACCTTCCACTTGGGGTAACCAACAAGGAGCGAGAAGCCATCAGCCATTCGCGGTTTGGGGGCTGGACATCCTGGGTCCGTTCCATAGGGCGTCTGGAGGCTACTGCTACCTCTACGTCACCATCGACTAGTTCACCAAGTGGGCGGACGTGGAAGCCATCCGCACCATCCTGGCCGGCTCGGCAGTCAAGTTCATCAAAAGCCTCATGAGCCGCTTTGGGGGCCCAAATAGCATCATCACCGACAACGGCTCGCAGTTCACTAGTAACCTTTTCAAAACATACCGTGCTAACCTTGGAACGCAGATATGCTACGCCTCAGTAGCACATCCCAGGACTAATGGCCAGGCCGAGCGCACAAATGCAAAGGTCCTAAGGGGTCTCAAGACAAGTACCTTCAAGAAGAAGCTCGAGGCCTGTGGCATGGGCTGGTTCGACGAGCTCCAGTCCGTGCTCTGGTACACCCTCACCATCGCGACCAAGCCAACCAGAGAAACTCCCTTCTTCCTCGTCTACGGAGCTGAGGCGGTTCTCCCACACGAGGTCAAGCATCGCTCCGCACGGGTCTTAGCATTCGACGAAGCACGCCAGGATGCCACGCGGGGGATTGACCTCGTGCTGGGGGAGGAGCGCCGCAGTCAAGCCTCACTCCGGGCAGCAAGGTACCAGCAGGCGCTGCGATGGTATGACAGCCACAACATCCGCTCCATGACGCTCGAGGTAGGTGACCTCGTCCTGAGGCGGGTGCTCTCCAGGGAACGGCTGCATAGCTCTCACCCATGTGGGAGGGCCCGTTCAGAATCGCTTGCGTCTCCAGGCTAGGCGCCGCGCGCCTGGAGATGCAAGATGGAGTCCCCATCCAAAACACCTGGAACATCCTACACGTCCGGAAGTTCCACCCATGAAGCAAGGCCCCATTCCTGTGAAGGTCTCTGCTCGTGACACTCTCACGTAATAATGAGTGGGGCTGTATACGCCCCAGAGTCTCCAGAGTGCTGCCCTCGGGCCTCGGGGGCTCCCTCCCATGTCCTAGTGGCAGCACTTAGCTTCAAGCTGGTGAGAAGACTAGACTAGGTGCTGGACGCGGCTGTTCATTTGCTTGCTTTCTGTAGTTAATTTGCAACCTCTTTATGGAATTTGGAGTTTTGGCGTTTCTCGATTGCTTAGTTTGGTTTGCCTTCTTTATTCACTCACCTCTTGTCTCGGATCAGGGATAATGGCAGTTCCTCGTCGCTCTCCCTCGTGTACCTCGCGCGGGGGCTACATAGGCAGGTGTGTGTGTGTCCTGGGCTCGCCAGCGCCGCTAACACACTACCTTTGATCTCGCGAGGAGCCCTGAAACGAGCTTGTGACTTACGCACCCTTTTTAGAAGTCCGTACCCCCCGGGTACCGCGACACGGTGTACTAAGCCACGGCTGGCCGATGCCTAAGGACTCGCGCAAGGAAGGGCAAGATACCTGATGATCCTCGTAACAATCCTGCAGCTTTATGATGCCCCCCGAGGCCAGCAGCTATCGAGTCGACAACAAAGGGGGTTTCACCGAGCGATGAAGAGCTCACCCTCACGAGGCGGTCCGCGAGTTTATCGAGCTAAGTTACCCTACCGCACCTATTCGGGGCATGAATGACACATCATGACATGGAAATAGTAAACATAGCACAGTAGCATAATTGCCATGGTTCATTACACGTCCCGATGGGACCCTCCACCTTTAAAAAAAATGCAGGAGAAAGGAAAGGTTAAACAAAAGGGATTTTTATTCCAGTGCCCCTAGTTCCTTAGCTCTACTCATTCATCCCCACTCTATTAACTTTTGCTCACATTTCCCCACTCCCTTGCCCGAAACCCTCAGAACAAGTTATAACGGACGTTGCCGTTGGGTCAACGCCATTGACCATTAAATCTGACGAGTGGGGCCTCGTAAACATGGGCGCATGCAAGACCGCGGTCGTGGGGTAGCATGTGTCCATGGACATGCCCGAAACCCATCATATAAGGAGGGGCAACCACCTCCATCGCCCCTACCATTTCCCCCAAATCCCCTCCCTGCTGCATCGTCTTCCTCTACCCTACCGGTGTCGTCTCGCTCTCCTCCAGTGCCTCCACCGCACCATCTCGCTCTCTCCCACCGCATCCTCTTCCTCACCTTGATCGCCTCCATCTGTCAGATGGCCAACGCTCGTGGCGACGCCGGTGCAGCGGCCGCACATGTGGTGGAGCAGCAGGGTCAGGGCGCTGTGACTGCGGATGTCGGCCGCGTCCACGGCTATGCGAAGAAACTCGCAACCACTACGGATGTGGCGGGCTCTGCCTCATCACTGCAGAAGGTGACGGCATCGAGCGGCGCAGTCCATCCCGATACCCCGATGCGCCGCCTACCGTGGAGCAGCAGGTATTTGCACTTGCTTGGCTTGTAGAGTTAGTTGCTCCCTAGTTGCATTGGTTAGATTGTGATTCATACGATAGTTCAGATGGTTAGAGTAGTTGGTTTGACGGATGGGCCGGAGTTTTTTGTATGGGTTGGGGGGGATGGGTTTTTTTGGACTACAGTTTGTTGGATAAATTCGTTGCAAAAATGCTAGATGTTGTGAACTATGATTTTATGTGTTGCAATGATTGGGGGTTTTAGATTTGGATAAATTCGTTGCAAAAATGCTAGATGTTGTGAACAGATGCATGCTTATTAGATTTGTTTTTAGTGCTCACAGATTGGTTTTTTTTAATGATACTCAGATTCGTTGCCTTAGATTGGGAGTATATTAGTCCTATGATCAATGTGTCATGTGTGCATATCTAAATTTTCAATTGGCTTCCGTATTTACTAGTGATGGATGTAATTGTATGTTCAGGAGGATGATGGTTCGGGGGTAGAAAGAGGAAGCTGGCCTAGTACAACCCGTATGATCCAGGGGAAAGTGACGAAGAAGAATATGAGATAAGCCTACTTGAAATTTAGATTGTTCATTTAGTTCCTTTGACATAGTGTATCTATGAATCTATAATGTATTAATGTAACTCATTCAGGCGTGCAGTATGATCTTGGAGAAGAAGTGTACAAGGGCAACGTCGCATCCTTCACAGCGAAGGAGGTGGTGAATATCAAGGCCAAGGGAGTTGCTTCCTTCTACAATCGCAAGACCATGAAGTGGCACTGCCCCTACTGCACCACCAACCCAAAACCAAGGGATGGCTGATACGTCCATTTTGGATCATGCTTTTATGTTGATATTTATTGCATTATGGGTTGTTATTACACGTTATGTCACAATACTTATGCCTTTTCTCTCTTATTTTACAAGGTTTACATGAAGAGGGAGAAAGCCGTCAGTTGAAATTCTGGGCTGGAAAAGGAGCAAACTTTGGAAACCTATTCTGCACAACTCCAAAAGCCCCAAAACTCCACAGAACTCCGTTTCAGAAAATATAAAAAATATCTAGCAAAAGAAGACCACGAGGGGGTCACCTGCTGTCCATGAGGGTGGGGGGCGCGCCCCCCTCTCTGGGCGCGGCGCACTGTCTCGTGGGCCCACCGACGGCTCCCCGATGCCCATCTTCTCCTATATGAGGTATTTTGACCTGGAAAAATCATAAGGAGGCTTCCGGGACTAGACGCCGCCGTCTCGAGGCGGAACCGAGGCGGAAACCAATCTAGGACTCCAGCAAAGCTGTTCTGCCGGGGATACTTCCCTCTGGGAGGGGGAAATCGTCACCGCCGTCATCACCAACAACTCTCCCATCTTGGGGAGGGCTATCTTCATCAACATCTTAACCAACACCATCTCCTATCAAACCCTAGTTCATCTCTTGTATCAAATATTTGTACCCAAACCTCATATTGGTACCTGTGGGTTGCCAGTAGTGTTGATTACTCCTTGTAGTTGATGCTAGTTGGTTTACTTGGTGGAAGATCATATGTTCAGATCCATTATGCATATTAATGCCCCTCTAATCATGAACAATACTATGTCTTGTGAGTAGTTACTTTTGTTCCCGAGGGCATGGGAGAAGTCTTGCTATTAGTAGTCATGTGAATTTGGTCTTCGTTCGATATCTTGATGAGATGTATGTTGTCTCTCCTCTAGTGGTGTCATGTGAACGTCGACTACATGACACTTCACCATTATTTGGGCCTAGAGGAAGGCTTTGGGAATTAATAAGTAGATGATTGTAATGCCCAGGATCGGACTATACCTCCTACGTGTCGAGGCACGACTTAAAGATATAAGCCCATCCTAGAATGATCTCAAGTTTGGTATCTTTGCACGACTCATGTAAAAGAGGGATTAAATTGCAAAAGAAGATAGTTGGCTTACACTCGCCACTTCACACAATACATTACATAAACAATCATCATTCAAAACTTCACAGCCCATCTAAGGGTAAGATCCAAAAGAAAGATACCAAAACAACAAAACGCCACAGGTCAGGATCGAATCCTAGTAGAAGAACCACTTGGGAGAACAAAAAGGTAAATAAAAAAGGAACAAGGATCAGATAGAACAAATACAAGATAGAGTTCGACATCTTCGTGCTGAAAGCTCATGGAACGTGTTACAAAAGGGTTTTGCAATCCCCGGATCAGCATAGCCAAGGACCCTTTAAGATGCAACTCCCGATCAGAACAAGTCCATAAAACCACTTCACTCAATGTAGAACCCCGAACTTCATATCGTGCATCCGTTGGAAGAATACCTAGAACTACTTGATGAACCCACCTATAGATTTCCGAAAGTTTCCAGTTATGCAATCAGGTGTTGGGGATACAGGGGAAGCACCGCGCAATCAACTCTAAACCTACATCCAGGTGTATCCATCCTTCAACACATAACCAGTCTTTCTCGGAAACTGTTTACCTCGGACCTTCGAAACGCATCCACTATACAAGCTATGGCAATACTCTCGAGCTACCTCCCCAGTACTGGGTGATGTCGGGGTTATCTTGCCACTAACCGTATAGGAGAGATTTTCGATGCCGGCCGTCTTAAGTATTCTAGTACTGCCGCGATGGATTTGTGACGACAACACCTCGGAGCTCAACTCCCCGGGACACTGCCACAACCCCTAATGACAGGAGGCATCGAGAACAATGTTCTCGTCACAAAGACATCGGAACAATCCAAACAATACTCGCGAGATCCTAAAAAAAATTTGGTGCGAATTTTTGAAAGTAGAAGAGGCAAGAGTAATCGTCAGGAGTCCTCACCAGAGTGAAAGAGATGAGGAGCAAAGAAATCCTACTCTCCGATATAAATATAGGACTCAAAACATTTTCAGTGTGTGCCTAGACTCAACCGTCAACGATTCGATCAATCAGTGGGGCTTCTAGGTCGGAGAAGGCTCTGAATACCAACTTGTAATGCCCAGGATGGGACTATACCTCCTACGTGTCGAGGCACGACTTAAAGGTATAAGCCCATCCTAGAATGATCTCAAGTTTGGTATCTTTGCACGACTCATGTAAAAGAGGGATTAAATTGCAAAAGGAGATAGTTGGCTTACACTCGCCACTTCACACAATACAATACATAAGCAATACATCATTCAAAAACATCACAACCCGACTACGGGTAAGATCCAAAAGAAAGATACCAAAACAACATAAAACCACAGGTCAGGATCGAATCCTAGTAGAAACCACTACTGATCGTCGAAAACGTCACAAGCAAACGGCCACACTCTTCATCGATCTCCCAGTGAAGTACTTGAACCAGCTTCTGCATCAAACTCGGCTGAACCTGCATCTGGTGTTGTAGTATCTGTGAGCCACGAGGACTCAGCAATCCCATAACCATGGGTAACAAGACTAGCAAAGCTTTGTGGGTAGGAAGAGGATAGTGATGAGGTTGCAGCAGCGGCTAAGCATAATATGGTGGCTAACTTACGAGTACCAGAATAAGATGAGCATCTACACAAACGGTCGCAAAAGTAGTGATCGCTAAAGATCCTAACTACATACGGTCAAACATAACCCCACCGTGTTCTCTTCTCAAAGTGAAAAGAGACAGTCACGGTTACTCACACAGTTGTGTGTTTTACTTCGGATCATCTGTCAAGTTTTCTACAACCGGACATTAACAAATTCCAATCTGCCACATAACCGCGGGCACGGCTTTCGAAAGATCATAACCCTGCAGGGGTGTTCCAACTTAGCCCATCACAAGCTCTCACGATTAGCTGAAGTGATAAATATAATATCATCACCCCTTATCTTAGGGAAAATCCGATCAGGCTCGGCATCTCGGTAGCACAAGTCATTTCGACAATGGTAAAACAAGTCCAGCAAGACCTCCCGGCGTGCCGACACCCTGATAGTAGCCGCGCGTATCTCGTCTCAGGCCACGACCGGATGAGCACAGTGTACAGTGGCCGAAATACCCAAGTTGCCAAGGGGGGCCCCGCACATTTCACCCATCGTGTAAGGAACGCAAAATCAAGGAACATAATGCTGGTTTATCGGCGCCTAAGGTGGCATGAGTGGAACAAAACACCGAGCAAAAGGCCAAGCCTTCCACCCATGCCCAGTATATAGGTGTGTTAATAATAATTATAGATATTGTGATATATCCAACAACAAGTTCCCACCTAGAACGATCTTCATCTTCACCTGCAACTAACAACGCTATAAGAGGGACTGAGCAAGCGAGGCTGAGCAAGCGGGTAACATAGCCAAACAGTGGTTTTGCTAGGAAGGTGTCAAGGTTAGAGGTTTCATGGCAACAAGGATAGGCTGACATAAAAATGGTAGCGCGACATGTAACGATAGCATCGAGACAACTAAGCATGGCAATGGTAGTAAAGGTATCCAAGGGTATGATCATCTTGCCTGGGATTCCACAAGGGAGAAGAACGGATCCATGAAGTAGGCGGAGCAACACAGACGAGACAATCCTCACAACTCCGGAACGAAACCGCAGCTATCAAGAGAAGCAAACCGGAAAGAAACAAACAACACGGTAAACACACAAGCATAAACATGGCATACTATGCACAAGCAAGCATGATGCATGTCCGGTTTAAATATGCATGGCATGGCAAAGTGCACAAACAACACTACAAGTTAAGTGGAGCTCAATATGCAACGAGTTGCGTATTGACGAAACACCACATTTATTTATTTAGTTGACTCTCATTATTTACAAGACAAGATTAAAAGTTTGTTAACATGGCAAGAGGTGAAGCATAATAAAACTACACTATTAGGCATTTTAAATGAGGCCGGAAATAACAACAACAAAATCCGGAAAATCCCCATGAGCATGTTTAGTAATTATTAAAGCAACAACAATTAACATTCAAAGGTTGTTAACATGATGCGGATGACATGATCAAGTTTTATGCAATTTATTAAGAGTTGACATGAAGAGTTATGAAGCATTGTCACCGTGGTGGAAAGAAAGGGTGCCACGGCAACGAATCCGAAAAAGATGCCACGGCAACATATCGGTTCCGGTAACTCGTTGAGAGTCCGGTGCAAAAGATAACGGAGAGCGTGAGCGAGTCGAACAAGATGAAAGGTGGGGCGATCCCGTTACCGGGTTCCCACGGGTCGGCGACGAGGCAACCGAGGAACATGACAAAAGGCCGGAACGGGCACGGTGCACACAAGGGAACATTTCATACAACACAACAACACACGGGTCACGTCTCGGGGTTATACCTTCGAAACAATTGTTTCGGGGCGGAATCGAGTCGTCGAGGGACGTAGTGGAAGAAGAGGAAGTAGTCGTTCTCGAGGCGGTAGTTGTGCTCGGGCGACGGTAGCGAAAGTAGTGGTACACGGCCGAAGAGGAAGTAATTGTTCACGGGTCTTCGGCGACGGTAGACGTTCACGTTACGTGTCGTGGTACTTGTCATAAGGTCGTCGTGTAGTCGTACTTGTTCATGTAGTCGTTCTCGAGGTCGTCGACGTCGTGGTACTTGGGACGCCGGGGTACACGTTATGTAGTGGTACTTGGTCTTCTTGTAGCCGTTCGGAGAGGGAAAAGGCGCTGCGGGGTCGAGGGGTTCGGGGGCTCGATGCTGAGGAGTGCTGGCGGCGGAGGAAAGGAGAGCGAGGGAGAGACGGGGTAGGGGTCGGTCGGGCTGAGCGCTAGGGTTCGGGGGGAGGTGTTGGGCCAATGGGCCAGGAGGAGGCTGATGGCCAGGCTGGGATGAGGCCTAGAGGCTGAGGGCCTCTCTCTCTTTCTTCTTTCTGCCTTTTTCCCTTTAACAGAAAAGAAAAAAAAGAAGAAAGAGGAAAAAGAAAAAGAAAAGGAGGCTTAGAGGAAGATTAGCACAAGGGACTAATTTTCTCGGGCAGCATAAAAAGAGCACGGTCCGAGAAAAATAGAAAAGGCGTGATTGGAAAATAATTCAAACATATTTGAATTTAATTCAAATAGTTTTGAACTAAGACTTGATTATAGAAGTGTCCAAAAATGTTCGAATTTTCGGAGGAACCTCGAAACAACGGAAAAGAATTACAGGGAGGGTTTTGAAGGTGTAACTCGAAGTGAAAAAGACATGGGGAAATATTGCAAGTGTGTTACGGTGATCCCAAACAATTGGAATATTTTTAATATAGCTCCCTAATAATATTGAGAGGCTTTTATATGTTATAAAGAGAAGACATTCTTCCCTCGATTTAAATGGACCGAAGGTCCACATAATTTATTTAGGTTGAGATGCAAAATAAATATGACATGATGGCATGATGACATGATGCAATGCAAAAATAAATAACACAAGCACAAAGAACACACGGGCAACCCGGAACATCTGGAATCTTCGGGAATCTTCTGGGACGTCGGTCTCGGGCGTCACAATGATGGGTTGCTAGAGTGACAGAAGCTTAAATCCTAGTTTATGCGTTGTTCGTAAGGGGCTGATTTGGATCCATATGTTTCATGCTATGGTTAGGTTTACCTTAATACTTCTTTTGTAGTTGCGGATGCTTGCATTAGAGATTAATCATAAGTGGGTGGCTTGTACAAGTAAGGACAGCACCCAAGCACTGGTCCACCCACATACCAAATTATCAAAGTACCGAACGCGAATCAGATGATCGTGATGAAAACTAGCTTGACGATAATTCCCATGTGTCCTCGGGAGCGCTTTCCTTATATAAGAGTTTGTCCAGGCTTGTCCTTTGCTACAAAAAGGATTGGGCCACCATGCTGCACCTCATTTACTTTTACCTTTAGTCACTTGCTACCAATTACCTTATCACAAAACTATCTGTTACCTATAATTTCAGTGCTTGCAGAAAACTGCCTATCATTTCCTTCTGCTCCTCGTTGGGTTCGACACTCTTACTTATCGAAAGGACTACGATAAATCCCCTATACTTGTGGGTTATCAAGACTCTTTTCTGGCGCCGTTGCTGGGGAGTGAAGCGCCTTTGGTAAGTGGAATTTGGTAAGGAAAAATTTATATAGTGTGCTGAAATTTATTGTCACTTGTTACTATGGCTCATAATCCTTTGAGGGGCTTGTTCGGGGTATCTTCACCCCGACCAGAAGAGCAAAGATTTGCTCCTCAAACTACTGCATCTACTGAAAATGTTTTCTTTGAGATTCCTTCGGGTATGACAGAGAAACTACTTGAAAATCCTTTTACAGGAGACGGGACACTGCATCCCGATTTACACCTAATCTATGTGGATGAAGTTTGTGGATTATTTAAGCTTGCAGGTATGCCCGAGGATGTTATCAATAAGAAGGTATTCCCTTTATATTTGAAGGGAGATGCATTGACATGGTTTAGGCTATGTGATGATATTGGATCATGGAACTATAATCGTCTGAAGTTGGAATTTCATCAGAAGTTCTACCCTATGCACCAGGTTCATCGTGATCGTAATTATATCTATAATTTTTGGCCTCGCGAAGAAGAAAGCATCGCTCAAGCTTGGGGGAGGCTTAAGTCAATGTTATATTCATGCCCCAATCATGATCTCTTAAAAGAAACGATCATTCAAAAAAATTATGCTCGGCTTTCTCTCAATAATCGCTCCATGCTCGATACTTCTTGTTCTGGTTCTTTTATGATGAAGACTGTTGAATTCAAATCGGATTTATTGGAAAGAATTAAATGCAACTCTAAAGATTGGGATCTCGACGAAGGTAAGGAGTCAGCTATGACCCCTAAGTTTGATTGTGTTAAAGCTTTTATGGATACCGATTTTTTGCGTGAGTTTAGCACTAAATATGGACTTGACTCTGAGATAGTAGCTTCTTTTTGTGAATCATTTTCTACTCATGTTGATCTCCCCAAGGAGAATTGGTTTAAATACTGTCGTGGATTTAGCACGACAGATGTCCAGTTTAACGGACTTAGTGATGGAACCATCGCACGGGTTAGCTTGAAGAGGTTAAAGCACACAAAGGACACAGAGGGTTTATACTAGTTCGGCCCCTTCGATGAAGGTAAAAGCCTACGTCTAGTTTGGTTTGGTATTGCTTGGGCGTCGATGAACAGGGAGCAGATTGCTTGCCTGCCTCTCGACGTATTGTTGCCTGCCCCTGAACCGTCGCCGGGTCGTCCCTTTATATAGGAGGTAACGCCCGGTCCGGTTTACAGAGTCCCGAGGCCGGCTCATAATTGTGTCCGCCTCGGTCTCTGTTGTTTCTTCCTTGTGTCTCAAGTTACATGATAAGACGGTTTACAAACCGTAAACTCTACACATGGGCCCTAAGCCTTTATGGGCCGTAATCTCTACTGAGCTTACAATCATACAACTATATTATCATAATCTGGTTTACCCTAGCCGGTTTACACTTGCTAGTAATATCCCTGACATTAGGCCCCAGAATGATTTGAATTTGTTCATGTCAGTCTTCTCAATCTTGCATAACCTTCTTTCTTGTATCTTCTCGGTTTTTGTAAACCGGCTATGATGTCATCCTTGGAAATCATTTGATTCGATCGTGACATCACTTCCGCATTTATTGCGCACAACTGTTTGTTACCTTTGTTTAAAGGCCATCCCGAAAATCGAGGCGACAAGAGAATCTTTATCCAATCTCTGTCCTCCTCAAATCCCGCGCTTGCCGTTTCATCTCTCAACCTCTATAAATACCGCCGCATCTCTGCCTTTCTTCCTTCCGCTCGTCTTCTTCCTCCGTCGCCCGAAGCTTCTCCGCTGTTCTCGAGCTCGTCGCCGTCGTCGACCAGGCCGCTGCATCAACCTGAACCGCGTCCAGATTACTCCGCCGCTGTCTCTTCCATTCTCAGGTATCCCTTTTTCCCTCACTGCAGATCTGTAGCTTACGGTTTCTTCATTGATTCTGCCATGAGACCTCGAAGCTCTATCTGTTCATCCTTTCAGCTGTTTCTGCGGTAGATTCAACCTTAGATTACCTTCGAGACCTGCTCCTGCTCCGCTGCTTTATGCTTAGACTTGGTATTTTTAGATTCAATCCTTAGATTCATCCGCTCTGTATAAGACCCCCGCAGTTCTTCTGTAATAGACTTGCATAAATTTCCTCTTTTTCTTACCGCTCAGATCTGTTTTACCTTAGCCTCTTGTAGAAACCTGTTTCTTCATCTTGCTAGATCTGTAAGATACTCGCCGGTTTAGTCAATCATACATTGCTTTTGCAACGCATCAACCATGAACCCGACGGTTTAGCTTCTTTCTTTTTTGTTGTCATAAACCGGTAGCAGCTCGTTTCCCGCTTGCTTCCGGGTTGTCAATGCCATTAGTCCCTTGTCTAAACCGTCGATGTAGTTTTGATAATATGATCCGGTTTATGCTTCGGTATTTGAATAATCCGGATTTTATACTTCACTTTTTTCAGCACTTTCCTTCTGCCAATATGTCTGCCAAGCAATTCGTTTCTTGCAATTGGGTCCCTTCCATCATTACGGAAGAGGACTTAGCTAATGCCGCTGCAATTGGCACTCTGGGTCCCCAGGCAGTTTCGAAATGGCGGGCCCCTGGAAATGAATGCCCCCCTACTCCCAAGGAAGGGGAAGTTATTGTTTTCTTTGATCATATAGCCCGGGGCTTTAGTCCTCCTGGTTCAAAGTTCTTCCGGGACGTGCTTGCCGCTTTTCAATTTCATCCTCAGGATATAGGTCCAAATTTCGTATCAAACATTTGCAATTTCCAAGTTTTCTCCGAGGTGTACCTTCAAGAGGAGCCATCAGTCGACTTGTTCCGGGATTTCTTCCACTTAAACCGGTGAACTGAGTTTACTGCCGGACCTCATCAAGAACTGGGCGGGGTTAGTATTCAAAAGAGAAGAGATGCGGTGTTTCCTAACGCTGCTCTCCATACACACCCTAAGGACTGGAACCAATCTTGGTTCTATTGCCAAGATACTTCGCCTGAAGGGGAGAACCCACTGCCGAGTTATCGCGAACATCGTCTTCCTGAAGATCATCCACTGCCGCAGCGTCTGAGCTCCTCGGAACGGCCCCGGTTCGCCCCCAGCTTGCCAAACTCAAAGCCTTTATGGCCAACGGATTGATTGGGGTTGACTTCATACGTTGTTGGCTCGCTTGGAGTATCCTTCCTCTGAGCCGGCGCTCCAGTTTGATGTGTCAATATACCGGTAAGCCGGATGATCCTCAGCGCTTTACCAACATAGTGCTTCCTGAGAAGGAAGTTATTGAATCTGCTAAGAAGATGCTCAATATTTCTTTGAAGGAATGTAGCCAAACCGGATTGGCTCCATACTATAAGAAGAACAGACTGCCAACAGTAAGCCTTAATCTCTTATGTTTGCTTCTAATCCGTCTATTTATATTGTCTTCCACTTATCTTTCATCTTCTACACAGGCCGACGATCCTTTTTGGAAAAGGAAACCTCAGGATAAGTCAGGCAAACAGCCACGCCGGAAAACCTGCGCTGTTAAGAAGAAAAAGGCAGCTGCTGGCTCCGGTTCACATGTTGAGGAGGATGATCAGGATTCCGAGGTATGAGTTAATCCGGATATGCTTTGATCTCTTTTATCCAAATTTATGTTAACAGTGTCTTTCCGCAGGATTTGGCTGAGGCTGATAAAGCAGCAGAAACTGAGGTAATCACTCTTTCTTCAGATTCTGAACCGTCGGTGCCCAAGATTCGTAAAGCATCTCGGAAGTACCCTTTTTCTCATCCTTACGCTCAACTGGACCCCAATTTTCTTTTGAAGAAACAATAACACGAAGCCCGCCGGACTACACGCCATAGTGGCCATGTGGTCGAGTCTTCCGAAATATCTCTCACTTCGGCTCGGAGGCGCCGCTCTGAGGTTTTACTTTCTCCAACTCTTCTTCATCCCAAGGCTGGACTTATACGCAAACCACTTAAACCGTCTGATCCTAACTATCAGGAGACTCCTTTATCATCTTCTGGCGAATCGACTGCCACGCAGGTCCCGTTTCTGAAAACTGTCCGTGGGTACGTCCTTTAGCTCATCCAGTTTATCTTTATATTTTGCCTTTATGACTCTGATTTCTTTTCCAATTCCTTTCAGCAAGCCCAAGCCTAGCAAAAAGGCAAAAGCCAGCAAAACGGTTGCTGAGACTGCTACTGATGATCCGGCAGCTGATCCGGATACAGTCATCCCTCCGGAAAATGAGCCTACAGTTCAGCTTGACGATCCTGCTCCCATGGATCATGATTATGCTACTGCTCCTGAAAATCCTAGTGCTGAAGATGTCCATGAACCAGGAAGTCCTGTCCGGGCCAACCCTCCTCGGACTAGCCCGGCTCCTATTAGTCCGGTTCATACTGCTACTCCACAACCGGCCGCTGCCTCTTCTCCGGATGTTCAAATAACCGGTACAGGTTTTACCGCTCCTGCTGAGCCTATCATTTTAGACAAGCATACTGCTAAAGCGGAGAAGCTTCAGCAATAGAAGGGCAAATGGAACACCGATTTATCCAATTATGCTGATCTGAGTGCCCAGGAGCTTTATTCCGGATACTTGAACCGGCTTCACACTAGTCGGGACTATTAAGCGGGCTTGGTCAATATGATGAAGGACAAATACGAGGTATCTTACTTGTATTTTGCTTTTGCCTTTTTTGTTTTTCTGTCTATATCATGGTAGCCCCCAAGTTCCGGTTTAGATTTTGTTGGAAGGTGAACCGGTACTTTCAAATGTGAGCAAATAATCTTACATTAGCCCCCAAGTGCCAGGGGCATAACTCGGTTTATGTGCCTGGGACTTGTCTGAATCTTTCTTTCGATGCTTCAACTACCCATTAGCCCCCAAGTGTCAAGTAGATAGCTTGCTTTATGTGCTTGAGACTTTGTCTTTAATTGTCACTCTTTGAGACTTCAATTGCTCATTAGCCCCCAAGTGTCAAGTGGATAACTTGGTTGTGTGCTTGAGACTTGTCTGAATCATCAATTATTTCATTTGATTTTCTTGCAGGCTGACTTGACCCGGAGGGCTGAAGAAATAACTGAGCTCCAGAACAGACTTGCTGAGACTGAAACTTCTGCTGCCAAGGCCAAAAAAGACCTTGCGTTGAGTTTAACCACTGTTGAGCAATTGAAGAAATATTTTGAAGCGGAACGGACAACCTGGGAAGTGCAGAGGAATGCTCTGGAAAAGAGAGCAAAGGATGTTGAGGAAGCTCTTAACCCGGTGACACAAGAGTTGACCGGTTTAAAGCAGCAGATAGAGCTTATGACCTCTGCCGTCTTT
This sequence comes from Secale cereale, assembly GCA_902687465.1. Lineage (NCBI taxonomy): Eukaryota > Viridiplantae > Streptophyta > Magnoliopsida > Poales > Poaceae > Secale > Secale cereale. The sequence goes on from LR738714.1 coordinate 454,031,509, forward strand.
GGTAAATACTTAACCTGCACGTGCTTTCATCTCTACAATCTTATTCCGCTCCGGTTTAACTGTGATAATCATATGCAGGGCGCCGCGTCACCCATCTTGGGGATGATCTGCGGAAGAAACTCAAGGCCTCTTATACTCTTGTTGAGCAGCTGTATTCCGGCACTCAAAGGATTATAAGTGCGATGTCTTTTAATAAACCGCCCCCCACCACTATCCAAGGCACTTTGGAGAAGCTTTCTATCTTGCCTGTACGCTTGGAAGAGGTGAAGAAATCTGCTGCCCGGGCCGGTTCTCTTGTAGCGCTAACCAGAGCCAAGGCATGGGTTCCAGACTTTGATCCGGAAGAAGCCATGAACGGGTATCCCAGCACCAAGGAAGATGGATCGGACTTCTCTGGAAAATATCTTCATGCTTTGACTAAGGAGATGCGTCCGCTTGCCAGCAAGCTTGCTGATGAATCGGATCTGTCCAGGTATCATCCGGCATACGACTTAAAGAATGAGCGGGTGGATCGGCTGGTTTATGATACCGAACCAGTACGCCCCCATACTTTCGCCCCAGATGTTGATCCATCAGATCTCATTACTGAAGAGATGTACTTCCGTGATTTATCCAAGATCGATTGGTGCGCCCCTGATTTTCAGCCGCTTCAAGAGGATGAAGAAGCTCCGGAACAAGTTGATCCTCAGCCTTCGCAGCAGGAAGAAGCATAAGCCACTCAATTTATCTTTTAGCTGCTGTATTATTTTGTTGAGAAATACTTTAATCCATTCAGGCTTGCTATGCCTTGTAATAGGATAGCTTGAAATATTGTCCGTCTTGATCCGGATGTCACATGTTTGATTGGGCCTTTTACAAATCGTAATTGCTTGTCTGCTATGGTTGATCTTTATATTATCTGTATCTGCATAGATAACACTTAAAAGATGTCCTAGCGGTTTACCGCCGGACCGATTAAAGCGCTCTCATAAATATATCAAACAAGTGTCTGTTTTATACCAGAAATAACTTCATACCTGTGATTAAGTATGCTTGATATTCTTAATCCGGTGAACATTGTTGTTTCTGAGGAAGCTCTTGGCTCCATTGGGGTGTACCCAATTATTCCAGGTTTATAAGAACTACTGGTTTAAATAATGCTGGAGCTCTGTGTCCAGACTTTTGAAGATATGTGGTCAACTTTGAAGTTTGGCCCACTCCGGATCAAAAAACCATGAAAAACACATGAAAAATCACAAACACCAAAAACACAGGTTTGCAAATAACACCACGTAGTCGAGGCTTTTTGCGAGCTGCCAGGCTCCCTACGTGCCAATCAAAGGGTGCGACTCAAAAGGCTATAACTAACAGTACTCCTAGGGACAAGAACTTTGCCATCAAAGGATGTACTCTTTTGCCATCAAAGGACGTGCTCCAAGGGACAGGAATATTACATCTGCCATCAAAGGATGGATTCCTAGGGACAAGAATTTTTCTTTTGCCATCAAAGGGTATGTATCTTCCAAGGGACAGGAATATTACATCTGCCATCAAAGGAAGTACCCTAGTGACAAGAACAGATTTTCTTTTGCCATCAAAGGGAATGATCAACCAAGGGACATGAATATTACATCTGCCATCAAAGGAAGGTTCCCTAGGGACAAGAACATGTTTATTTCTTTTGCCATCAAAGGGAATGATCAACCAAGGGACATGAATATTACATCTGCCATCAAAGGAAGGTTCCCTAGGGACAAGAACTTTTCTTTTGCCATCAAAGGGATTTGTCCCACCAAGGGACAGGAATATTACATCTACCATCAAAGGTGGATCCCTAAGGCCAAGACCTTTTCTTTTGCCATCAAAGGGATTTGGCCCACCAAGGGACAGGAATATTACATGTGCCATCAAAGGTGGATCCCTAAGGACAAGAACATTATGTAGACCGGGCCAGAAAAGACTTTGTCGAGGATTCATATGTGATCCGTAGCTCGCTAGTTTGGCCCCTTCTGCATAAAATAATTTGTTCAAAATATCTGAAATAATTTTACAAGACATATACTTAGAAGTAAAAAGGCTGAGCCCCCGGTTTACCGAGGGTGCCGGTTTATTCATTAATCATAATATATACATAGGATACAGCAGAGCTCATGGCTCAAGTGTAATAGGGCCGCAGGAGAGCGATATTCCACGACCTCTTTGCCTCTTCTTCTGATGTCTGTGAGTCTTTGTGCTCTCGAACGTCCACCAGGTAGTATGAACCGTTGTGTAGATTCTTACTGACCACAAAGGGCCCTTCCCAAGGCGGGGATAGCTTGTGCATATCTATTTGGTCTTGGATGAGCCGGAGCACCAAATCTCCCTCCTGGAACGTCCTGGTTTTGACCCGGCGGCTGTGATATCTGCGCAAGTCCTGTTGATAAATCTCGGACCGTGTTGCTGCTATGTCACACTCTTCATCTAGCCGGTCCAAACTATCCAGTCTTGCCTGCTCATTGGCCGCTTCAACATAAGCCGTCACCCGTGGTGAATCATGACAGATATCACTTGGAAGGACCGCTTCAGCACCGTACACCATGAAGAAAGGTGTATAACCTGTGGACCGGTTCGGCGTAGTATTGATGCTCCAGAGGACAGAAGGTAACTCCTCAACCCAGCACCCTGGTGTTCTTTGCAAGGGAGTCATAAGCCGAGGCTTGATACCTCGCAAAATCTCCTGATTGGCCCTTTCAGCTTGACCATTGGATTGAGGGTGAGCTACAGAAGACACATCTAGGCGAATATGCTCCCGTTGACAAAACTCTTCCATCTCTCCTTTAGATAAATTGATGTCGTTGTCTGTGATGATGCTGTGTGGAAAGCCAAACCGGAAAATTACCTTTTTGATGAATTTAACCGCTGTTGCCGCATCACACTTGCTCACAGGCTCTGCCTCAATCCACTTTGTAAACTTATCCACAGCAACTAGCAGATGAGTTTTTTGATCTTGGGATCGTTTAAAAGGCCCAACCATATTGAGCCCCCAAGTCGCAAACGGCCAAGTAATTGGTATCATTCGCAGCTCTTATGCCGGAACAAGAGCATGCCGTGAAAATTTCTGGCACGCATCACACTTCCGGACTAGATCCTCTGCATCAGCATGGGCTGTCAGCCAATAGAACCCATGTCGAAAAGCTTTAGCCACCAAGTATTTTGAACCGGCGTGATGGCCACAATCCCCTTCGTGGATCTCTCGAAGGATGTCACAGCCTTCCTCAGATGATACACACCGCTGAAATGCTCCGGAGACACTGCGATGGTGAAGTTCCCCGTTTACAATTGTCATGGACTTGGAACGCCGGATTATCTATCTTGCTTCGATCTCGTTGTCCGGAACTCTCCCCGGCTTAGATACGCCAAGTATGGGAGCGTCCAATCCGGAATAACATGAAGTGCTACAACTAGCTGCGCTTCCAGATCAGGAACGGCCAGATCTTCCTCCGACGATACCTGAACTGATGGACTGTGCAGCTCATCCAAAAAAGTATTCGGTGGCACCGGTTTTCGTTGAGAACCCAGCCGGCTTAGAGCATCGGCCGCTTCATTCCTTCGCCGGTCTATGTGATCCACCTGATACCCTTTAAAATACCCTGCGACTGCTTCAACTTCTCGCCTGTAAGCTGCCATAAGAGGGTCTTTAGAATCCCACTTGCCGAATACTTGCTGTGCCACCAAATCTGAATCACCAAAACACTTGACCCGGCTCAAGTTCATCTCCTTAGCCATCCGCAGGCCATGAAGCAATGCCTCATATTCTGCTGCATTGTTAGTACAAGGAAACATTAGATGGAGGACATAACAAAACTTGTCACCTCGCGGGGAAGTTAACACAACTCCAGCCCCCGAGCCTTCTAGTTGCCTTGAACCGTCAAAGTGAATAGTCCAATATGTGAGATCCGGCTTCTCCTCTGGTGCTTGCAATTCTGTCCAATCATTGATGAAATCCACCAATGCTTGGGATTTGATAGCGGTGCGTGGCAAATATTTTAATCCGTGTGGGCTAAGTTCAATGGCCCACTTCGCCACTCTGCCAGTGGCATCCCTGTTCTCGATTATATCACCCATTGGAGCTGAACTGACAACAGTTATTGGGTGGCCTTGGAAATAATGCTTCAATTTTCGGTTCGCCATGAACACGCCATATACCAGCTTCTGCCAATGCGGGTACCTTTGTTTGGATTCAATGAGAACCTCACTGACATAATAAACCGGACGCTGAACCGGATACTCCTTTCCTGCTTCCTTGCGTTCGACCACGATTGCCACGCTAACTGCCCGTGCATTGGCAGCGACGTATAACAGCAGTGGCTCCTTATCAACAGGGGCAGCAAGGACCGGTGGTTCTGCCAGTTGCCGCTTTAAATCCTCAAACGCAGCGTTTGCCTCATCACTCCATATAAATCGGTATGTCTTTTTTAGCATCTGATAAAGCGGGATTGCTTTCTCCCCCAGACGGCTGATGAATCGGCTCAACGCTATAATCCGGCCGGCGATGCGCTGAACATCATTGATACAAACCGGCTTAGTTAGGGACGTGATTGCCTTGATCTTCTCCGGATTGGCTTCTATTCCTCTGTTGGATACCAAGAATCCAAGGAGCTTGCTCGCCGGAACACCGAAAGCACACTTCTCCGGATTAAGCATCATTTTATAGGCCCGAAGGTTATCAAAGGTTTCCTTGAGGTCCTCTATCAATGTCTCCTCCTTCCTCGACTTCACCACGATGTCATCCACATAGGCATGAACATTTTTCCCTATCTGCCCCTTAAGACAGTTCTGCATGCAACGCTGGTAAGTTGCTTGGGCACTCTTGAGCCCAAAAGGCATAGACACATTGCAAAAAGCACCAAAAGGAGTTATGAAGGATGTCTTCTCCTGATCCTTAACTGCCATCTTGATCTGATGATATCCAGAATATGCATCCAAAAAACTTAGCCGCTCACATCCCGCCGTAGCATCAATGATCTGATCAATACGAGGGAGAGCAAAAGGTTCAGTTGGACAAGCTTTGTTTAGGTCTGTATAATCCACACACATTCTCCACTTCCCATTTTTCTTTAACACCAGCACCGGATTAGCCAACCACTCCGGGTGAAAAACTTCAACTATGAATCCTGCGGCCAAAAGTCTGGCCACTTCTTCTCCTATAGCCTTGCGCCTTTCTTCGTTGAAGCGGCACAAATACTGCTTGACCGGTTTAAACTTCAGATCAATATTAAGGTTGTGCTCAGCGAGTTCCCTCGGTATACCTGGCATGTCAGAAGGTTTCCATGCAAAGATATCCCGGTTCTCACGGATGAACTCGATGAGCGTGCTTTCCTATTTAGGATCAAGGTTAGCGCTGATAGTGAACTACTTGGACGAATCGCCTGGCACAAAGTCAACTTGCTTGGTTTCCTCTACAGATTTGAATTTCAACGCCGGATCATGCTCTATAGTTGGCATCTTCAACGGGGACATATCTGCCGGATCAACATTGTCTTTGTAAAACTTCAATTCCTCCGTAGCACATACTGCCTCCGCATAAGCAGCGTCTCCCTCTTCGCACTCCAATGCAATCTTGCGACTTCCATGAACCGTGATGGTTCCCTTGTGACCCGGCATCTTGAGCTACAGATAAACATAACACGGTCTAGCCATAAACTTGGCGTAAACCGGACGTCCAAACAGGGCATGATACGGGCTACGGATCTTTACAACTGCAAAGGTTATCATCTCCGACCTGGAATCATGTTCATCTCCAAAGGTAACTTCTAGGTCAATTTTCCCAACTGGGTAAGCTGATTTTCCTGGTACTACTCCATGGAATACCGTGTTTGACTGCCTTAGCTTCTTATCCGTCAGCCCCATGCGACGAGAAGTCTCGTAATATAAGATATTGATGCTGCTGCCGCCGTCCATGAGAACCTTGGTGAATTTGTAGCCACCCACCTGTGGTGCCACCACTAAGGCCAATTGGCTCGGATTATCAACTCGCGGTGGGTGATCCTCTCTGCTCCACACAATCGGCTGTTCCGACCAGCGCAAGAATCGTGGTGTTGCCGGTTCAACCGTGTGGACCGCCCGCTTTAAGAGTTTTTGATCTCGTTTGCACAAACTCGTAGTGAACACATGATACTGTCCACTACTCAGCTCCTTCAGATTACTTTGATATCCGGATTGCTGCTGCTACTGACGCTGCTGATTGCCTTGATTGTTGTGATTACCCTGGCCCTGCTGTTGGTTGTTTTGGCTATTGTAACCGCCCTGACCATACTGATGGTTGCCTTGGTTATTGTAACCGCCCTGACCATACTGATGATTGCCTTGGTTATTGTAGCCATTGTTGTTGCCATGATATCCTGATCCGGAGCCATTACCATGATGACCCAGACCATGAAACCCGTGGCCTGAACCGCCGCCTGGTGGCCCATTGTTGGATCTGGCCCGGTTCATGGCCTCCATCATGACCCGGCATTCTCCCCAGGTATGTTTAGCTGGACGTTCCTCTGTGCCATGTTTCGGGCAAGGCTCGCTCAATTGTCGCTCCCAATTAATGAACCCTCCGCCGTTTGGAGGCGGTTTACCCTTGTTACGCTGACAGCTTCCTTGAACTTTGGTATTGGTCACAAAATCAGAACCACCTTCTGCCTTTCGCTTACCGTTGAAGCTTGTTCCGACCAGATTAGCCTGCGCCGGTTTACCAGGTTTATTTGCTTTTCCGGATTTATCTACATCCGCTTCGGGATACTTAATGTTGTCGGAGTCTCCATATTTTACCAAAGCGCTCATGAGAGTTCCCATGTCATTACAATCCCGTTTGAGCCGTCCCTGCTTCAACTTTAGAGACTCAAACCGGCAATTGTTTTCCAGTGTTACTATCGCCGTACTGGGACTGATACCGTTCGAAGAGTGCAAGATTTCTGACACTCGCCGCACCCATGCACTTGTAGGCTCCTGATCTCCTTGTATACATGCCGTTAGATCCACCACTGACATTGGCTGCTTGCACGTATCCTTGAAATTTTTGATAAATTGGCGGCGCAACTCACCCCATGATCCGATGGAGTTAGGTGGTAAACCCTTGAACCAGGTCCAGGTTGTACCCTCAAGCATCATGGTAAAATACTTTGCACATGCCGCTTCATCTACATCCAGAATCTCCATAGCCATCTCATAACTCTCAATCCAAGCCTCTGGAGCCAAATCGGCTGTGTAGTTAGGCACTTTACACGGACCCTTGAAATCCTTGGGTAACTTTACGCTCCGTAAAGCGGGAATAAGACACTGCACTCCAAAATAACTCGCCGTGACTCCCGTCTCCGCTGTGGTTGTGTGAACCGGCGTTGTTTGGCGGATCTCCTCGCGGGCCGTAGGTCTAGCCCGGTTTACCGCCTCCTGAGCTTGTGCCTCTGCGCCCGCCGGATTGTCCTGTCTGTGACGGTGTCGCCTCCGTTCACTACTGGATACCTCCGGTTCATCCTAATGCCTAGTATAACTCCGGCTGTGGCGGGGTGTTGAATGAAGCCTCTCCTTGCTGTAGGAGTACGCCTGCTGCTGCGTCAATGCCGTGTTGAGCAGATCCTTGACCCTGCGTGCTTCCATTGCCACAGGGGACGTCCCCTCAATGGGTAAAGCGGCCAGGCGTGAAGCGGCGGCGACAATGTTATCCAAAGGGTTTGAGTAATGGCCCGGAGGAGTGGGGATGTGAAGCGTGGGCATAATCCGTCGATCTTGCTCCGCAGTGGGCTGTTGAACCGGTTCACCCCTCACTGGGGCTGCCCTCCGGTTTACCTCCGGATCATTGCTGGCTCCCGCTCCTGGCGTCCCGAAGAGATTCATCGCCTCATAGACCGGCGGTAGACGAGACTGGTACCTTCGATTCCTTACCCCCTGCGTAGAGGCCTGTTCCATCCTTAGCTGGAAAGCCTGAGAATCCAGCTCTGCCTGCCTTGTTGCTATCATAGCTTTTTCGTGCATTCAGATCCTCTCTTGCTTGCTCGATCCGGCCCCTCAGCTGAAGGAGTTCTGCATCGTGTTGCGCCTTGTCTGCTGGAGCCACCACTGCTACTGCCCGGGTTGTCAACTCCTCTACCAAGGCGGATAGAGCGTCAGAGGGCAAGGGGGCATGGCCGCCCCCCTGTACCAGCTTCTACTGCCCCGTTCACCGTGGGCTGCGGCGTAGGCTGTGATCCGGCCATAAAGACAGCCACCCGGTTTGGCAGATCAAAGGGGTCCGGAATACTGTCTCCATCGGACACACCCTCGGATCGGCCGTCCCGCAACAGATACAAGGATTCAGTCTCTCCGGATGAGGATTCATCGTCGGAATAGACAACTGTCTCGCCACCAGAATCCGATCCGTCCTCGGCTTGGACTCCGTGTATTGCTCCTACGAAAACGCGCTTCATGGCAGGCTGAATCCGGGCCGATCTCGCACGCTGAGCCGGCTCGATGATGTCGGGGAAGATGTCCGGCTCGGGTCCCGGTTCACCAATCTTGCCGATGAAGACGTTGATGCCGCCGAAGGGAACCCGGTACTCGTATTCGATTGAATCAGCCTCCGGGCCCCAGCCTGCGTCGTCGATGTAGATCCGGCCGCGGCGATTCTTGGTCATCCAGCCGACCGCGTAGCCCTTGAGTCCTTCAAAGCTGCCCTTCAAGAACTCGAAACCATCGTGCGAAAGCCCCACGGTGGACGCCAACTGTCGTGGATTTAGCACGGCAGATGTCCGGTTTAACGGACTTAGTAATTGAACCATTGCACGGGTTAGCTTGAAGTGGTTAAAGCACACAAAGGACACAGAGGGTTTATACTAGTTCGGCCCCTTCGATGAAGGTAAAAGCCTACGTCTAGTTTGGTTTGGTATTGCTTGGGCGTCGATGGACAGGGAGCAGATTGCTTGCCCGTCTCTCGACGGATTGTTGCCTACCCCTGAACCGTCGCCGGGTCGTCCCTTTATATAGGAGGTAACGCCCGGTCCGGTTTATAGAGTCCCGAGGCCGGCTCATAATTGTGTCCGCCTCGGTCTCTGCTGTTTCTTCCTTGTGTCTCAAGTTACATGATAAGACGGTTTACAAACCGTAAACTCTACACATGGGCCCTAAGCCTTTATGGGCCGTAATCTCTACTGAGCTTACAATCATACAACTATATTATCATAATCCGGTTTACCCTAGTCGGTTTACACCTGCTAGTAATATCCCTGAAAAATACCATCCCCCTATTGAAGTAAAAGTAGTTGAACCTGTTAAAGTTGAAGAAAAGACTATCACTTATAATGTTGATCCTATTATTCCTACTGCTTATATTGAGAAACCACCTTTCACTGTTAGGATATAGGATCATGCTCAAGCTTCAACTGTAGTTCGTAAGAGTAATACTAGAACACCTACACCCTCTGAGCAAATTAAAGTTGAACCTAGTGTTGCTATGGTTAAATATCTCTTGGTAGAAGATTTAGATAGACATGTTATTTACCTCTAAGATGAGTCTGCTAGAATAGCCAAACCCAATGCTAGGAATAAACATAGACCTATTGTAGGCTTGCCTGTTATCTATGTTAAGATAGGAGATCATTGCTATCATGGTTTATGTGACATGGGTGCTAGTGCGAGTATTATCCCTCTTACCTTATATCGAGAAATTATGCTTGATATTGCACCTGTTGAGTTAGAAGGGATTGATGTTACTATTAAGCTGGCTAATAGAGACACTATTTCACTAGTTGGGGTTGATAGAGATGTTGAGGTCTTGTGTGGGAAGGTTAAATACCTGCTGATTTTCTTATTCTTAGTTCCCCACAAGATGAATTTTGTCCCATTATATTTGGTAGACCCTTCTTGAATACTGTTTATGCTAAGATAGACTGCGTGAAAGATATTGTTACTGTTGGATTAGGGGATATGTCTCATGATTTTAACTTTGCTAAATTCCGTAGACAACCCCTTGATAAAGAATTACCTAGTAAGGATGAAATTATTGGTCTTGCTTCTATTGTTGTTCCTCCTAATGATCCTTTAGAACAATACTTGCTAGACCATGAACATGATATGCATATGAATGAGAGAAGGGAAATAGATGAAATATTCTTTAATCAGGGACCCGTATTGAAAAACAACTTGCCTGTTGAAATCCTAGGGGATGCTCCTCCACCCAAGGGTGATCCCGTGTTTGAACTTAAACCTTTACCTGATAATCTTAAGTATGTTTATCTTGATGAAAAGAAGATATATCCTATTATTATTAGTGCTAACCTTTTAGAGCAGGAAGAGGAAAAACTATTGAAAACTCTGAAGAAGCGCCGTGCTGCTATTGGATATACTTTGGATGATCTTAAGGGCATTAGTCCACATTATGCCAACACGAGATAAAATTGGAAAAAAAATGCTAAACCGGTTATTTATCATCAGCGACGATTAAATCCTAAGATGAAAGAAGTGGTAAGGAAGGAAATACTAAAGCTTCTAGAGACAGGTATTATCTATCCAGTTGCTGATAGCCAGTGGCTAAGTCCTGTCCATTGTGTCCCTAAGAAGGGAGGTATGACTGTTGTTCCTAATGATAAAGATGAATTGATCCCGCAAAGAATAGTTACAGGTTATAGGATGGTAATTGATTTTCGTAAGTTAAATAAAGACACTAAGAAAGATCATTACCCCTTGCCATTTATTGATCAAATGCTAGAAAGGTTATCCAAACATACCCATTTTTGCTTTCTAGATGGTTATTCTGGTTTCTCTCAAATACCTGTGTCAAAAGGGGATCAAGAAAAAGACAACTTTTACTTGTCCTTTTGGTACCTTTATTTATAGACGTATGCCTTTTGGTTTATGTAATGCACCTGCTACCTTTCAAAGATGCATGATGGCTATATTATCTGATTTTTGTGAAAAGATTGTTGAGGTGTTCATGGATGATTTCTCCGTTTATGGAACTTCTTTTGATGATTGCTTAAGCAACCTTGATAGAGTTTTGCAGAGATGTGAGGACACTAATCTTCTTTTGAATTGGGAAAGTGCCACTTTATGGTTAATGAAGGCATTGTCTTGGGACATAAAATTTCTGAAAGAGGTATTGAAGTTGACAAAGCTAAAGTTGATGCTATTGAAAATATGCCATGCCCTAAGGACATCAAAGGTATACGAAGTTTCCTTGGTCATGCCGGGTTTTATAGGAGGTTCATAAAGGACTTCTCCAAAATCTCCAGGCCTCTGACTAATCTCTTACAAAAAGATATTTCTTTTGTCTTTGATGATGATTGTCTAGAAGCATTTGAAATACTTAAGAAAGCATTGATCTCTGCACCTATTGTCCAGCTTCCTGACTGGAATTTACCTTTTGAGATTATGTGCGATGCTAGTGATTATGTTGTAGGTGATGTTTTAGGACAAAGAGTTCATAAGAAATTAAATGTTATCCAGTATGCTAGTAAAACTTTAGATAGTGCCTAGAAAAATTATGCTACTACTGAGAAAGAATTTTTAGCAGTTGTATTTTCTTGTGATAAGTTTAGACCCTATATTGTTGATTCTAAAGTAACTATTCACACTGATCATGCTGCTATCAAATACCTTATGGAACAAAAAGATGCTAAACCTAGACTTATTAGATGGGTTCTCTTGCTGCAAGAATTTGACTTGCATATTATTGATAGAAAGGGAGCTGAGAACCCCATTGCAGAAAACTTGTCTAGGTTAGAGAATATACTTGATGACCCACAACCTATTGATGATAGCTTTCCTGATGAACAATTAGCTGTCATAAATACTTCTCGTACTGCTCCATGGTATGCTGATTATGCTAATTATATTGTTGCTAAGTTTATACCTCCTAGCTTCACATACCAGCAAAAGAAAATGTTCTTCTATGATTTGAGACATTACTTATGGGATGACCCACATCTTTATAAAGAAGGAGTAGATGGTATTATTAGACATTGTGTACCTGAGCATGAACAGGAACAGATCCTACGCAAGTGCCACACAAAAGCTTATGGAGGACACCATACGGGAGATAGAACTGCACATAAGGTATTGCAATCCGGTTTTTATTGGCCTACTCTCTTCAAGGATGCCCGTAAGTTTGACTTATCTTGTGATGAATGTCAAAGAATTGGTAATATCAGTAGACGTCAAGAAATGCCTATGAATTATTCACTTGTTATTGAACCATTTGATGTTTGGGTCTTTGATTATATGGGACCGTTTCCTACCTCTAATGGGTACACACATATTTTAGTTGCTGTTGATTACGTTACTAAGTGGGTAGAAGCTATTCCAACTAGTTGTGCTGATCATAACACCTCTATTAAGATGCTTAAAAAGTTATTTTCCCGAGGTTTGGAGTCCCTAGATATCTAGTGACTGGTGGTGGTTCACACTTTATTCATGGTGCTTTCTGTAAAATGCTTGCGAAATATGATGTGAATCATAGAATTGCATCCCCTTATCATCCAAAGACTAGTGGTCAAGTAGAACTAAGTAATAGAGAGTTGAAATTAATTTTGCAAAAGACAGTTAATAGGTCTAGAGAGAATTGGTCTAAGAAACTTGATGATGCATTATGGGCCTATATAACTGCATATAAAAATCCTATTGGTATGTCTCCATATAAGATGGTTTATGGAAAAGCTTGTCAGTTCCCTCTTGAGCTAGAACATAAGGCATATTGGGCCATTAAAGAGCTCAATTAAGATTTCAAACTTGCCGGTGAGAAGAGGTTTTTTGACATTAGCTCTCTTGATGAATGGAGGACCCAGGCTTATGAGAATGCCAAGCTGTTTAAAGAAAAAGTTAAAAGATGGCATGACAAAAGGATACAAAAGCGTCAGTTTAACGTAGGTGATTATGTCTTGCTATACAACTCTCGTTTAAGATTTTTTTTTGCAGGAGATCTTCTCTCTAAGTGGGAAGGACCTTACGTTATCGAGGAGGTCTATCGTTCCGGTGCCATAAAAATCAACAACTTCGAAGGCACAAATCCGAAGGTGGTGAACGGTCAAAGAATCAAACACTATATCTTAGGTAACCCTATAAATGTTGAAACCAATGTTATTGAAACTGTAACCCCTGAGGAATACATAAGGGACACTTTCCAGAACGATTCAGCCTCCGAAAAGGAAGAGGTATGTGGTACGGTAAGTAAACCGACCCCAAAATAGCTCTAAAGGCAATTTTTCTCCGTTTTGGAATATTTTAAAAAATAGAAAAATAAGTAGCAGTCCGGAAGAGGCACGAGCCGTCCACGAGGGTGGAGGGCGCGCCCCCTGCCTCGTGGGCAGCTCATGTGACTCCCGGACTCCGATTTCTTGTATGTTACTCCTTTTGGTCGGTACAAATTTATTATATAAACTCCCGAAGGTTTTGACCTCTATATCACGCAAAAATAATATGTTCTTGTTTCGAGCTGTTTTCTGCTAGGGTTTGCAAAGCCAGGCACCATGTCGGTCTCCCTCCTCCAACAACGAAGGCAACGATGCTTGGCTAATGAAGATAGATCTGAAGAGGGAAGGAACCAAGGAGACCCACAAGGAGAATAAGATCAAGAAGGAGGTGGAAGATCCTGCTCTGGCATTGGGAGAAGAAGACATCCATCAACCACTTCCCAACCTGTTTACCTCAACTGAGATTGAAGATTTCAGGATGATTGAGTTAGCTCAAATTTAAAACAAGCATCTCACAAGTGAATATATTTTGTTTAAGGAATATATAGCTGCACTCAAAGGTATTATCCGAAAGCTCGAGGATCTTCTACGCTCGATATATGATGATCCGGCGTCACTACTTTCAACTCCATCATCACCACCCCTGAAGAAGGAGACATAATCATATGGCTATGGGCACTCCCCTTGGCAACTGCCAAGCTTGGGGGAGTAACCGTGGTATCGTATCACCATCACTCCTATCTTTATCGTTTTTCTTAGTTCGATCCTTTTGTTAGTATCTTGATCTAGTAAAATAAAGTTAGCATGATCTAGTTGTGAGCTTTTGCTTTATGATCTTTACCCTTTGTAATCGAGTCCGTGAGCTATATAATAAAGATTAGTGTTGAGTCAAGGGCTTGATTTCCTCACTTTGGTCATGATAGAAAGAAAGAAAACATAAAGAGTATCCAAGAGATCATATTGATCTTATGGGAAGTAATGACTTCACATATAAGAGTATGATAAATAAAAATTGTTGGGAGCTGACAAACAAAGTTTTGGTCATCGTTGCAATTAATAGGAAGTAATAAAATATGAGAGGCTTCACATACAAATATAATATCTTGGACATCTTTTATGATTGTGAGCACTCATTAAAGTATGGCATGCTAAAGAGTTGATGTTGGACAAGGAAGACAACATAATGGGTTATCTCTTCTTATATCCGAAATAAAGTATATTGTCATGGATCATCCAACATGTTGAGCTTGCCTTTCCCCCTCATGCTAGCCAAAACTCCTCGCACCAAGTAGAGATACTACTTGTGCTTCCATACATCCTTAAACCCAGTTTTCCCATGAGAGTCCACCATACCTACCTATGGATTGAGAAAGATCCTTCCAAGTAAGTTGTCATGTTGCAAACTCGCTAAAATATGTATGATTTATTAGTGTGGAGGAAATGAGCTTTATACGATCTTGTGATATGGAAGTAATAAAAGCGACGGACAACATAATAAAGGTCCTTATCACAAGTGGCAATATAAAGTGACGTTCTTCTGTGCTAAGACTTTGCGCATCCAACCATAAAAACACATGACAACCTCTGCTTCCCTCTGTGAAGGGCCTATCTATTATTCTTGCCTTATAAGAGTCAAGGTGGAAATCACCTTTCCTTTTTACATTTTATCCTTTGGCAAACACATTGTGTTGGAAAGATCCTGACATATATACCCACTTGGATGTAAGTTTTCATGATCTATTACTGTTGACATTACCCTTGAGGTAAAAGGTTGGGAGGCAACACCATAAGCCCTTATCTTTCTCTGTGTCCGATTAAAACTCCATAACCATAAGTATTGCGTGAGTGTGAGCAATTGTGAAAGATTATATGATAGTTGAGTATGTAGGCTTGCTGAAAAGCTCTTATATTGACTCTTTCCGATGTTACGATAAATTGCAATTGCTTCAATGACCGAGATCAAAGTTTGTTAGTTTTCAATGAAGTTTATGATTCATGCTTGATATGGTGAATGAATTGTTACTTTAGAATAAGAATCATATGACAATATATATATATATATATATATATATATATATATATATATATGTTGCTGTTATAAGAATGATCATGATGCCCTCATGTCCGTATTTTGTTTTTATCGACACCTCTATCTCTAAACATGTGGACATATTTTTCGATATCGGCTTTCGCTTGAGGACAAGCGAGGTCTATGCTTGGGGGAGTTGATACGTCCATTTTGCATCATGCTTTTATGTTGATATTTATTGCATTATGGGCTGTTATTACACGTTATGTCACAATACTTATGCCTTTTCTCTCTTATTTTACAAGGTTTACATGAAGAGGGAGAAAGCCGACAGCTGGAATTCTGGGCTGGAAAAGGAGCAAACTCTGGAAACCTATTCTGCACAACTCCAAAAGCCCCGAAACTCCACAGAACTCCGTTTCAGAAAATATAAAGAATATCTGGCAAAAGAAGACCACGAGGGGGGCCACCTGCTGTCCACGAGGGTGGGGGCGCGTGTAAGGGCATATTTCTCCCTAATAGTTTTGGTGATTGATGACAATACTCTTGCAGACTGATCGTGTGCTGTAAGCTCATACAGGTATATCTCCCTTATGGCACAAGACGATTGCTTGCCCCTCGGATTCTATGAAGGACGGTGTTTTCTTTTTGCTCCCTGTAGGTGGCATTGAGTAATAGGAAAGCCGTACTATTAAGAGGGGGTCCGCGTCGGAAAGGTTGGGTAGAATCAACACGTACACATCTTTCTCCCACACTTCCTTTCCTTGCTTCTCTGGAGGTCCAACCGGTTTTTCTTTCGTTGAGGCAATTCTGTGGCTTCTGTACTGATCTTCTGCCAAGCATGCGGTAGTACCGCTCTGCCAAGCGGTAGTACCGCACAGGCACACGGTAGTACCGCTTGCCGACACGGTAGTACCGCTCCCGCGGTAGTACCGCGTCCCCATGCGGTAGTACCGTGTATCTGGGCCAGGCGCTGAAGTCTAAGTATAAGAAGTGGATGCGGAAGTAATTTTTTACTTCCGCATACCACGCGGTAGTACCGCTTAGCTTAAGCGGTAGTACCGTGTCGCATTTTGCTACTTCCGTTTTCCCCTGCGGATGTAGCCACGGATGTAATTTATTTCATCCGTGGCTGTATCAGGTCTCGATTTTTTGCCTTGGCGGTAGTACCGCTTCCCAAGCGGTAGTACCGCTCAGCCAGCGGTAGTACCGCTCATGAGTTGCGGTACTACCGCTCTCTGCGGGCTGAAACCTAAAATAACGGTTGGATTTGTCCCCTCACTATATATAGGGGGTCTTCTTCTCCAAGAAGACTTACCTCTTCCCCCACCACTCCATTGTTGCTCCAAAAGCTCCATTTCCGCCCGATCTCTCTCCCTAGCCAATCAAACTTGTTGATTTGCTCGGGATTGCTTAAGGAGGCATCGATCTACACTTCCACCAAGAGATATTTGATTCTCCCCACTAATCCCTTGCGGATCTTGTTACTCTTGGGTGTTTGAGCACCCTAGACGGTTGAGGTCACCTCGAAGCCATATTCCATTGTGGTGAAGCTTCGTGGTTTGTTGGGAGCCTCCAAGTTGTGGAGATTGCCCCAACCTTGTTTGTAAAGGTTCGGTTGCCGCCTTCAAGGGCACCACTAGTGGAATCACGGCACCTTGCATCGTGTGAGGGCGTGAGGAGAATACGGTGGCCCTAGTGGCTTCTTGGGGAGCATTGTGCCTCCACACAGCTCCAACGGAGACGTACTTCCCCTCAAAGGGAAGGAACTTCGGAAACACATCCTCGTCTCCTTCGGTTCTACTTGTGGTTATTTCTTACCTTTACTCTTGCATGCTTTACTTGTTTAATTCCTATAGCATGCTTGTGTAGTTGTTGGGCTTATTTACATTAGTTTTCTTCATAGTAGTTTATCTAGACAACTTCTTTTGTCGCCTAATTTTAATTGGTTAAGAAATGCTAAAAATTGTTAGTTGCCTATTCACCCCCCCCCTCTAGTCAACCATATCGATCCTTTCAATTGGTATCAGAGCCTCGTCTCTTTTTAAGGACTTTACCGTCCAAAGAGTATGGTTGACAACGTAGTCGAGACGGAGGACCATTCCGATGGAAATCCGTCCTTGCCTACGGTAGATGGGGGAGCCTCCGTCACTCGTGAGGAGTTCAATGTGGCCTTGACCACATTGAAAGAATCACTAGCGAGCGAGGTCAAGGGCATGTTTAAAGAAATGTTTGAGGGGCTTAAATTATCCACCTCACCGTTGGAAGTGGGTCGTCCCGCTACCAACGTGTCAGAGGCTTATCCCGACAAGGGAGAAGCTAGTAGTGAGCAAGCCCCGGTCACTAAGCATGGTAGTGGGAAACTTGCCCAATCTCCTCCGCCTACTCACTATGGAGGACCCGTCCCCACACCGCATTTAAATTCCGTCGGGCCCCCACCGAAGTTTGTTAAAAATACTGATTTTGCTACTTGGGTGTTTCGTTTCAAACGTCATATTAATCATTGTTCCACTAACCTCTGGAGAATCATTGAGCAAGGTTTTTATCCGTATGATCCCGACAACATGACTCCAAGAGAAACTACCGATCATCAGTTCAACGAGTCCGCACTTTGCATTCTTCAAGACTCAATCCCTCCTGAAGACATTGCTCATCTTCGTCCATTCACTGTGGCCAAGGAAGCATGGGAGCATGTTGGCACAATGTACAAGGGAAGCACAAGCATTCAACGCTCCAACTATGAAGTGGTGCAAGATGAAGCTGATGAGTTTGCAATGATCGAGGATGAAGATCCTCGTGAACTTTATCGAAGATTAACTATTCTTGCAGTGTCTCTTCGAGACCATGGCAGTAAGGATACGGATGACAATTGGATCAAGCGCAAGTTCCTCAAGGCCATGATGCCCTATCACAAGGCCATGTCCTCTGTGATTCGTCAGAGACCGGACTTCCACACTTTATCCTCAAACGAAGTGTTGGATGAATTTGTTGCCATGAGGATCCTTGACGTTACCGCCGACAATGCGGTCCTAAGAGCTCAACGATCCAAGAAGCCTAATCTTGCCCTGAAGGCCAAGGCTTGTGTGTAAGAGGAGGAAGTTGAAGATGATGATGAGTGCTGCCCCGAGGACACCAAATATGCCTATCACGAGCACATGGCTCTTGCTTCTAGGCAATTCTGGGGCAAGAAGAATTCAAGGTCCAACTTCAACAGGAACAACTCCAGTGGGAACAAAGGGAAGCAACGAGTAAGGACATGCTTCAACTGTGGAAATGTAAGCCACTTCGTTGCGGATTGCCCATATGAGAAGAGAGAAGACTTTGGAGGCAAGCTTATTCGGAAGGACAAGTCAAAGTCCGATCCCAACAAGAACAACTTCATCAAAAAGACTCCTCCGAAAGTGTTGGTGGCTCAAGAAGAATATGTGGAGGATGATGACAATGATGAAGAGGATGAGGTGACCACTATGGCCACAATTGCAATTGCTACCACTCCGCACTCATCTCTCTTCAACTCACCGAACGAAAACATCACCGCCAAGTGTCTTATGGCCAAGGCCACCAACAAGGTAACTCCGATCATCAACTCTACTATCTCTTCTAACCCCTCATTAACTAATTGTATTGATGAGGGTGAGGGTAGTAAGGAGGGAGAAAATGAATTTGATGTGTTCATAAAGAATCTCAAGGGCAAATCCAAGAAGCATGTGGTTGCTCTCTTGGAACAACTCGGTGAGGCAAATGACACTATTGAGGCTCACGAGGAAACCATCACTAAAATGGAAGGGCATAGTCGAGACTATGCCGATGAGATATCGGATCTCTCTAACGCTCTAGAGGAGGAGCGTGGTCTTCGTTTGGCTCTTGAGGAGTCACACAACGATGATCATGCTAAGTTAAAGAAAGATCTTGATCATGCTCTAGTTGTCTCTCGTGTCCTTAACTCTGAGAAGGCAAAACTTGCGGTTGACCATGCTAAACTCAAAGAGGAGTTTGACATACTTGACAAGGCTCACAAGGCCTTGAAAGGAATGCATGCTACTCTCAAGGAGTCTCATGATCAACTCCAAGTTTCGCTAACCAAGGAAAAGGCTATCTTTCCTCGCATGGTTCTAATTGATAATGCAAATGCTACTAACCCATGTTGTGAGCATGTGCATCTTGTTGAAGAGAATGCCGAGTTGAAGAAGCAACTTGAGAAAGGCCTTGTGACTTGCATACAAGGTGAAAGAACCTCAACGCCCTTTTGAGCAATCAAAAGGAAGTTGTGGCAAAGGAAGGAATTGGGTTTGCTCCTAAGCCCAAGAAGAAGAAGAATGACAAGACAAAGCAACCACCCCCTCTCCGACAATCCTTTGTGAAAGAAGGAGAGGGCACCTCTACCAAGAAGAAAAGTGGTGGGGTCAAGAAAAACTCCACCACACCCTCAAACATGTCCGGCGATTTTAATCCGTCATATGTTTTATGCCGTGCTAGTGATGGCCATGTGTTTGCTAAATTTGTTGGTTCTTCTTATGAGTACATTGAATGGTCCATTTGGGTTCCTAAGACCCTTGTCACTAACCTCAAAGGACCCATTACCAAATGGGTACCTAAATCCAAGCATTGATCTATTGTAGGGGTTTTCTTCCGGTGGGGGATCATGGTTGCTCGATAGCGGAGCCACAAATCATATGACCGGAAGCAAAGACTTGGTGGTGGACGTGCATCTCGGTTCATCTATGGCCACCAACGTCGAATGGGGTGATGCTTCATCTTCTAAGGTATTGGGACTTGGCAAGGTGGTTGTCTCTCATGATCTCACGATCGAGAAAGTCATGCTTGTTGAGTCCCTTGCATACAATTTACTTTCTGTCCGCCAACTTGCACTCATGGGCTTTGCTACATTCTTTGATATTGATTCTGTGGCCCTCTTGTGGAGCAAGACTCTTAAAGTAGCCTATGTTGGGCATGTCGAGAACGGCCTTTATGTGGTTAACTTCTCGGAGCAACCCACTAAGGTTGCGACATGCCTAATGGCTAAGGTTGATGTGGGATGGCTTTGGCATCGCCGTTTGGCCCACGTCAATATGAGATCTTTGCAAAGTCTTCTCAAGGGGGACCATGTCCGAGGACTAACAAATGTTAGATTTGCCAAAGATCGTGCTTGCAGGGCGTGCATTGAAGGAAAATTACATGAGAAGGCTCACCCTCCCACGACTATCATCTATTCAAAGAGACCTCTAGAGCTCCTCCACATGGATCTCTTTGGGCCTCCCACTTTTGATAGTCTTGGGGGTAGAAAATATTGCTTGGTGATTGTGGATGATTACTCAAGATATACCTGGGTATACTTCTTCAAGAAGAAGAGTGAGACCCAACAAACCGTCATCAACTTTGCAAATGAAGCTCAACGACAACATGAAGCAAAGATTTTGATGATTAGAAGTGACAATGGCACCGAGTTCAAGAACTACACCTTGGATGAGTTTCTTGGTGATGAGGGGATCAAACATCAATATGCCGCCCCATATACCCCTCAGCAAAATGGTGTTGCGGAGAGAAAGAACCGAACTTTAATAGATGCTGCAAGAACCATGATGGCTGAATTCAACTCTCCATACAACTTTTGGGCCGAAGCCATCAACACCGCTTGCCATGCATCAAATCATCTCTATCTTCGCAAAGGCTTGAACAAAACTCCGTATGAGATTCTTACCGGTAACAAGCCCAATCTCAAGTACTTCCGGGTGTTCGGGTGTAAGTGTTTCATTCTTAAGAAAGGTGTTCGGTTGTCTAAATTTGAATCTAGAGCTCATGAGGGCATATTTGTTGGTTATGCTACAAACTCTCATGCTTACCGTGTCCTCAACAAGTCCATCGGACTCATAGAGGAGACGAGTAACGTAGAGTTTGATGAAAATAACGGCTCCCAAGTGGAGCAAAGTGGTACTTGTGATACAGGTGATGAAATTCCTCCTCAAGCCATAAGAAGAATGGGTATTGGATACATCCTACCCGTTGAGGAACCCCTTGTGGCCGAAGGAGAAGGACAATGTTCCACTCAAGTGGAACCATCACCAACCCAAGACCCACACGCTTCCGAAGAACAAAATGAAGGCCCTCAACCGGACGAACAAGGCCAAGTGCGAGATCAATCACAAGATGGTGGGGAGCCACCAAATGATGCACAAGGCCAAGTTCTCTCCTCCGAGCAAGATCAAGGTCAAGAGGAAGCTCAAGATCAAGATCTAGCTCCTGACGTCGCTCAAGATGACCAACTCAGTGCTCCTCAGTTATCTCTTGAAGAGCAATTGGAGCGTCATGCTGCAAAAGTTGCCTCCAGGCTTGCTTCCAGAGAACATCACATGGAGAATATCCTAGGAAGCATCAAAAGGGGGGTAAGCACTCGTAGACAATTAGCAAACTATTGTGCTCATCAAGCTTTTGTCTCCTTTGTTGAACCTAAGAAGGTTTATGAGGCTCTCGAAGACCCCGACTGGCTCAATGCCATGCATGAAGAACTCAATAACTTCGAGCGCAACAAAGTGTGGCGTCTGGTGCCAAGACCAACGGAGAACCATAATGTCATTGGAACCAAATGGATCTTTAAGAACAAGCAAGATGCCCATGGCATTGTCATCCGCAACAAGGCACGTCTGGTGGCTCAAGGCTACTCCCAAGTCGAGGGTATCGACTACGGTGAAACCTTTGCCCCTGTTGCTCGTCTTGAATCTATTCGTTTGTTGCTTGCCTATGCTTCCCATCATAACTTTAAATTGCAACAAATGGATGTGAAAAGTGCATTTCTTAATGGTCCCATTAACGAGTTGGTATATGTTAAACAACCCCCGGGGTTCGAGGATCCTAAATTCCCCAATCATGTGTATCAACTTGATAAGGCACTCTATGGCCTTAAACAAGCCCCACGAGCGTGGTATGAGCACCTTACCGAGTTGTTGCAAGATCGTGGGTTTGAAATTGGGAAAATCGACCCCACTCTTTTTACTAAGAAGGTCAAAGGGGAGTTGTTTGTATGCCAACTATATGTTGATGATATTATCTTTGGTTCTCCTAACAAAGCTTTCAATGATGAGTTCGCCGCACTCATGACCACTCACTTTGAGATGTCCATGATGGGAGAGTTGAAGTACTTCCTTGGATTTGAGATCAAACAACGAAGAGAAGGCATCTTCATCAAACAATCCAAGTATACTCAAGACATGCTCAAGAGGTTCAACCTTAGTGATGTCAAGCCGGCTACTACTCCGATGCCAACCAAATGCCAACTTGACATTGATCCCAATGGTAAAGCGGTGGATCAAAAGGTATATCGCTCTATGATCGGATCCTTGCTTTACCTTTGTGCATCTAGACCGGATATTATGTTGAGTGTGGGAATTTGTGCACGGTTTCAAGCCTCACCTAAGGAAAGTCACTTTGTGGCCGTCAAGCGAATCTTTCGATATTTGGCTCATACCCCAAACTTTGGCTTATGGTACCCAAGAGGAGCGAATTTCAACCTTGTTGGTTTTTCTGATTCTGACTGGGCGGGAGACAAAGTGGATAGGAAGTCCACCTCGGGAGGGTGCCAATTTATTGGTTGCTCTCTTGTTAGTTGGTCTTCCAAAAAGCAAAGTTGTGTATCTCTCTCGTCCACTGAAGCAGAATATGTGGCCGCTGGCAGTTGCTGTGCTCAACTCTTATGGATGAGGCAAACTTTGAAGGATTACGGTGTCACTTGTGACAAAGTGCCTCTTTGGTGTGACAATGAGAGTGCCATCAAGATTTCTCTCAACCCGGTGCTTCACTTCAAGACGAAGCATATTGAGATTCGGTATCATTTCATCCGGGATCACATAAGGCAAGGAGAGATCGAGCTTCACTACGTCAACACTCATGATAACCTTGCAGATATCTTCACGAAGCCATTGGATGAAGCTAGATTTCGCGAGTTAAGGCATGAGCTAAATATCATCGATTTGAGCAATGTGGTTTGAGTCTGTGCACACACACCCCTCACACTCAATATAGCTATCTTGTCTAGATGTAGGCATGGACATAGGGGGAGTATTGTTCTCTCAATGAACTGTTCCTCCCCCCATTATGCATAAACTAACCAAGTCTTTATCATTTGCCATACATATTTGGTTTAAATGTTTCAAGTCGAGTTTTGATCATGGGCCCAAGGATAATTCTTCGCGGTGCCATATCTATATACTCAAACATAGGTGGCCTCGGCCACCGCCCTCCTATGAGGAGTTGTGTTGTTCACTTTGCGTGTGCGTGCATTTGTTTTTCTCTTTTTGCTTAAAGCCTCTTGTCAAACGTACTTGTTCTTGGAGGAGCGGTACTACCGTGCAAGCTTACGGTACTACCGCAGATGGGGTTACGGTACTACCGCTCGGCCGGCACGGCAGTAATTTTTTACTGCCGCTGGTAGAGCGGTACTACCGCTTGGCGAGCGGTACTACCGCGCAGGCGGTACTACCGCAATGAGCGCGGTACTACCGCACTTATCAAAACGCGTGGGGGTTATAAGCAGGCAGGGGGAGTTCACTCATAACCCATGTCGTCCATGTCTCTCTCTCTCTCAAGAACGCCGCCGGAGGACCTCGCCGGATCTCCTCCCTCGGCCACTCGTTTCACTTTCCGACCGGTGGGATCGTTCCCCACCATGTCCTCTTGCCATGGATGCAGGTTTTTCCCCTTTTCCCTTCTTCTTTTTGCCTTGCCTAAGTTTTTAGGGTTAGGGGAGATGCTTAGTGCTTTCTTGTGTTTCTTCGTGATCTTATCCATGGATGCTTAGGTTGTGGGAGAGTGTTTGTGATCCGGAAATTTGCTTAGAGTTGTTGCTACGAAGTTACTGATCAGCCGTAGTACCGTGTGAAGATCGTGTTGGTAGTTTCTAGTTCTTTATCTTCTCAGATCTGTTCCGTGCGGTACTACCGCTGGAGAACCGCGGTACTACCGCACGGCGTAATCCAGATCCGATCTGACCTGAGCGGTACTACCGCTGTCCCCAGCGGTACTACCGCTCGAGCGGAAGTAAAATTTTAGTACTGCTTGCCGAGCGGTACTACCGCGTCCACATGCGGTACTACCGCTCCGCATGCAGTACTAATATTTTAGTTCCGCCCCCTCGGGCGGAAGTAAAATTTTAGTACTGCTTGCCGAGCGGTACTACCGCGTCCCTATGCGGTACTACCGCTCCGCATGTAGTACTAATATTTTAGTTCAGCCCCCTCGGGCGGAAGTAAAATTTTAGTACTGCTTGCCGAGTGGTACTACCGCGTCCCTATGCGGTACTACCGCTCCGCATGCAGTACTAATATGTTAGTTCCGCCCCTTCTCGCGGAAGTAAATTTTTACTACCGTAAGGCATGCCGTACTACCGCATGTGACATGCGGTACTACCGCTTACCCTACGGTACTAATTTTTTACTTCCGCAAGGGTCAGCAGTACTACCGCTTGGCTCACACTAGCTTCGCGGCATGTTCTCTTTTCTATTTCTCTTGGTTCCTTGTGTCTTTCGAGGCTTTGGCATTGATTCTTCTTGCGTCTGTTTTGCTGTGGCCTTGTGTTTGTGTTTTTAGGTGGTGGCTCAGGCTTTGCGGGTCGTCGTACCAACCCAGTTCGTGACACCGGTTCCAAGCGCATGCGTACCCCGAGCGATGTGCCGGAGGGCTCCAACCCCAATCCCCAGCGCCGGTACAAGACCTCAGCCAACAAGCGCAAGGAATCATCCATGTCTCTGGAGGAAATGCCTGCTGGTGAGTTCATGGCTAGACGGAAGATCAACCCATATGGTGAACCTCGTGAGCACTTTCCTGGTGATGATGTCTTCTGGACCAAGCAACAGTATCGCATCTATCATGAGGTGCTCAAGACCAAGGCCAATCTGTATGTGGATGCTCACTGGATCGATGTGGAGCACATGAGGAAGGATACAAACAGGGCTTATTTTGCTGAAGCCCTTGACTTGATCGAGCAGCTGGGTCTGGAACATATCATGACTTTCCAGAATGATTTTGATCCTGAGCTCGTTGCGCAGTTCTATGCCTCTGTCAACTTTCAGGCCAAGGAAGATCGTCCCATGACATGGATGACTCATGGTCACAAGATGACCACCACTTGGAAGGAATTCATGGATCTTCTTCAGCTTCCCGATGAGGGTCTCCATAACCCTATTGGTTTTCGGCCTCACGCCAATCCTGAAGCAGCAAACAAGGACAAACTTCTTCCATTCTATGAGGCAAAGACCCTTCCTAGTGGCAAAACAACTTACGTGCTGAATCCCTTCCTGGACATTATGTATCGGATTTTTCGCAACACACTGTTCCCTCGTGTTGGCGACAAGGACAAGGTTCACGCCTATCTAGTGGATATGCTTCTGATGTGTCAAGAGGCTCGCTCCACTCAGGCTGCTCCTCTTGATATTTCCCACATCATGTGGAATGAGCTCCGGTTTGCTATCTACACTCGCAAGGTACCTATCTATGGTCCTTTCTTATATCTGCTCATCTCCAAGACTTGGGCGAAATTGTATCCAGAGGAGGAGTTGGAGGCCGACTGCTACCGCCATGATCCTATCAAGCTTCGCGTCAAGACTCGTTGGGCCAACACCACTACTCGCGCTCAGGCTGCTGCTGCCCAGATGGGCACTGAGGATGAGCCTATGGAGGAGCCTGCCGATGTCCGCTTAGGCAGATTTGCTCCCTCTTCTTCCTCTTCTGTAGAGAAGTCGTCGTGGGCTAAGAAGCTCCAGCAGAAGATGAAGGCTCTCTTCTGCATGCAGGCTCAGGGGCAATACCGTGCCCATGTGACTGACAAGAAGACACGTCAGCGGGACAAGAAGATTCTGTCCTTGTATGGTGAAGAGGTCTCAAATGGATCGGAGGACATCATCACTCCAGAGGCTACCTGGATGGCTCGCCAGGGATACCAGTGGACAGATTCTGATGATGAGTATCAGCCTGAGCAGCAGGGATCTGATGAGGACTATCAGGAGGAGCAGCAGCAGGGATTTGATGACGAGTATGACGACTGAGCTTCTCCCGGGCTGCCACCCATCTTCGTTTCCTCTCTTTCCCTTTGTGGTGTCTCGATGACAAAGGGGGAGAGTGATTTGCATTTGCCGTCTTGTGTGTGTGTTTCTTTTCGTTGAACTTGGTTTTATTGTGCGTGTTTGTGTGAGACAATCATATGGTGTAAGACATATGCCCCCGTATCGTTAATCTTATTATCATGTCTTTATGCTTATCCTATGCAGTCAATTGTTATATAGAGTATCGCATGTGTAGATTATAGGGGAGCGCTATACCTAGTATGTGTGCAGTGCAGTCCAAAGCACAATCCTATGTAGGAATACATACAGGGGGAGCTCACCTATAATCTAGGGCTTATATTGCATTCTCTATTATTTCTTCTCTGTGCAAATCTCGTGTTGTCATCAATACACCAAAAAGGGGGAGATTGTAAGGGCATATTTCTCCCTAATAGTTTTGGTGATTGATGACAATACTCTTGCGGACTGATCGTGTGTTGTAAGCTCATACAGGTATATCTCCCTTATGGCACAAGATGATTGCTTGCCCCTCGGATTCTATGAAGGACGGTGTTTTCTTTTTGCTCCCTGTAGGTGGCATTGAGTAATAGGAAAGCCGTACTATTAAGAGGGGGTCCGCGTCGGAAAGGTTGGGTAGAATCAACACGTACACATCTTTCTCCCACACTTCCTTTCCTTGCTTCTCTGGAGGTCCAACCGGTTTTTCTTTCGTTGAGGCAATTCTGTGGCTTCTGTACTGATCTTCTGCCAAGCATGCGGTAGTACCGCTCTGCCAAGCGGTAGTACCGCACAGGCACACGGTAGTACCGCTTGCCGACACGGTAGTACCGCTCCCGCGGTAGTACCGCGTCCCCATGCGGTAGTACCGTGTATCTGGGCCAGGCGCTGAAGTCTAAGTATAAGAAGTGGATGCGGAAGTAATTTTTTACTTCCGCATACCACGCGGTAGTACCGCTTAGCTTAAGCGGTAGTACCGTGTCGCATTTTGCTACTTCCGTTTTCCCCTGCGGATGTAGCCACGGATGTAATTTATTTCATCCGTGGCTGTATCAGGTCTCGATTTTTTGCCTTGGCGGTAGTACCGCTTCCCAAGCGGTAGTACCGCTCAGCCAGCGGTAGTACCGCTCATGAGTTGCGGTACTACCGCTCTCTGCGGGCTGAAACCTAAAATAACGGTTGGATTTGTCCCCTCACTATATATAGGGGGTCTTCTTCTCCAAGAAGACTTACCTCTTCCCCCACCACTCCATTGTTGCTCCAAAAGCTCCATTTCCGCCCGATCTCTCTCCCTAGCCAATCAAACTTGTTGATTTGCTCGGGATTGCTTGAGGAGGCATCGATCTACACTTCCACCAAGAGATATTTGATTCTCCCCACTAATCCCTTGCGGATCTTGTTACTCTTGGGTGTTTGAGCACCCTAGACGGTTGAGGTCACCTCGAAGCCATATTCCATTGTGGTGAAGCTTCGTGGTTTGTTGGGAGCCTCCAAGTTGTGGAGATTGCCCCATCCTTGTTTGTAAAGGTTCGGTTGCCGCCTTCAAGGGCACCACTAGTGGAATCACGGCACCTTGCATCGTGTGAGGGCGTGAGGAGAATACGGTGGCCCTAGTGGCTTCTTGGGGAGCATTGTGTCTCCACACCGCTCCAATGGAGACGTACTTCCCCTCAAAGGGAAGGAACTTCGGAAACACATCCTCGTCTCCTTCGGTTCTACTTGTGGTTATTTCTTACCTTTACTCTTGCATGCTTTACTTGTTTAATTCCTATAGCATGCTTGTGTAGTTGTTGGGCTTATTTACATTAGTTGTCTTCATAGTAGTTTATCTAGACAACTTATTTTGTCGCCTAATTTTAATTGGTTAAGAAAAGCTAAAAATTGTTAGTTGCCTATTCACCCCCCCCCCCTCTAGTCAACCATATCGATCCTTTCAGCGCGCCCCCCTTTCTGGGCGTGGCCCCCTATCTCGTGGGCCCACCGATGGCCCCCCAATGCCCATCTTCTCCTATATGAGGTGTTTTGACCTAGAGAAAAAATCATAAGGAGGCTTTCGGGACTAGACGCCACCGTCTCGAGGCGGAACCGAGGCGGAAACCAATCTAGGGCTCCGGCAGAGCTGTTCTGCCGGGGATACTTCCCTCTGGGAGGGGGAAATCATCACCGTCGTCATCACCAACAACTCTCCCATCTTGGGGAGGGCTATCTTCATCAACATCTTCACCAGCACCATCTCCTCTCAAACCCTATTTCATCTCTTGTATCCAATCCTTGTACCCAAACCTCAGATTGGTACCTGTGGGTTGCTAGTAGTGTTGATTACTCCTTGTATTTGATGCTAGTTGGTTTACTTGGTGGAAGATCATATGTTCAGATCCATTATGCATATTAATACCCCTCTGATCGTGAACAATATTATGTCTTGTGAGTAGTTACTTTTGCTCCTGAGGACATGGGAGAAGTCTTGCTATTAGTAGTCATGTGAATTTGGTCTTCGTTCGATATCTTGATGAGATCTATGTTATCTCTCCTCTAGTGGTGTCATGTGAACGTCGACTACATGACACTTCACCATTATTTGGGCCTAGAGGAAGGCATTGGGAAGTAATAAGTAGATGATAGGTTGCTAGAGTGACAGAAGCTTAAACCCTAGTTTATGCGTTGCTTCGTAAGGGGGTGATTTGTATCCATATGTTTCATGCTATGGTTAGGTTTACCTTAATACTTCTTTTGTAGTTGCAGATGCTTGCATTAGAGGTTCATCATAAGTGGAAGACTTGTCCAAGTAAGGACAGAACCCAAGCACCGGTCCACCCACATACCAAATTATCAAAGTACCGAACGTGAATCAGATGATCGTGATGAAAACTAGCTTGACGATAATTCCCATGTGTCCTCGGGAGCGCTTTCCTTTATATAAGAGTTTGTCCAGGCTTGTCCTTTGCTACAAAAAGGTTTGGGCCACCGTGTTGCACCTTATTTACTTTTACCTTTTGTAACTTGCTACCAATTACCTTATCACAAAACAATCTGTTACCTATAATTTTAGTACTTGCAGAAAATACCTTACTGAAAACTGCCTATCATTTCCTTCTGCTCCTCGTTGGGTTCGACACTCTTACTTATCGAAAGGACTATGATAGATCCCCTACACTTGTGGGTCATCAATGGACGCTTCGATCACCTCCTGTCTCATGCGGAGGATGTAGCGATTTGCGGGGAGGACTACATGATCAGGGGGCAGCATGCCGCCCTCGCGAAGGCCCTGACTCCGGCGTGATGTGATTGATGATGTGATGTTGTGAAATGGATCTTTAAATTATCTGTTAGGTTACTTTTGGTTTGTTGAACTGTATCTCGTTGGTTATGGTTTGTTGAACTGAATTTAGTTTTCATGAATTTGGTTATGGTTGGCTATGTTGATGCTAGTAATCTGGTTGCTATCTATATTTGCGTGCCCTTAAATTTGCCTGTGGTATATTTGTTTGTCGTGAATCTATGGTTAGTTATGTTTAGATGTTGTGAACTATGATTTTAGGTGCCGCAATGATCACAGATGTTGTGTACGAAATCAAATGCATGCTCCAAATGAGATCATGGAAACCTTGGCAAACCTGGACAGTATAAATTCAAGAAAATGCAAAAACAAGTAAAACCTTGGCAAACTATCTATGTTTGTGTAGG
This sequence comes from Secale cereale, assembly GCA_902687465.1. NCBI lineage: Eukaryota > Viridiplantae > Streptophyta > Magnoliopsida > Poales > Poaceae > Secale > Secale cereale. The sequence continues at coordinate 454,061,430 of LR738714.1, forward strand.
AGATCATGTGTGCAAAATTTGAAGTGATTTAGAGGAGGTGAATAAATTTGAATTTGAGAATGTGCTCCAAATGAGCTACCAGGCTAGGGTAAACAGCCCAATTGTAATCAAGTTTTTTTGGACCTACTCTAAATGAGCCAAATATTTTTATTAACACATATTCACTTTCCATAGTGTAGATTCGAAGTCTCACTATTTTTTGAATTAATCTTCATATTTTTACATTTTCTTTTGAAAACATATGCTTTAATGTAAAAACTATTAAAAAGACGTTTGAAATATGAAAATGGAAAATTAACTTCTCCTTCTTATTCACTTTGAAATAAAGCTTTGGTGATTTAAAAAAAAATCAAAAACAGAAGGTAACCCTACTGTCGGGGAAACTGATCGCCCACGAACACCTATGGGACCGGAGCCCCTTCTATGGTACGGCAAGGGTGCGGAGGGAGCACAAGGAGAAGATCGAGGGGCACACGCGGGCAGTCTACCCAGGTTCGGGCCGCGCGGACGCGTAAAACCCTACTCCTGCCTTGGTTGTATTGAGTTCGTGAGCTCGGGAGCTTGAAGATCTACAGTACTAGCTGCACCGAGCGTGGGAGTGGTCAAGTTTCTGGGATCGAACCCCCTCTACGTTGTGCATGGGCCTCCTTTTATAGCACAAAGGGGTCACCGACAGGTGTCAACGTAGATGAGGGTAAAAGCGTAAAATTGGTGGTAGTTGGAACAGTGCGTGAACAGTGTATGAACAGTGGTCTACACCTAACCCTGACGGTGGGGGACAAGGGCATTGAATGCCCGTCGCCGTCACCCCAAAAGCGTCCGCCCGGGCGTCTCCGTTCGCCACGGCGATGGCCTTGTCACCGTGGCTTGCCACCGTGTCCCCCAGGCTGCACAACCATCTGCCACGTGCCCCTGGAAGGGCCCCAGGGCGACGCGTGGCCAGATGAGCTGGAGCGCAGGCACACAGTGTGAGCCTCCCCTGGCAAGCACCTTGCCGGGGTCGCTATCTTGCCGGGCCCGGAAGCTTGTCGCTCTCCGGGTCCTGCCGGGGCGCAGGATGCGCCGCGATATCTTCTGAGGGGCTGTTCTTTCGCCTTCCTGGCAAGCTCCTCTTGCCAGGGTCTTGTGCTAGAATGATAACCTGGAGCCTGGCGCGGCCTTCCCGGCAAGCTCCTCTTGCCGGGGCCTTGTTCTTCTGGTTTGTGTACTTTGTTCTTGAATGGTTCTAAAGGATCCAGAGCGGGCCTTGGCGGGCGCGTGGTAAGCCCGACCATGGGACGCTGCTACTGCCCGTGCACAAGTTGGGATACTAAGGTACCCCTACTTTAGTACACCGACAGGAGCCCCCGGGCCTAGGCCACACACGGTGCCGAGCGCTGTTGGGCCAGGCCCAAAACAGTGCAGGGGCACACGCGGCCCACGGCGCGTCGTATCCCTCTCCGTATCCGCCGCATCTCTCCCTAACGGCACGCGTCGATTGCGGCGTCGTGGGAGAGATCGTGGCCTGTTTCTTTAATGGGAAAATGCGGAACGTCCCCACTTCCCCCTTAAAAGCAGAGGAAGCAGGGGCAGTTTCCCCCCATTGCCTTCATTGTGTCTTCAATCTCCAGAAACCCCCGCCGCTCTCCGCCTCCCCAAAGGTCGACAGAGAGCCGAGCTCCGCCCTTCCTCCGCCGTCTCCAGCATTCGCAGCGCCGTAGACCTCCCTCGCCGTCCCCGCCATGGCCCCGAAGAGCGACAAGGCGAAGAAAGAGAAGTCCGACAAGGCGGCGAAGCTGGCAGCCATGCAGAGGAGGATGGTGGTCTTTCCGCCATGGCTTGGCGCGAGGGAGCTGCGGGACAAGTATTACCTGTTCTGGGCGAGGGAGACGAAAGCTCACCCACGCACCAGGGTCCTCCCCGCCGAAGCCATCGACCTGTACCCGGGAGGTTACCACTACTTTGCTCTATTCTTCCACTGTGGTCTTTGTCCTCCGTACTCCAAATTTTTCTGTGATGTCATGAACACATACGGATTCCACCTCCTCGATTTCACCCCGAATGCCGTCCTCACTTTGGCCGTTTTCGCACATCTGTGCGAAAACTATGTCGGGGTCCATCCAAACGTAGCTCTCTTCCGCCACTTTTTCACACCTAGAGTAGAATACGGATCCCCACTCTCCGGCGGTATCTCCTGGATCTTCAGGCTCGGCAAGAAGGAGGCGTACTTGATTGGAGAGCTCCGCGGCAAATGGGAGGAGTGGAGAGCTGATTGGTGCTGGGTTATAGAAGAGGAGCCCCAGCAGTTTACCTCGCCGCGCCGGACTGCAATAGTGCGCGGCAAGGATTGGAGTGACTTGGCCCCGGAGGATGATAAGCTGCAGATTGCCCTCACTAGAATCCTTCGCCTCCGGGCCGCCAACCTTACTGTAGGCGAGGTCGGGGCGGATTTCCTTCGCCGCCGCATTACCCCCTTGCAGGACAGGAAGAGGCCCGCTTGGGAGTTTGGCAACGCGGCAGACCGCATGAGGCTGCGCCCCGGGCTGAATTATAACTTCACCGTCTTGGAACTCAAGGGGATGGTTCGGGAGTTGTTTAAGCACGACCCCAAGCACAAGGAGTGGTTCACCCCGTCCCGGGGAGTAGTTCCTCTTTGCAACAATTCTGCCCTTAGTGCCATCCGTGCGGCAATGCCCGAGTGCGACTCCCACGGGGTGGTTCCCACTTGGCTGACGCCTTCAGAGGAGACCGTGCAGACCTTCTTCGACACCCTGGTTGAACGGCCACGCAACCCCGAGGAGAAAAAGGGCCTCACCCGGGCGACCACCGACCGGGATGTGGCATATATAGCCAACAGGATGGAGGAGGCCGCTGCAGCGGCGGCCGCGGGGGAATTTGGGTACACCGTGGAGGAAGCGGAAGCGGTGGACGCGGTGAGTCAGGCCGAGGAGGAGGAAATCCTCAAGCTGTTGAAGATTGCGCCCGAGGAGTTCGCCGGGGAGCCCGCCGGGGAGCCTGCCGGGACGAGCGAGGCTGCCGGGCAAGGCACTGAGTCCAGTGAGCCCGCCGAGGAGGACGCCGAATCGGGCGATTCTGACGAATACTCGGGCGGGTCACTGAACCTCGACGACGCCTCCTCATCCTCAGAGAACTCTCCGCCACCACCAAGTCCTCCGCCACAACCGAAGAAGCGCCTCCGCAAGACCACTGAGACGGCGAGGCCACCGGCGCCCCGACAGCAGCCGAAGCGTCGTGCGACGCGTGCCACCACGACGAGCAAGGTCGTCAAGGAGGCGTCCCGTGTCCCAGCGGCAAGCGGAGGGGGATCTTCCCGGAGCGGTTCTGGTGTTCCTTCCGCCCCCCGGTCCTCGGGGACGACCGGAGCGGGGTCTTCACAACCCACGGCTCCGGAGCCCACCAAGCGCCCGAGGGAGCCTTCTCCTCCAGCTCCTCGCGCTGGAGCACGCGAGGAGGAGTTTGACTTCTCCGCCCTCAGCTCCGATGAAGAGGAGGAAGAGTAAGCACTTGCAATTTCTATTTCCTTTGATTTTTGTTGCTTTTGTCTTGATTTGTCTTGCTTGGTTCTGATCTTGTTTGGCTTCCAGGACCTTGACCCAGAGGATGGCGAAGAGGGCCAAAATCCCTGTGATTGACCTCGAGGACGACGAGCCCGTCGCAGCGGCGGGTGACGCGCCAGCGATAAGCTTGCCGGACCAGCCTGCTGCTCCGGAGAGCAGCCCCCAGCGCAGCCCCTAGCGTAAGTCCTTCGTTCACTTTTCTGCTTGATGGGTGCGCCTGAACTTGTCCTTGCTAACACCTCGTTTGCCTGTCGCCAATGGAACCGCAGCCGCAGGAGCACCAAGAGGCCGCCCCCGATGAGCCGCTTGTTCCACCCTCCCCGCCAAGGATAAGCTCCCCGGCGAGGGACAGCGCTCCGCCAAGGATGGGTACTCCGCCAAGGATGAGTACCCCGCCAAGGGCGAGCACCCCGCCAAGGGAAGGCGCCAGCGGCCCTCCGCCGGCGGGGGCTTCTACTACGCCGCCAAGGGAGAACTCCCTGGCGAGGGACCCCGCTACCGAAGAGGCCCGCGCAGGTAGCCCTTGTACTCTTCTTTTCTTGAATTCATCTTTTTTGGATATTTGCTTGATCATTCTTTCTTTTCTTTTTCTTCTGTTAGATCCGCCTGCCCCGGAGTCGATGGAGACGGAGACCATTGCCGGGGAGGAAGTGCGCGGCGATGCTGGTGACGCCACCACCGCAGAAGGAATGGCCGGCGCCGACGAGCCAGCCACCGAGGAGACTGCCCCGACCGCTGACGCGGCAGCTGGGGAGGGGACCGGCGACCGCACTGCTGGCCCTGAGGCCGCAGGAGCGCCGGACGCTGCGCCGGCCGCCGACCCCTCCGCCCCGCGGCTGGGTCGGGCGTCTATCTGGAGGCCGCCAACGGGGTCTTTATCCAAGTCCCGTGGGCGTCCTCATCAAGGGCACCCGCGGAGGGGGAGACCTTCGACGGAGAAGTTCTCGCCTCCGCCGGGCTGAGGATTGTCGACGCGCCCGGCAGCAGCGACGAGCCCGAAGAGGAGCAACTCCTACGTCGACTCCTGGGCTTGTACCGGGCCAGGCAGGCTAAGTTGTAGTCCCGGGAGGCTCTGGCTGCCAAGGCTGGTGCTGATCTGGAGAAGCATGCCGCGGAGCTCCGTGCCGCCAACCAGGCGGCCCTCCGGAACTTGGCGGAGGAGCGCGAAGAGCTTGCCGGAGCACACCAAGCGTTCCTCCTCGAGAAGGCCGAGGTGGAGGAGCAGCAGCGACTGGCCGCCGAGGATCTGTCTTGGCGGGAGGGAGAGCTCAACCAGCGGAAGGTCGACCTCGATAGCCACGAGGACGACCTCACCGCTCGTGAGCAGGCCATTGGCGGGGCTCTGCAGGAGGCGAGGGATGCCGCTGCTGCCGCAGAGACCGCCAAGAGGGATCTGGAGGCCCGGGTGGCGCAGTTGGAGACGGGCTTGAAGGCGAGCGAGGACAGGGTTGCCGCGCTCAACGTGGCGCGGGAGAAAGACGCCCACACCAATTCGGAGCTGCAAGTCCGTCTCTCCGAGAAGGGCAAAGAGCTCAACGACGCCAAGGAATCCATCGCAGACTTGGAGCTAAAGGTTTCCACCCTCAACGACTCACTTGACGCTGCCCGGGACCGTGAAACGAAGCTGAAAGAAGACCTCCGGTCTGAAAGGGCGCTGTTGGACAGCGCCGCCCTGTCGCAGAACAACTTCCAGCGGACGGTGGAGCAGTGGACCGAGGAGCTCGTCGCCTCCGCCGCCAACATCGACAAGGAGATGGTGGCGCTGAGGGCGGAGCACCTCGTGTACTCCCCCGACGAGAGCCTCCCCCACAGCGCCAAGCTGAGCCTGTTCTTCAGAGGAGTGGCGCCAGCTCTCACGCAGCTACGGGAGAAGATCCCCACGCAGCTGGCTGACAAGGCGCGCCGGCTTTGCATGGGTACTATGGAGCGGGTGTTGTCGAAGATCGTCTACCACAACCCCGGGATCAACCTCAACAACGTCCTCCGGACCTTGCCGCCCGAAGCTGACCAGGAGGCGTTGAAGGCACAAGTTTCCCATATCGTGGCCAAGGCGGGCAAGATCAAGAGGGTTGACGGAGACCACGTAGACTAGGCTCCCTTCTTTCCGCTTTCCTTGCCGCTGCCGATTAAGTCATGGATAGTAGTTGGTTAGAACAGCGGCAAGTTATCTTGTAATATAACTTTATTTTGGGTAGTCAATGCAGTATTATCTCCCTTGCTTTGTTCCTTCACTTTGTATGCTTCTTACCCTATGCTTTTAGGGAACTTGCCGGCAAAGGGGCCCTTGCCGCGAGCGCTGAGTACGGGACTCTTAGCAGCCTGCTGGCAATGCCCTTGCCGGCAAGAAACCTTGCCGCAGCTAGTCGCAGCACACTTAGATTGTTGAGCGAACTCGAAAAACGAAGTAAGGGCGCGACACTTGTCGCAGCTCACTTAAGCCGTTGAGTGTGCTCGAAACAAAGTAAGGGTGCGGCTAGCCACGGGTAGGTTCCTCCGCGCACAGGTTTTCCATACAAAGTGTGGTGGTTCAAGGAAGACAACTAAGAATTTGAAATTTTGAATGTTCAAACTTTGTCAACTTATCTTATGTATTCTGTTTGCTTCTCGACAAGGCTTTCCTTCCTTGAACAGCACTTGGTCCATACCACTATCTCCTTCCCCCCCGGCAAACTTGTGCGCGAGGAACACTTTTTCTGTTTAAGAGAGAAAGGAAAAGAGGAGGAAACACAAGTATGGAGCCTTGTGGCTTGTTACTGCTTACCGGGGATGTGTGCTGCACAAAGTGTCAGATGATACATGCAAGTAAAAGGAAAGGCATGAAATGACAAATGGTGCGAAGCACAAAAGTTTTACTGATGCACGGGGTCTGCGCCCGGCTTTGTACAAAGGTTTACATGCAACAGCGGCAAGACTTGTACAAAAGGTGGTTGCCGGAGCGGATCACGGCAACCGCGCCTCATGGGTGAAACTTGCGAAGATGCTAAATGTTCCAGGAGTTGCTCACCGGTAAGCCTTCTTCGGTCTCAAGGCGGACAGCGCCGGGCCTTGTGACTTGCCTCACCCGATAAGGGCCTTCCCACTTCGGCGTCAACTTGTTGGAGTTCTTGGCGGACTGAACACGCCGAAGAACAAGGTCGCCTTCCTCGAGACTCCTGGCCTTGACCTTGCGGCTGTGATAGCGACGCAAGGCTTGCTGGTATCGAGCAGCTCGTACAGCAGCCTGGAGACGGTCCTCCTCGAGGAGCAGTGCATCATCTTGCCGCAGCTGCTCTTGCTCGAGCTCATCGTAAGCGAGTACTCGAGGAGACCCGTATACGAGTTCCGTGGGGAGAACTGCCTCTGCTCCATAGACAAGAGCAAAGGGTGTCTGTCCGGTGGCTCGATTTGGTGTCGTCCTGATTGACCAAAGAGCCGCCGGCAACTCCTCGATCCCGTTTCTTCCGCACTTGTGCAGCCTGTCGAAGGTCCTCGTCTTGAGTCCGCGCAGCACTTTAGCATTTGCCCTCTCCGCTTGACCATTGCTCCTCGGGTGAGCAACAGAAGCGAAGCAGACCTTGGCGCCAAGGTCTTGGACGTATTGCATGAAGGCGCGACTTGTGAACTGTGTGTTGTTGTCGGTGATGATCCGGCTAGGGATTCCGAAACGGCAAACGATCGATCTGAAGAACCTGACTGCCGACTGTGCGGTCACCTTCCTTACTGGTTCCACTTCCGGCCACTTTGTGAACTTGTCGATCGCGACGTATAAATACTCAAAGCCCCCGACAACGCGGGGAAAGGGGCCGAGGATATCGAGCCCCCAGACCGAGAAGGGCCAGGACAAAGGGATCTTCTGGAGAGCTTGAGCTGGCTGGTGTATTTGCTTAGCATGGAACTGGCACGCTTCACACTTGGTTACTTGTGCAGTTGCATCTTGGAGGGCTTCTGGCCAAAAGAAACCTTGCCGGAACGCCTTCCCGGCAAGTGCTCTTGCGCCAATGTGGTGGCCACATATGCCTCCATGTATTTCTGCCAACAGCTTCTGTCCATCTTCCCGGGAAATGCATTTCAATCTGACACCATTGAGTCTTCTTCTGTATAGCTCGTTACCGACGAACTGATACATACTTGACTGCCTGGTAATCCTCTCTATCTCTTCTGGTTCTTCGGGAAGTTCTCCAGTTTGAAGAAAAGGGACGATTTGCTGTGCCCATGCTGGAGCCTGAGGCTCAACAACAAGGACTAAAGACATCAATGCTGCTGTGGGAACGTCAGCTTCTACGGCAAAGACTTGCGGCTCTGCCGGAGCTTCACGTTCCCCGGCAAGCCTGCCGGGGCAGGATTTGCCGGGAACGTCTGCTTCAACTGCACGAACCCTAGGGTCCGCAGGAGCAGAGTGTTCCTCAGCAACTCGGTCGTTGATCTTGGGAACCTTGGCGGCGGCTTCAGGAAGATCCGCCGGCAAGTAGTCACCGGAAACCAACTTTCTTTTCTTGCTCTGCCCAACAGATGGTGTAACGGATGGTTGAGTTAACTTGAGCAGGAAGGTCCCTGGTTCCACAGGTAACTTCATTGCGCCGCACTTTGAGAGGCCATCTGCGATATCATTTTGAGCTCTTGGAACGTGCTCCATCTGCAGGCCTTCAAAGTGTTCTTCAAGCTTCCTTACTCCATCGACATAAGCTTCCATCAAAGGGCTCTGTAGCTCTTGTTTACTTGTCGGACCACCAACTGTGAATCTCCCCGCACAATCAGCTTCTTGATCCCAAGTTCGGCTGCAATTCTGAGGCCGGCAAGCAAACCCTCATACTCAGCAGTATTGTTTGTCGCTTGCTCCTTGGGAAAGTGCATTTGAACCACGTACTTGAGGTGTTCCCCGGTGGGCGCTACGAGCAACATACCTGCACCGGCGCCTTGCAGCGAAAAGGCACCATTGAAGTACATTATCCATTCCTTGCTCGCTTCCTTGATGGGGATGCTTGTCTCTGGAACTTCTTCATCTGGTGTTGGCATCCATTCCGCTATGAACTCTGCCAAAGCTCTGCTCTGTATAGTTGATGTGCTTTCAAACTTAAGACCAAAGCTTGACAGCTCTAGTGCCCACTCGACGATCCTACCTGTTGCTTCTGGGTTTTGCAATATCCTCTTCAGCGGAAAGCGAGTGACCACTGTTATCTCATGTGCTTGGAAGTAGTGGCGCAGCTTTCTCGAGGCCATGAGGAGGCCGAAAAGCAGCTTCTGCACCCTAGAGTATCTTGATCTGGCCCCCTGCAAGAGGGAGCTTACAAAATAAACTGGGCGCTGCACCATCTTCTTTCGCACTTCTCCTTGTTCCTGCGCAGACTTGTCCTTGTCGGAGCCAGAGCTTGTCGGGGAAGCCCCCTGCTTGTCGCTGGATGTGCTTGCCGGGGCTGTGGGCTCCTCCTCTGCCTCCCTCTCCGCTACCAACGCATCACTAACCACTTGATTGGTTGCTGCTAAGTATAGCAACAACTTCTCTTGCGGCCTAGGTGCGACAAGTATTGGAGTAGAGGACATGTATCCTTTCAAGTCATGCAGCGCTGCCTCCGCTTCCGGAGTCCATTTCATTGGACCTGCCTTTTTCAACATTTTGAAGAAAGGCAGGGCGCGTTCTGCAGACTTTGAAATGAACCTGCTGAGAGCAGCCACACAACCAGCAAGTCTTCGGACATCCTTGACACGCTTCGGAGCTTCGATCTGCTGGATGGCTTTGATCTTGTCGGGATTGGCTTCAATCCCCCTCTGGGACACAAAGAACCCGAGAAGCTTGCCGGAGGGGACTCCGAAGACGCACTTCTCGGGGTTCAGCTTGAGTTGTATCTTGCGCAGATTTGCAAAAGTCTCATCCAGATCTTGGATCAGGGTATCCTTGTCCTTGCTCTTGACCACTATATCATCCATGTAGGCTTCTACATTCCTGTGTATCTGTGACTCAAAAGCAGTATGGACCACTCTTGCAAATGTCGAGCCCGCATTCTTCAGTCCAAAGGGCATGCGTATGAAATAGTATGTGCCACATGGAGTGACGAACGCGGTCTTCTCTTCGTTTTCCTCAGCCATGAATATCTGGTGGTAACCGGAGTATGCATCGAGAAATGAAAGCAACTCACATCCAGCCGTGGAGTCAACGATCTGGTCAATGCGCGGCAAGGGAAATGGGTCCTTGGGACAAGCTTTATTCACATCGGTGAAGTCTATAAAAAGTCTCCACTTCCCATTAGCCTTGCGCACGACAACTGGATTGGCCAGCCACGTGGGATGAAGTACACCTCTAACAAGGCCTGCTGCTTCCAACTTCTTGATTTCTTCGGCTATGAACTCTTGGCGCTCCACCGCTTGCTTCCTGACCTTCTGCTTGACGGGCCGCGCGTGAGGACAAACAGCAAGCTTGTGCTCAATCACCTTCCTGGGAACGCCGGGGATGTCAGACGATTGCCATGCAAACACATCGACATTCGCCCGCAGGAAGGCAACGAGCGTGCTTTCCTATTTGGGGTCGAGCGTAGCACTGATGGTGAAAGTACCACCAGTGCCGTCCTCCTTGGCGGACACCTTCTTGGTTGCCGGTGGAGCTGCCATTCCTTTCTTGCACTTGCCGGTGGAGCTCGATGGTGCATCCTCGACGGCAGCGCAGCACTCCGAAGAGGTGCGTTTGCCGGAGTGGGCCCCAGAGCTCTTGCCGGACTTGGTCTTGGTCTTCCCCCCGGGAGCTTCAGCGGCAAGTGTGTTGCTGCCTGCCGCGGCTGCTGCGTCCCGGTATATCTTGTCGGCGCAAATAAGCGCGTCCTTCTTGTCGCCGGGGACAGAGATGACGCTTATTGGCCCTGGCATCTTGAGCATGTTGTATGCATGGTGAGAGACTGCCATGAACTTGGCGAGCGCGGGACGGCCAAGTATCCCATTGTAGGGCAATGGGATATCGGCGACGTCGAAGGTGATCCTCTCAGTCCTGAAGTTTAGCTCTCCGCCAAAGGTCACTGGCAGTGTGATCTTCCTCTTCGGCTTGCTCCTTCCCGGGTTGATCCCTTGGAATGTTCCGGTTTCTTCGAGCTTGCTGTCGGGGATCTGCAGCTTCCGGATTACAGCAGATGAGATCAAGTTTAGGCCGGCCCCGCCGTCAACCAACATCTTGGTGACCTTGAGGTTGCGGATTGTTGGTGAAACCAACATCGGCAAGCACCCGACCGCAGTGGTGCGGTCAGGGTGGTCCTCAAGGTTGAATATGATGGGCGTGCTGGACCACTTCAGTAGCCTGCGCGACTCGACGGGTGGCTCAGCTGCATTCACTTCCCGCACCCATTGCTTGAGTTGGCGGTGGGAAGTGTGCAGAGAGGCACCTCCATCGACGCACAGAACTTCTGTGGCCTTCTGGAACTCCTGTTCGCTGTTGTCTCCTTCATCCATGTCCTCGTCATCGTCTTCGTCTTCGTCCTTGTCGCGGCCCCGGGGAGGTCTATCTCCTTGCCGTTGCTTGGCCTTGCCACGGCGTCCTCCCCGGCCATTGAATGGCCGCTTCTTGCTGGGCTCTCCTCCGCCCCCTTGGGCCTTCTCCTTGTCGCGACGCTCGTATTCAGCCTTCTACTGTTCTACGAGGTACTCTACCCTCTTGCAGTTCTGGAGATCGTGGCCCTTGGTGCGGTGGATCTTGCAGTACTGCTTGTCGGAGCCGTCCTGCTTGTCGGCGGCCGCTACAGGGGTGGCCTCCTTGCCGGAGCCACCAGCCTGTGTCTTCCTGGCGGCAGCCTCCTTGCCGGACTGCTCGACAACCAGTACTTCCTTGTTCTTCTTCTTCTTATTGTTCCGCCGCCGGTTTTTCCTCGCCGGGGAGGCATCCTCGCTGTCTGTTCCTCCTGCTCCAGCATCCTCTCCGAGAAGTCTCCTCCCCTCTTCAGCACGGGCACACTTGTCAGCCAGAGCATAAAGCTCGCTAACGTCCCGGATCTTGGTCATCGCCATCTCCTCTCTCATCCGGCGGTTACGCATGTTCTGGTGGAACGCGCTGATGACCGCGGCAGGGTGGACATCCGGGATGTTGTGTTGAACGCGGCTGAACCTCTGGATGTACTTTCGCAGGGACTCTCCCTCCTTCTGGGCAAGAATGTGGAGATCACTCTCCTGGCCGTGGGGTTTGTGGCCACCCGTGAAGGCACCGACAAACTGGTGGCACAGATCTGCCCAAGAAGAGATGGAGTTCTCCGGCAAGTGCATAAGCCAAGATCTGACGTTTGGCTTAAGCACGAGCGGGAAGTAGTTTGCTAAGATCTTCTCGTCGCGTCCCCCGGCAGCCTGCACCGCAATGGTGTAGATGCTGAGGAACTCCGAGGGGTGTGTCTTGCCGTCGTACTTCTCGGGTACGTCGGGCTTAAAGTTCTTCATGCTGGGCCACTGGACTTGCCGCAGCTCTCGGGTGAGCGCAGGGCAACCTGCCGCGTACGGCAAGTCGCCTGGTTCATCGGGCGCGTGCATGTCGACAGCGGTCCCAGCGCGCTGGTCTGACTGTCTTCGGGCTTCTCTTCGACGCTCGATACGAGTTCGAGCGTCCTCTTGTCGCCTGTCGTCGAGGACTTGGCGTTGATCGCGGCGAGCCCGCGGATCCGACGACGCCGTGGAGTCATCGTCGACGTTGATCCGGCGGGTCGGCGATTTCTGCTTCCGCGGCGGGGAGTGCACAGTAGTTGCACACCCGGCGGTCTTGTCTCCATCGGCCTTCGCTTGGTCGACTTGCCGCGGCCGTGATGTTGCCGGCTGCTGCGGCGTGTCGTTGTTGGCGAAGGCGATGAGGCTCTGGATCGTAGCCCTCCAGTCTTCGGCCTTGTCCGCCGCTGGAGGGAAGTCGAGGAGTAGCTGAGCTCTAGCAAGAGCTTCTGCTGGAGAGGAGGGAAGCGGTGGCGAGCGGTGCGAGGAGCGAGATATGCTCAGACTTCTAACAGCGTTAGAAGGAGCAGGTTCTCGTCCCGGCGACCGCGCCTTGCTCGTGCCAGCACGCTGGCCTTGAGCGTCCCGCGACCCGCCGGCTTGGCCTTGTCCCAGCAGACGGATGGTACCGTGGGTACCACGTCGCTGCTGGCACGGCACCTCCTGAGAGGGACGGGGTGCGTGCACGGACGCCGAGGGTTTGGAGTTCGCCCGGTCGTCCGTCTTGTCTTTGGACTTGGCGGCGCCGTGAGTGTCCTCGCTGGCGTCCACCCTTCCGCCAGCGTCTATCCCACCAACCGTTGGTTCTGGTGGTGGTGGGATCGACGCAGATGGGCTTCCGACCTCCGAAGCCTTCTTCTTCGGTGGCATGCTGATGTAGTCGATGAGATTGTTGAAGCTAGTGAAGTTGCTGAAGGTTGCGCCCGCGTGATCGCCGGATCAGGTTCGCACAACCTCGACGCCCCCTACCTGGCGCGCCAAAGATGTCGGGGAAACTGATCGCCCACGAACACCTATGGGACCGGAGCCCCTTCTACGGTACGGCAAGGGTGCGGAGGGAGCACAAGAGCAGATCAAGGGGCACACGCGGGCAGTTTACCCAGGTTCGGGCCGCGCGAACGCGTAAAACCCTACTCCTGCCTTGGTTGTATTGAGTTTGTGAGCTCGGGAGCTTGAAGATCTACAGTACTAGCTGCACCGAGCGTGGGAGTGGTCAAGTTTCTGGGATCGAACCCCCTCTACGTTGTGCATGGGCCTCCTTTTATAGCACAAAGGGGTCACCGACAGGTGTCAACATAGATGAGGGTAAAAGCGTAAAATTGGTGGTAGTTGGAACAGTGCATGAACAGTGTATGAACAGTGGTCTACACCTAACCCTGACGGTGGGGGACAAGGGCATTGAATGCCCATCGCCGTCACCCCAAAAGCGTCCGCCCGGGCGTCTCCGTTCGCCACGGCGATGGCCTTGTCACCGTGGCTTGCCACCGTGTTCCCCAGGCTGCACAGCCATCTGCCACGTGCCCCTGGAAGGGCCCCAGGGCGACGCGTGGCCAGATGAGCTGGAGCGCAGGCACACAGTGTGAGCCTCCCCTAGCAAGCACCTTGCCGGGGTCGCTATCTTGCCGGGCCTGGAAGCTTGTCGCTCTCCGGGTCCTGCCGGGGCGCAGGATGCGCCGCGATATCTTCTGAGGGGCTGTTCTTTCGCCTTCCTGGCAAGCTCCTCTTGCCAGGGTCTTGTGCTAGAATGATAACCTGGAGCCTGGCGCGGCCTTCTCGGCAAGCTCCTCTTGCCGGGGCCTTGTTCTTCTGGTTTGTATACTTTGCTCTTGAATGGTTCTAAAGGATCCAGAGCGGGCCTTGGCGGGCGCGTGGTAAGCCCGACCACGGGACGCTGCTACTGCCCGTGCACAAGTCGGGGTACTAAGGTACCCCTACTTTAGTACACCGACACCTACCTCCTCTCCTTGAACTCTATGAAATCATGTACATGATAGCTCATATGCGTGAAGGTTTTCTCATGAAAATGACCTTAGACCAAGTTTATGATTTTTGGTTGGTAACATGTCACATAAGACAACATTGTGTGCAGGTTTTATATTTTTGATTTTTTTAAAGTAATGGTGCTCATTTGACCTCGATCGTGCTAGCTAGGGTTCTTCATGAAAATGACCATAGACCAAGTTTAGTATTTTCTCGTTAGTTTGTCTTATAAAACGACGAACGGTGAAGGTTTCATATTTTTTCGATTTGTTTTAAATTAGTTATGCTCAGTCAAAGCCTTCGAAACCCCATTGACCAGCTCAAAACCCCTCTAGTCACCGCGGGGTTTCGCCTAACCCTAGCTCCCAACGTCAGCCGTCCGATCATACCCTCGCGCCAAGCGATAGCCCTTAGTTCTGATCTTCTAGAAGGAATTAGGTGGGCTGGCTGTGTGCAGGCTTTGCGCCGTTGGATCACAAGGACGGCTCCGCATCGTTGGATAGTGGGACGATCCGCGAGAGGCGATCCCATTGGTTGTGCTCGGCTGCTCGCCCACCATTGACTCCGCGCAAAAAATGTTGTTATTGGGCCCAAAAGGAAACCAAGCTCTGGTTGGGCCGTCGAATTGCGTCATTTTTTTGCATCATTTGCTCTATTTTTTGTGAACGTGCTGGCTCTGTATTGTTGCATCGTTTTCCCATGCGTGCAATTAGCATCTTTTTATTCTTCTTTTTCAAACCACTGTTTCCTGATGCTGCGGTGGGTTTGAAAACGGGCTACTTCACATTTGACCCCATTATTGCCACGACCAAATAACACGTAGCACTACGGCTATTTAAGCCACCCTCTGCCTCTGCCACCCCTCATCCATCTCCCATCCTCTCTACCATCTACCCTTCTTGCTCTTCGACCACTTCTCCTTCTTCTAGCACATCCCCAGCCATGCTGTACACCGGGCCAACCTACCACTTCCCACCCATCGTGCCGGAGAGGCTCTACCCTCCTGGCGTGTATGTTGACTGCACACTACGTGTGTGGGCGATATCAAGGTGGAGGACCGGAAGGAACTTCACTGAGTTCTTCCTCGCATCCGGCTACCACCACCTCCCGCAGGGATCTCCAAGGATGTTCCGTGTCGAGGAGGTCATCCAAAACGGGGTGGTGGTTTCTCTCCTAGCCCACTTCACCAATACATTCGATGCCTTCTACCTCCTTGGCCGGGTGTTTTGGTGTGGCTGCGAGTTCATCGCTTTCACCACCCACAACATGTTCACGGAGTACACCAACATCTTCCCCACCGTGTCACGCCTGCACACTCTTCCATACCCCATCGACAACGCCTCAGAGGAGCAGTGAAGGGCGCCCAGAGGAGGAGCGAGGTGGAGAAGGTTGCGTCTGGGGTTCTAAACCCTCTATCTATTTTCCTTTTTTTCCGAGTCTGTGTTATGTTAAGTTGTAATTGAACTATGTTGGCGATGCTATGGGCTTGTTGGCCCTTTTATCAAGTTCTATCATTAAGTTTTCTATCTATTCTATTATGAATTTCTTCCTAGTTTCACTTTAAACTATGTGATCGTGCTATGGGCTTGTTGGCCCTATCTGCATGTTTGTTGATTGTTTTCTTAGAGAGCTCGCTTTGTTAGTAATCACCAAGTGCATGCAGCCACAATGAACCCTTCTTTTTGTACACAAGCCACAAATATGTAGCCACCTAGCTAGTGCATGCAACCACAACATATTTGTTCAATTTATTTGTCGTAGCAAAACGGGTGCAGTTGCGAGTGGATCAAAAAGTCCGCAACTGGTCGTAAAAAACGATGCTCTAAATCGAGGAGACAAGCGTGCGAGAAGAGAGGAACCAGCGGTAGCGACTGTCGCTACATCTGTGGCAGCTGGCGTGCACGAAAGTGGCTCGGTCAGTGCATCGTGGTGGCACACATTAGCACATGCACGCTCAGTCGGCGCTTGCAGGCTCGGCCGGCGCATCGTGGCGGCACGCATCGACGCATGCAGGGAGGCTTGTTGGGTGCATGCATAGCAGGCTTCTGTCATGGCGGCGCGCGCAGGTATTTAATGCAAGGGACGGCCCAACGAAACCACATCCCAACGGTCGAATAGCCACACCACCCAACGCGACCCCACTCGTGAGAGTTAACGGTCAAAGCACTGTCTCGACGATGACGTCCGTTGTGACCTCTTCTGAAGGTTTCGGGCAAAGGAGTGAGGAAAACTGAGCAAAAGTTAAGAGCGTGGGAATGAATGAGTAGAGCTAAGTAACCAGGGGCACATATTTAAAAAACCCTAAACAAAAACACCCCACGCGACCACAACAACCGCCAAGGCCCGGCTCCGGAGACCCCCCTTCCTACTTCACTGTCGCACCGTGGCGAGGCCCCTCATCGCCTCCCCCGAACCTAGCCCGACGGCGTGGCGGCTTGCCGGAGCCACTGCAGCTAGCGCTCTCCCCGGAGGAGGAGCCGTCATCGTTGGAGGAGCTGCAGATGTCATGAAGGGTAGGCTCATCATCGTCGCTGTCACCCTCTGG
The DNA here is from genome assembly GCA_902687465.1 of Secale cereale. NCBI lineage: Eukaryota > Viridiplantae > Streptophyta > Magnoliopsida > Poales > Poaceae > Secale > Secale cereale. The sequence goes on from LR738714.1 coordinate 454,077,927, forward strand.
GCAGCACAACACGTGCCGACCGTCCTCTCCAAACACCCTCACATAGAGGGTCGTGAGGCCGTCATACTTGAAGTGGGGGGTGGACCTCTCGTTCAAGCCCCACGCGTGGGCAAACGTCTGCAAGCCGCGGGTCAAGGATGCACCGCCCTCGGGAGCAACCTCGACCCTCACCCACAAAGCCTTGCTGCAGCACCCATCAGCCTGTAGCCATAGACCGTCAAGCCTTCTCGGCAACGACCTTGCAAAGGAGTGCGGGAGTGGGAGCTAGGTGCCGGCGGGCCTCTCCGACCACACGACGAACTCCACGGAGGCATCTGCCGAGCGGAAGCGCGACCGTGGAGGGCGAACAACCACGACGCGCTCCCCCTCTCTGTGGAGACCACCTCGCGTGCCGTGGCTGGCGTCGCGTGAAGAAGCGCCACCACGACTCCTGGAGGCGATGGCCGAGCGCGGAGAAGCACGCCCGCGCCCTCGGGAAACCATGACTAGGGACTTATCGTACTTACGGGGGCGCCCGCGGCCCCTTTTGCTCGGAGGAGTGTCCGGGCCCTCGGTGGGAACCTTACCGTTTTCCGCGGTAGAGAGCTTCCTTGGCAGCGCCATGGGTGCCTGAAGTGAAGGGAAGATAAGCAAGCGGTGAGAAGAAGAAGATGAGCGGAGCGGATCCTGCCCCTCCTCATTTATAGCAAGGGGAAGGCAAACCGTCAGCCCGATGATCACAGGTAATGATGACAGTTTTTCTGCATGCAGCAGGCTCCAGTCAAGTCGAACAGTTGCCAAGGCGACATGGGGAGTGGAGACGCCAACATCTAATCCAGGCACCACGCGTCAACCAGGACCGTAGGCAATTTTGGGCCTGCGGTGCTCCACCCTTGCCCTTTGGCTTCACCTCGAAGCCAAGTTCAAGCGCGCCTTGGGCCCGGGGGCTACTGTCGTCGTTCTGGAACCAGGGTACCAAGACTTGCCTGCCTGCGGCCCATGACGTGGCACCTCCTTCAGGCCTGGTACGGCCCATCTTCAACAACGACACTCAAGACCCTCGCGAGGGATCAAGCCTCGCGGGGCGGACGACACCAAGACCTCCGGAAGGGGCAGCCTCGGCTAGCTGGCTCCCGAGGAGCGTAGAAATCTATGCAACCACCACCTCGCGAGGTTTGCATGATGCAAGCCATGACAAAAAAGTCCAGGCGGTGCCAGCTGGCGCAATACAATAGTTTCCTCTTTGGTTCTAAGGAAGCGGGCACAGGCGCCGAGTCTCGAGGAATCTGCCAAAGGTCTCCATTCCAGTGCAACAAGACCAAGACCGCCAGGACGGCAGGACGAAGGTCATCACCGAGCCCACGATGGCGTCAGGATCAAATGCTTTGTAGGTGAAGACCACCTTTAGTCGGGATAAGATGTACTAGTTGCCCCCCTTCAAAATTGGCCGTTGTGGGATCCCTTCCCACCAACCATTTTGGGGAAGAGGACCAAGGGCACTATATAAGTAGGATAGCCACCACCCAACAATGGGATGGATCATTTTCGAACCCTCTCTTCCACCACCTAGCAAGAACACCTCTCCTCTGGAGGTCGTTCAACCATTGTACTAGTTCATCCACAACCCATTTCAAGGCTAATCCACCACACTACTGGAGTAGGGCCACTCACCCTAAGGAGGCATGAACCAGGATAAACTGCCGCGTGTCTCTTTTACATTCCAGTTCATCATGCTAGTTGGTGAGATGGCGAGTAGTTAGATAGGCGAGGTTGAGTTCTTCGCACGCACCCCAGAGTTCGATCCTAGTGGCCCAAGACGGCAAGCTCTACCAAAGGCGGCCGAACGACGTGTCCCTGCGATGCATATCCAGGGAGCAGGGATGTGTGCTGCTGGAAGACATACACGGCAGAGACTGCGGGCGCCACTCCTCCTCATGAATCGTCATGGGCAAGGCATTCCGCAGCGGATTCTACTAGCCTACAACACTCAACGATGCCACATAACTGGTAAGGTCCTATGAAGCCTGTCAATTCCAAGCTAAACATATCCACCAGCCTGCACAGGGCCTCCAGACCATACTGCTGTCATGGCCGTTCGTAGTCTGGGGGCTGGACATCCTGGGCTCGTTCCCCAGGGCGCCTGGGGGCTACCGCTACCTCTACGTCGCCATCGACAGGTTCACCAAGTGGGCGGAGGTGGAAGCCGTCCACACCATCCCGTCCGGCTTGGAAGTCAAGTTGATCAAAGGCCTCATGAGCCGCTTCGGGGTCCCAAATCGCATCATCTCCGACAACGACTCACAGTTCACTAGTAACCTTTTCAAAACATACCGTGCTAACCTTGGAACGCAGATATGCTACGCGTCAGTAGCACATCCCAGGAGTAATGGCCAGGACGAGCGCGCAAATGCAGAGGTCCTGAGGGGCCTCAAGACAAGAACCTTCGAGAAGAAGCTCGAGGCCTGCGGCATGGGCTGGTTGGACGAGCTCCAGTTCGTGCTGTGGTCCATCTGCACCACCGTGACCAAGCCAACCGGAGAAACTCCCTTCTTCCTCGTCTACGGAGCCAAGGTGGTTCTCCCACAGGAGGTCAAGCATCGCTCCGCACGGGTCTTGCCATTTGACGAAGCACGCCAAGATGCCATGCGGGGGATTGACCTCGTGCTGGGGGAGGAGCGCCGCCATCAAGCCTCACTCCGGGCGGCAAGGTACCAGCAGGCGCTATGATGGTATCACAGCCGCAACATCCGCTCCAGGACGCTCGAGGTAGGTGACCTCGTCCTGAGGCAGGTGCTCTCCAGGGATGGGCTGCATAAGCTCTCACCCATGTGGGAGGGCCCGTTCAGAATCGCTTGCGACTCCAGGCCAGGCACCGTGCGCCTGGAGATGCGTGATGGAGTCCCCATCTAGAACGCCTGGAACATCTAACACCTCCGGAAGTTCTACCAATGAAGCAAGGCCCCGTGCTTGTGAAGGTCTCCGCTCGTGACAGTCTCACGTAATAATGACTGGGGCTGTACACGCCCCGAAGTCTCCGGAGTGCCGCCCTCGGGCCTCGGGGGCTCCCTCCAACATCCTAGTGGCATCACTTTGCTCCACACTGGTGAGAAGACTAGACTAGGTGCCAGACGCGGCTGTTCATTTGCTTGCTTCTGTAGTTAATTTGCAACCCCTTAATGGAATTTGGAGTTTTGGCGTTTCTCGATTTCTTAGTTGGGTTTTCCTTCTTTATTTGCTCGCCTCTTTTGTCTCGGATAAGGAAGAATGACAGTTGCCTGTCTCTCTCCCTCATGCACCTCGCTCGGGGGCTACATAGGCAGGTGTGTGTGCGCTGGGCTCGCCCGTGCCGCTAACACACTACCTTTGATCTCGCAAGGAGCCCTCGAACGATCTCGTGACTTACGCACCATTTTCAAAAGTCTGTACCCCTCTGGTACCACGACGCGCTGTACTAAGCCATGGCTGGCCCATTCCTAAGGGCTTGCCCAAGGAAGGGCAAGATACCCGATGATCCTCCTAACAATCCTGCAGCTTTATGATGACCCACGAGGCCAGCAGCTACCGAATCGACAACTAAGGGGGCTTCACCGAGCAACGAAGAGCTCACCCTCATGAGGCGGTCCGCGAGTTTATCAAGCTAAGTTACCCTACCGCACCTATTCGGGGCATGAGTGACATAGCATGACACGGAAATAGTAAACATAGCATAGTAGCATAATTGCCATGGTTCATTACATGGCCCGACGGGACCCTCCACCTTTTAAAAAAATATAGGAGAAAGGAAAGGTTAAACAAAAACGGCCCGCGCGACCACAACAACCGCCAAGGCCTGGCTCCGAAGACCCCCCAGGCCTTATTCTGAGCTCCCTTCCTGCTTCACCGTGGCGCCGCGGCGAGGCCCCTCCTCACCTCCCCGAACCTGGCCCGACGGCGTGGCGGCTTGCCGGAGCTGCTACTGCTGGCGCTCTCCCCGGAGGAGGAGCTGCAGACGTCACCAAGGGCAGGCTCGTCATCGTCGATGTCGCCCTCCGGGCAGCACCCCGCATGCCGTCTGTCCTCTCCAAACACCCTCACATAGAGGGTCACGAGGCCGTCATACTTGAAGTGAAGAGTGCACCACTTTTTCAAGCCCCGCGCGCGGTGGAACGTCTGCCAGCCACGGGTCAAGGACGCGGCGCCCTCGACAGCAACCTCGACCCTCACCCACGAAGCCTTGCTGCAGCACCCATCGGCCTGCAGCCATAGACCGTCAAGCCTTCTCGACAACGACCTCACGAAGGAGTGCGGGAGTGGGAGCCAGGTGCCGGTGGGCCTCTCCGACCACACGACGAACTCCGCGGAGGTGTCTGCCGAGCGGAAGCATGGCCATGAAAGGCGAACAGCCACGGCACGCTCCCCCTCGCCGTAGAGACCACCTTGCCTGCCGCGGCCGGTGCCGCTTGAAGAAGTGTCGCGACGACTCCCGGACGCGATGGCCGAGCACGGAGAAGCACACTCGCGCCCCCGAGAAACCACGGCTGCAGATGCAGCGTACTTATGGGGGCGCCCGCGGCCCCTTTTGATCGGAGGAGCGTCCGGGCCCTCGATGGGAACCTTCAATTTTTCCGCGACAGAGAGTTTCCTTGGCGGCGCCATGGGTGCCTGAAGTGAAAGGAGGAGAAGCAAGCGGTGAGAAAATGAAGATGAGCAGAGGGGATCCCGCCCCTCCCCAGTTATGGCAAGGGGAAGGCAAACCGTCAGCCCCCACGATCACACGTAATGATGACAGTTTTTCTGCATGTAGCAGGCTCTAGTCAAGTCGAACGGTTCTCGATGCGACATGGGGAGTGGAGACGCTCATGTCCAATCCAGGCGCCACGCGTCGACCAGGACCGCATGCGATTGGGGCCCGCTGCGCCCTTGCCCTTTGGTTTGCCTCAAAGCCAAGTTCGAGCACGCCTAGGGCCCGGGGGCTACTGTTGGCGTTCTGGGAACCAGGGTACCCAGACTTTCCTGCCTGCGGCCCATGACGTGGCACATTCTTTAGTCCTGGTACGACCCATCTTCAGCAACGACAATCAAGACCCTCGTGAGGGACCAAGCCTCGTGGGGCAGAAAACACCAAGACCTTCGGAAGGGGCAACCTTGGCTGGCTGGCTCCCGAGGAGTGGAGAACTCTATGGAACCCCCACCTCGCGAGGTTTGCATGATGCAACCCATGACGACCAAGGCCAGGCGGGCGCCTGCGGGCGCAGTACATCAGTTTCCTCTTTGGTGCTAAGGAAGCAGGCTCAAACACAGAGTCCCGAGGAATCTGCCAAAGGTTTCCATTCCAGTGCAACAAGACCAAGATCGCTAGGGAGGTAGGACGGAGGTCATCACCGAGCCCACCATGGCGTCAGGATTAGATGCTTTGCAGGTGAAGACCACCTTTAGTCAGGATAATATGTTCTAGTTGTCCTCCTTCAAAATTGGTCGTTGTGCGATCCCTTCCCGCTAAACATTTCAGGGTAGAGGACCAAGGCCACTATATAAGTAAAATAGCCACCACCCAACAAGGGGAGAGATCATTTCAGACCCTATCTTCCACCACCTAGCAAGAACACCTCTCCTCCGGAGGTTGTTCAACCATTGTACTAGTTCATCCACAGCCCATCTCGAGGCTAATCCACCACACTGCTGGAGTAGGGCCACTCACCGCAAGGTGGCCTCAACCAGGATAAACTTCCTCGTGTATCTTTTACATTCTAGTTCATTGTGCTAGTTGGTGCGACAGCGAGTAGTTAGAAAGGCGAGGTTGAGATCTTCGCACGCACCCCAAAGTTCAAACCTAGTAGGGTTTTGCAGAGCCCTGAATCCTGAGACGGCTACTGTCGATGTTCTCGAAACCAGGGTACCCAGACTTGCCTGCCTGCGGCCCATGATGTGGCACCTACTTCAGGCCTGGTACGGCCCATCTTCAGCAACGACACTCAAGACCCTCTCGAGGTACGAAGCCTCGCGGGGCAGACGACAACAAGACCTATGGAAGGGGCAACATCGGCTAGCTGTCTCCCGAGGAGCAGACTACTCTATGCAACCCCCACCTCGTGAGGTTTGCATGATGCAAGCCATAATGACCAAGGCCACGCGGGCACCAGTGGGCGTAGTACATTGGTTTTCTCTTTGGTGCTAAGGAAGCAGGCTCAAACGCGGAGTCCTGAGGAATCGGCCAAAGGTTTCCATTCCAATGCAACAAGACCAAGACCGTCAGGGTGGCAGGACGGAGGTCATCACCGAGCCCACCATGGCGTCAGGATCAGATGCTTTGCAAGCGAAGACCACCTTTAGTCAGGATAAGATGTACTAGTTGTCACCCTTCAAAATTGTCCATTGTGGGATCCCTTTCCGCCAAAGATTTTGGGGAAGAGGACCAAGGCCACTATATAAGTAGGAATGCCACCACCCAACAAGGGGACAAATCATTTTGGACCCTCTATTCCACCACGTAGCAAGAACACCTCTCCTCCGGAGGTCATTCAACCATTGTACTAGTTCATCCACAACCCATCTTGAGGCTAATCCACCACACTACTGGAGTAGGGCCACTCACCGTAAGATGGCCTGAACCAGGATAAATTGCCTCATGTCTCTTTTACATTCTAGTTCATCATGCTAGTTGGTGAGACGGCGAGTATTTAGATAGGCGAGGTTGAGATCTTCGCACGCACCCCAGAGTTCAAAACTAGTAGGATTTTGCGGAGCCTTGAATCCGACATTTGGCGCGCAAGGTAGGGTTGCATTTGAGGATCACCTCCCTTCGTCGCCATGCTATGGCCACACCATACAGCTCCACGCATGGCAGGCGTCATTCCGCCCGTCGAGCTGCGGGCGACATTCAGGGACAGAGCGAGCATCCGGGCCTTCTCCACTGCTTTGCAGCAAGTGCAGTGGCCGCCAAGGTTCCGGCCGGTGCTACCGTCGTGGTACAATGGCGCCACAGACCCCATGGTGTTCCTCCAAGCCTATGCGGAAGCCGTCCGAGATGTCGGCGTCGACGACAAGGTGATGGCCAACTGGCTCCCCATGGCCCTTGTAGGGGAGCCACACGCATGGTTCCTAAACCTGCCGGCGGCCTAGGTGGCTTCCGGGGAAGAGTTATGCGGTCTATTCATCGCGCACTACGCAGCACATGGGCCGAACATGGTCGCGGCACTTCTTGGAGTTTCGCGGGCGCCAGTGTCGGACCGGCACATCAGGCAGTTCATACGACAAGCAGGGGTCGCGAGCTCGCCCCCAGGATGGGTGGCACCCAGGTCTGACGTCACCTTTGACTCCAGCGACCACCCTGAGTCCATGTTGGGGGCAGGCGTGCTCCCCATGCTCTGCACGCCCACCATATGCAACGCGGCCGTTACCAAGACCTTCATCAACGGCCGAGCCGTCCTGAATGTCCTCTCTGTGGAGACGTTCAACCTCCTCCACGTACCTTGCGAGCGGCTCCTCCCAACCAAGCCTTTCTTCAGGGTCGTCAACGGCTCTGTCAACCCCATCGGGCAGATCCACCTCCCCATCACCTTCGGCACGCGCCACAACTACCGCACCGAGCTCATCGACTTTGACATCGCCTGCATCAACTTGTCGTACAATGCAATCCTTGACTACCCAGCACTGGCCAAGTTCATGGTGGCAACCCATCCCGCTTACAACCTTATGAAGATGCCGGGAAGCAGTGGCGTCCTCACCATGCCGGTAGACACCAAGGACACGCTTCAAGCGCTCAGGCTGGCCTACGGGTTCGTAGCAGCCGCTCGGTTGCACGATGGAGGGGTGCCAGAGGACCCGGGGGCCGCCCCAGCAAATAAGAAGCAGCTATTCTCTTAAGATCAGGCGGAAACGAAGCAGGTGCTGGTGGATGAAAATGGGGGGCCGGGCCCCACCTTCACCATAGGGGCCGGCCTCCCTGCAGATCAAGAGGAGGCTTTGGTCTATTTCCTGTGCGCAAATAAGGAGGTACTCGTGTTGGAGGCAGCAGACCTGGTCGGGGTCCCGTGCGAGGTGATCGAGCACCACCTGGCGGTGTGCTCGAATGCACGTCCTATAAAGCAGAAGGCGCGACGACAAACTCAGGAGAAGCAGGCGTTCATCGCTCAAGAGGTCCGCAAGTTGCTCGAAGCGGGCGTCATCCGAGAAGTGCGTCATCTGGAATGGCTCGCAAACCCGGTGACCGTCCCCAAGAAAGGCGGAAAGGAGCGTATGTGTGTCGACTTCACCAACCTCAACAAGGCTTGCCCTTAGGATCCTTTCCCTCTCCCACGCATTGATTAGATCATTGATTCTACCACTGAGTGCGACCTGCTGTGCTTCCTGGATGCCTTCTCGGGGTATCATCAAATCAAGATGGCGGTGCAAGATGTCGAGAAGACAGCCTTCCTGACATCCTACGGGGTGTACTGCTACACGTGCATGCCATTCGGGTTGCGCAACGCGGGAGCAACTTGCCATCGACCGATCACTACAAAAAATACACTTCTGTGATGATACGTGTTTGTCACAGTAGGTCACGTTTTCTGTCATGCATGTACATCCATGACAAATTTATGACAGAATCAAGATAGTCATACTTACGCTGTCGTAGAAGTGTTCCATGACATTACCAAAATTATCATCACGGAAGTGTCCACTTCCATGACGATAAATCACGCGTCACGGAAGTGCTTTCGTCAAGGGTGACCGACACGTGGCATCCACCGTAACAGAACAGCGTTAATCTATCGAGTCCGGTTTTGGATCCGATAACCCGTTAACAGCCCCGACCAATGGGGATTTTCCACGTGTAAAATCATCATTGGCTGGAGGAAACACGTGTCGGCTCACTGTTGGGACAGATGTCATCCACTCACTGGACCCAAAGCGCTTATGATACGTCACCACGTGGCACGCCCCAACAGAGGCTCATTCATGTGAAAAGGCTGGCCTGTTTGACTTGGTCAAAAGGTGGCGGGCCGGTCCACGACAAGCCTGTTAACGGCCTGTTCGCATATAGCCCATTTATAGCCCGCTAACCCAAGGCCCATTTACGGCCTATCTGAATTAGGCCCAATAGCGTCATCTAGGCCGTCCAATATAATTCCAGCCCGTTTTAACTTCTGGCCCATGTATGGCCCATGACGTCTTTCGGCCCATATGAGGCCCTTATTACTCTCGGCCTATTAACGGCCCGTGGTAAAACTGGCCCGTAATGAACAGTGTATCACTTTATACCCATTAACGGCACATGGTGAAACTCGGCTGTAATGAACAGTGTATCAATTTATACCCATTAACGGCCCATTATTCCGTTGGGCCGTTTCCAGCCCATGTTATCTTTCGGCCTTCTCGGGGCCCATTTATTCTTGGGCTCATTTCCACATTCATTTACTTACGGCCCGTTGCTGTCATTTTCTGCTTGTGGGCCAAATTCAGCCCGTGGTTACAGTCGGCCTGTTTGTGGCCCGATAATACGTTGGTCCGTTTTCATGTAAAAAAACCATTGGGCTGTTTTCATAGAGTTATCAAATACGTCCTATTAACGGCCCGTTATTGTCCACGAATAGTACGGCCCATGATTGGCGAAATGATGATACGCCCCGTAGAAGGCCCATGGATCCTACAGCCCGTAAAAGGCCCACGAATCGTATGGCCCGTAGAAGGCCCATGGATCCTACGGCCCGTATAGAAGGCGAATGGATCCTACAACCGGTAGAAGGCCCATGGATCATACGGCCCGCAGGAGGCCCATGGTTACAACAGTCCGTGTGTTGCCATGATTATTTTGGCCTAGTTTCCAAAGATAGGTTATTGTGGCCACTAGAAAAACACAGAAAAAGAATGTAGTGACTACAAGCAAACAACTAAACAAGACAATAAGGAAATAAATAAGCAAGCAATTAACGCTAGCCTATTACCGCTATTACACATATTACATCCACTGGGCATCAAAGTTTGCCACCAGTGCAAATATAGGGAACAAAGTAGCATATTACATACATTGGTCGTCAAAATTGGCCACCAGTGCAAATAAACGCGGCAGCAAAACAAGAGCATAACTGAAACAACTTCAGAAGAGCTCAAGAAACGTGGTATCTACCATGCTGGCAATAAGCTTAGCAAGCTTATTAGCTTTGTCCTATTTGGCGCTAAAATCCTCCAACGCTTGTTGTTGCACCAGAAAGTATGCATCTGAATGCCCCAGGGACTTCCGCAGTCCTTCCACTTCTTGTCGCAGCACAACTGATCGATCTCTTTCAGCTTGTAGTTGAGACTCAAGAAACCAAACTGATTCAGACAGTGGGTTTGAATAGCATATGCAAGCGGTAGTGGCCAGTAACTCCAGCACTAAACCAAGACAGGACTTTGGGGTTGTCTCAATGTCTTCGAGATAGTCTTCCTTTGCTGTTTTATCAGCTTTGTTGGAGACCAACAAGGATCTGTCGCCATCCTGAACCTTATCTGCATTACTTCCTTTACCATTTCTTAATAAGGCACTCTTCCCCAATATTCTGTCAGCATTCTAAAAGAAGAAACAAGGAGACACATAACAATTTAGCATGTACTAGTATATGAAACTCATTTCGGTGAACCAGTTCATTAGTAAGGTGGACAGGATTAAGCTACCAAGTCTTCTATTGCCAAGTACTAAGTACATAATAAAAGCATCAAACAAACATATATCTATGTCCTATGGTCACTGCATTGTCTTGCCAAATCAAAATAGAGACACGGTTCAAATCTTATCAGTTCAAGACAAAGCAGCAGTGAAAGAATACAAAGCGTGGGAAAGTACACGGCACACCAAGATTTCAGATGGGTACCACGGGTCTACATGTACAACAACACTATTTGCTTTGTTGTGATGCTAGTAATGTGCATGATATGAGAAGTCAACTGTATACACAATTGAAATTGAAATCAACAGAGCTATTTGTCGGATTCAGGGCTCCGCAAAACTCGTTAAGTTCGAACACAGGGGCATGAACGAAGATCTCTCCCCATCGCGTCTACCTAGCGCCTCGCTCTCGTCTCGGTGGAAGGATTCAAGCAAACAACGAACAAGCACACAAGATTTTATACAGGTTCGGGCCACCGTGTGGTGTAAGACCCTACTTCCTGCTTTGGTGGATTGGCTTCGGGCGAGCTAGAGTATGAGCTAGTACAACGGTTCCTGGATTCAGGAGGCGAGCTCAGGAGGATCAGGAGGCTAGTGTTCTTGCTCCTTGTTGGGTGGCAAAGTGTGTTCGTCCCCCCCCCCTTTGCAGTGGGAGTCCTAGCTACTTATATAGGCGGCCACGGTCCTCTTCCCCCGAAATGTTTAGGCGGGAAGGGATCCCACAACGGCCATTTTTGAGCGGGAACACAAGGACGTTCTTATCCTGACAAAAGTGGTCTTCGCCTGCAGAAGGATCAGGCGGTGACACGGTGGTGGGCTCGACGGTGACATCCTCCTTATCGTCCTTGCGGTCTTCGGTCTTGTTGCACCAAAGAGGAAACCTTTGCCCCGCTCCTTGGGAACCAACGGCTGTGCTGTCTCCTTTGCACCGAAATGGTAACTGCGCCGCTGGCGGACGCTGGTACCCGTTGGCGCGGTGCATCACTGCTGACGTCACTACCTCCTCCTGAGGCAGGCTCAGCCTTGGATTCTTCGCCCCTCCGGAATGCATTGCTGAGGCCGCTCCTAAGGAGGTCTTGACGTCGTTCTCCTCACAAGGCTTGGCCCCATCGCGAGGGTCTTGGGCAACTGGTTGATCAACTGGGCCATACCAGGTCGCTTTTAGGAGCGCGTCGCGGCCCGCAGACCGGCAAGTCTGGGTACCCTGGTTCCCAGGACGCCGACAGTAGCCCCCGGGCCCAAGGCGCGCGCGGAGTTGGCTTCAGGGCGAAGCCTTAGTCGAGGACGAAGCGCTGCGGGCCCCCAAAAGGCTGCAGGCCAGGCTGGCGCGTGACGGTTGGATGGGACGTGGGCGACTCCACTTCCCACGCAATCTTGGCAACCGTACGATTTGACAACTCCTCGGCACGGGCAACGGAGCCATTATGGCTGCGCGCGAGTGGCCGCCGGTTGGTCTTCCTGGCCTATAAATGGGGGGTGAGGCACTACGCCTCTCACTCGACTATCGCAGGCCGATCCCAAGTTTCCATTGCTCCCAGGGCTCCGATTCACAGGTTCTCGGCTGCGGAGAAAGGGAAGAGCCCGGTGGTAGAGCCTGAGCGGCTCCCCCCAAAGAAGAGGCACCGTAATTCTCCATGTGTGTCCCTGAGGCCGTCGGATGCCCGCACGTGGTGCACGCGGGCACCACCAGGATTTCCGCTTCCCTTGTATGCTTCAGCGACAGCCATATGGAGCGGGGGTGGCGATAGGGGTGGCGCCGTCAGTCGCCCGGAGAGACGGGCGTCTCCCCGCACCCTGCTGTCGTCCCATTCTGAGGATGATACCCGCGAGTTCGTCGTGTGGGCGGGGGCCCCTCCGCGTTCATGGATCCTTCTTCCTCCGTTCCTGAGGGAGGTGCTCCCGGCTCGCGGCCGGGTGACGATGGAGCTGAGGCACGAGGGGTGTCGCCTTCCTCCTTCGCATGCCGACATGGAGGTAGTTTCTTCTGGCCAGGTCTTCATGACCTGGGGCTGGGGTGTGGTGCGCCGCGCATGCTCCCCCACCGAGGGGCACATTCTTCACTCCGCGCTAGATACGACGGGCGCGATGACCTTCAAAGTCTTCGGGGCGGACGACCTTCGGCTGCTGTGTGGCGCAAGGAATGGGCTCGCCGGCGACCATTCCCCATGCCGCCAGGGCAGCGAGGCACTCGCCGTTGGCTACGTCTCTGACTCTTCTGGTAGTAGTTACGCTACCCCTGAGACGGCCTCGAGCTCCGGCGAGAGCTACGAGCCGCCAAGTCGCCGCCCCTAGCGCCGGAGGGAAACGGTGTCCTCCTGGCGTCGTCGTTGTTGAAGGAGTTCAAGCCGAGTTCTTTGGGAGCGTCTTCCTTAGCTTAGTTCCTGCGGGACATCATGGAGGGCTTCACGAGGACATGTAAATTCTTGTAATTCTTTTGTTACTATCTAGCGTTAAAAACTTATGTCCTGCATGAGCCCCTTGTTAGAGCATGATTTCCCTTCTCTTCCATTCCCGCGGTAGCCTAAGGCCCTACGCCTGCAAGACCCAGTCCCGGGACCAGCCTCAGCCTGCGCTGGTACGCCGGGTCACGACGCCGTGGTCGAGGCCAGGAGGTGAGGGGCCCAGGGTCCGGTAAGAGCCCCCGAGGCACAATGCTCAGGAGGTCCCTCTTGGCGTGCAGGCAGCCGCACACTGGTCCATCGAGAAGGGTTTTCATGCCTTAGCGGATCCGTAGCTATGGTAAGTGGTGGTGTAGGTATGCAAGAGGGTGCGGCGTTGAATACTTATCTTAGCAATTCCTGACGTCAGATGGTGCTTGATTCCCGTTGCCCTTCCCTTGAGGCAAGGTTTGGCGTCCGCCTTCGTGAGGAGGCGCGATGATCGCTCCCGAGGCCCTGGGAAGAGAAGCCACGTGGTCGGTGGAGACGTTTCTCCAGGCCGCTACCATCGCAACCAAAGAGGTGGAGACCGGTGATGCTGCTCTTGGCGATGCTTGATCCGTCCTGTTTAGTGAGAAGTGCGGGTGCCTCGGGGAGGCGTGAGAACTTTGGTTGAATTTGAAAAACTTGGCATTATTGTAATAGCTAGATGATTTCCATGCTTGCTTCCTTTCATGTTTGCTTAGGTGCTCTGTGTCGGCAGGGCCCAACCCCGCGCATACCTCGACCGCCGTTGAGCCCTATGGATGACCGGGGTTACCGTAGTAACTAGACACGCCATTGAGGCCTCCGGATGACCAGGGTTACCGTAGTAACTAGACTCAAGGGATGAGTGGCTACGTGGCCAGTGAGGCCCTTGGGTCGCGATGCCCAAGGGCCCCCCTTGACGTTCAAGCAGTCCCGTTTTCGTTCTGCGTCGACAGGGCCCAACCCCGCGCATACCTCGATCGCCATTGAGCCCTCCGGAGGACCGGGGTTATCGTCATAACTAGACTCAAGGGATGAGGGGCTACGTGGCCAGTTAGGCCCCTGGGTAGTGATGCCCAGGGTTCCCCCTTGACGTACGAATGGCTCTCATGAAGGAGAACGAGCACCATACCTTGCCCACGAGCCTTCGCGTGGGGTGGGGGCACGAGAAGGCCAGGTGTCTGGGCACCTGGTAGGGTGGTGTCTGCCAGGCGTGACCTGAGCATAGCCTCCATGCCTAGCCCCCCTCACGACACCCATCCAAGGAGAAGCTGTGAGCATCGTGAGCTGAAAAGCTCCCTGAGATTGGTGCGACCACTAGGGGCCACCCTCAGTTGTTTATAACTAGCGCGGAGCATAGAGCTACAACACTTGCGCGGAGTGTGGGCATAACCGCGCCTCGATCGTATCGGCTAGCGTGGAGCTTGGTGCTTCCACTGGTTCGTGGGCATAACCGCTCCTCGGTTGGATCTGCCAACGCGGAGCTTGGTACTTCCACTGGACCGTGGGAGGGAGCCTCCCACCGGGAGAGACTCCGGGGCGTGTACAGCCCCGTCCTAACACATGGCTTGCACGGTAGGACAGCCAATGTGTATATGGGCCCTCCTCAGGACGAGCTGAACGACTCTGAGGAAGTTCTTGTGAGCTTACGCATCACCCACGAGACCCTATCCTGAGGCGGATTGCGCCTGAGTCTTCTTCTACAAAATGTGAAAAGAGAGGTGTTGTGTCGACCTGCGCCGAGTGCATATCCAGGGGATATTGCATGAGAAGGCCGCAGCACCAGTGACCCTAGGAGGTGACGTCACGGGGATAACTCGCGAGACAGAGCTTAGCCACTGGATTTGTTAACGCTGCAGGGACGGACCCGAGCACAGACGTTGTGCCCAGTCTTCTCATGCCATGATCCAAAAGAAAAATAGCCGGCGCGCGGTTCCCTCGTGAGCGAGGCACGTGCCACAGGCCCCTACTTACCCATCCGTGATTAGCCCATGCGATAACAAGGCACCAAGGACCATGGGAGGTGCCGTCACGGGAATGCCTTGCTAGGCAGAGCTTAGCCTTGGGTTTATCGACGCTGCAAGGACGGACCCGAGCACAGACGTCGTGCCAGTCCTTAATCATGGGGCGGTCGCGAGTGGGCTCACAAGGGCTCATGACCTTAGTGGCAGTGAGGACGCCAAGCATATAGATAGCGAGAATGGAAAGAAATATTTGGCCTTGATCATGCAAAAAGGGAGATAACCGCGGGGGATCAGCCCCCAGCGGCCCGAGGATGATGCAGCCCGAGAGGCGCCCTTGTTTTATACCTGAAGTGTCACCTGATACTTCCCGAAGGAGAGTTGGGGTAGCCGAAGATGCGAGCTGTGCAGGTCGCTCCCGAGGATCGTCGGGCTCCTGAGGCCCAGGGGCTCCGGAGGCTCTCAGTGGTCGCGCGGGCCCGGCACCCGCTCCGTCCGGACCGCCTGCCATTGAGCCTCCCGAGCCCCCAAGGCCCGTTGCGCGAGGTACTGGAACATGACAGCTGCGTTGCGGAAGCCGAAGAGTGTGCGGGCATAGCTGCAGGGGAGGGCCCTCCTCCGGCCAATCGCCGTCGGCCAGAAGGGCTCCTGAGAAGCGGCTCGGTTGAGACCCGCGATGTCGACGCAGACGCGTAAGAAGTCGCTTGGGCTACGAGCGGGTGAACTTGGGGTTGTGCGGTTACGCCCAACGCGGATGAGTCTTGCGTACTGAAGTTCCTGTGTAACTTGGTCGATGAAGTCCTGAGCCCCCAGCGCTGAACGGCTCATGCTGGGCTCACCAAAACGCGCATCAAGATACGCTTGCAGGTGGTGCTCGAACACCTCCCTCGAGGCATCGATCAGCTCGGGGACACTCCAGAGGAGAGCCCCCGAGCCCGTCACGAGAGGGGCGTCAAGCGCGCCTCCCTATGCGAGGGTGGAGGGCGCCTCGTCAGCAGGCGCGAGTCCTGAGGCTAGGCCGTCAGGGGCCCCCTCGTCCTGAGGTCCGTCGACGGGTAGGTTCTTCTTCTTCTTGTGGGTGGTCTGCAGGGCGATGACAGCTCCATCCTCATTGGAGCACTCGACCGCCGCGGTCTGGTAGGCACGCTCCAGGGAACGCAGCGCTTCCTTCTCGTCGGAGGCGATCGTGATGACTCCGCCGCTCCCGGGCATCCTGAGGACGTTGTAGCCGTGATGGGTCGCCGCCATGAACTTGGCGAGGGCAGGATACCCCAGGATGGCATTGTACGGGAGGTGAATGTTGCCGACGTAGAAGTCGATGAGCTCTGTGTGGTAGTTGTCGCGGTCGCCAAAGGTGACGGGGAGGCGGACCTGCCCCATCGGGAGTGTGGAGCCATCCATGACTCCGTAGAATGGCTTGGTGGGGTGGAGCTGATCGTAGGGAACCTGTAGTGTCTCGAAGGTCTGGATGGAGAGGACGTTGAGCCCTGTTCTGCCGTCGATGAGGGTCTTGGTCACGAGGACGTTGCTGATGGACGGGGTGCGGAGCATCGGGAGGGCGCCTAGGGCCGCAGTGCACTTGAGCTCGTCTTTGGGGTCGAAAGCGATGACTTTCTTGGTCCACCTGAGGTTGCGCACGACGTCAGGCCTGGGAAGCATCGCGTTCACCTCACGGGCGAACTGCTGCAAGATGCGGTGAGAAGCCGGGGCATGGGCTCCTCCCAGAATGCATGCAACTGCACGCGGTTCTGGAAGCCCACTGCCCCGTCTCCCTGGCGGTCGTCGTCATTCCTCCTTGGCGGTGGTGGCAGCGGAGGCAGGCCCCCGTTGCCCTAAGGGCGACCCTCATGAGGCTGGTCATGCCAGGGGCGTCACGAGGTTGCTCCTGCCAGTGGTCTTCACGAGGCTGCTCACGCCACCCTTGGCGCGAGTTCCTGCCATCCCAACGTCCTCCTCCTCGGCCTCCTCCACGGCCCTAGCCGCGGTTGTCGCGCTCAGGACGCTGCCCGATGCGCCCGACGCGCATCGCCTTGAGCTCCTGGCAATCGTTGGTATTGTGGCTGTGGACATTGTGGAAGACGCAGTATGGTCGGTTGTCTCCGGGGAGGTCATCGTAGCAGCAGCCACGCTTCACTTCTGGCTCCACAGCCAGCACAACGGGTCCCTTGCACTTCGACTCCTTGGCCTTGGTTATCTTGTCGTCTGCCTCCGCCTCAGGCAGCTCCTGAAGGGAGAGGCGGCCTTCCTCTGCGCTGGCGCACTTTGCCGCGAGCTTGAACATCTCGAGGGCTGTGCATAGGTCTTCGTGGATGGCGAGCTCTTCCCTCATCCTAACGTTGCGGACGCCATCGGAGAACGCGGAGATGATGGCCTCGTCCGAGATATTGGGGATACGGAGGCGCATGGTGTTGAAGCGTTGGATGTACTTTTGCAGGGTTTCTCCCGGCTGCTGCCTCGCGAGATGCAGATCAGCAGCTGCTGCCTCACGCGACGCAGATCAGCAGCTGTCGGGGCTCGATCGCGGGTGCCTTGGAAGTTAGTGACGAAACGGTCGCGAAGCTCTTCCTAGGAGGAGATGGATCCCACGGGGAGGTTCAGGAGCCAGGAGCGCGCGCCGTCCTTCAGAGCCATGGGGAACCAGTTCGCCATGACATGCTCGGTGCCATTGGACGCCACGATGCTCAGCTCGTAGAGTTGGAGGAACTCCATGGGGTCGGTGGTACCGTCGTAGCGTGGAGGCAGATCCGGCTTGAACTTGCCGGGCCAGACGAGGCGCCGTAGCTCAGGGGCTAGGGCGCGACATCCAGCCACGCTCACTATCGCAGGCGCCCCCTGCGCTTGCGATGCGGGGTTGCTCACGTCGAGGGGCCTCGTGCCGGCCCTCCTGGCCGGCGTGATGGAGGGGAGGCGAAGCCCGGACCCCACGGCCCTCGTTCACCGCCGGGGGCGACGGAGGACGTGAGGAGTGCATTGGTGCAGGCGCTTCTCCCGCAGTGTTGACGAGCTCGGTGATGCGGTGGAGCCACTCGTCGTAGAGGTCATCTGTTGGGCGGTAGCGCAATTGCTCCCGCGCCATCAGTAGCGCAGGCTGCTGGTAGACCGGCCCGCGGCGGACCAGTGAGGACGATACTGCGTCCGGCGAGGGTGAAGGTGTTGTCGTGCGGCCATCCCGCCGCATAGACAGCGGCTGCGAGGAGTCCTGCTGCTCATGGACAACTGGGTCGGTGGCGGCGTTGGCGACCGGCGAGTTGGGGCGGAGCGGTGCGCCGTTGCGCGCAGGCGTCGTCTGAGCGACGTTCACGATGCGGGGGGAAGCGCGAGCTCGGCGTGTGTCCACCATGGCTATGGAGCAGGGTGGGTGACAAGAACGTGATGAGGTCATCGGAGAGGCGAGATTTCGACACGCCCCCTACCTGGCGCGCCAAATGTCGGATTCAAGGCTTCGCAAAACCCGTTAAGTTCGAACACATGGGCGTGAACGAAGATCTCTCCCACTCGTGTCTACCTAGCACCTCGCTCTCGTCTCGGTGGATGGATTCATGCAAACAACGAACAAGCACACAAGAGTTTATCCAGGTTCTGGCGACCGTGTGGTGTAAGACCCTACTTCCTTCTTGGGTGGATTGGCTCCGGGCGAGCTAGAGTATGAGCTAGTACAACGGTTCCTAGGCTCATGAGACAAGCTCAGGAGGATTAGGAGGCTAGTGTTCTTGCTCCTTGTGCGATGGCAAAGTGTGTTCGTCCCCCCGTTTGCAGTGGGAGTCTTAGCTACTTATATAGGCGGCCACGGTCCTCTTCCCCCGAAATGTTTAGGCGGGAAGGGATCCCACAACGGCCATTTTTGAGCGGGAACACAAGGACGTTCTTATCCTGACAAAAGTGGTCTTCGCCTGCAAAAGGATCAGGCGGTGACACGGTGGTGGGCTCGACGGTGACATCCTCCTTATCATCCTTGCGGTCTTCGGTCTTGTTGCACCAAAGAGGAAACCTTTGCCCCGCTCCTTGGGAACCAATGGCTGCGTTATCTCCTTTGCACCGACATGGTAACTGCACCACTGGCGGACGCTGGCACCCACTGGCGCGGTGCGTCACTGATGACATCACTGCCTCTTCCTGAGGCAGGCTCGGCCTTGGATTCTCTGCCCCTCCAGAACGCCTTGCTAAGGCCGCTCCCGAGGAGGTCTTGACGTCATTCTCCTCGCGAGGCTTGGCCCCCTCGCGAGGGTCTTGGGAAACTGGTTGTTCAACTGGGCCGTACCATGCCGCTTGTAGGAGCGCGTCGCGGCCCGCAGACAGGCAAGTCTGGGTACCCTGGTTCCCAGGACGCCGACACTATTGATAAGAGCAAGCCTGTTAAAGAAACATGCGTGAACATACCTGCTGTGCCATTGGAGTTTCGATTGGATCCTTCAATTTAAAAATAAGTTTGTATGAGTAAATACAGTGATACAAGAGCAAAGCAGTATGCACGATAGCAATCATAGTTAAAAAAAGGCTCTAGGCGTTGGCGAAATGCATTGCGCATCACTACGCTTAATCTGTGCATAACTGCGCATAAGCATGCGCTTTGGTCGGTAAAGTGCAAGGCGGTGGCAAAACACACAATTAACGCCTATCTCTTTTTGGAACTATGATAGCAATGTAATCTTAAATTAGAATAGTTGTTCTTCAGGTTTAGGCACTTTTTCTACATGAACAGAGTACAGTAAGACGCAAGAATATAGTACTTAAAAATAGAAAATGAGCTCATAGACCTTACCACATTCTTGGTTCGAGACCAGTACAGAACAAGGCGTTCCCAGTCATCATCCAGTAAATGTGTCTCAGGAGAACATATGGGAATTTGATGAGTTTCTTTGCTGGTGATGCATGTTTTCTTCAGGTAATTCTGATACTGCCACCAAGCATTCTTGAAGATAGCAGAGGTATTAGCACCGGTTACCTCATCCTAAGTTTCCAAGTCGGTCCTTCTCTATAGAGAAAATTGGGAAAATTTGATGTATTATAACCATCATGGAGGTAGGATGTATGGGACAAAGCAAAGTAATTGCCATGAATAACATTACTTACACATAACTCCTGGAGAAACACCTGCAACTGGCATTTTCCTTCATCTTCAGTATAATATTTCCAAGATGGGAAGATACGCAAATATGATTTAACAACATCAAATGCGATAGATGCTAAAGTACGACTAGCTGGTTGTGCTTCCTCCACAGGAATAGGCGTACTAACTGGTGGAGTTGGGGTTCGCCGTGGTAGTACTGGCCCTTTGGGCACTGGAGCTTCCTTACTAACTGCTCTTGTTTGGGAGCTCTGTGGTGGAGATGGTGTTGTGTCAACAGGAACTGGGTTACTATCTGCTGGGGTTGGGGTTAGATTGGGTGAAGCTGGTTCTCTGTCCATCGCAGTAGGGGTACAATCTCCAAGAGTTTGGGTTATGTGTGGTAGGGCTGGTTCTCGTGCATGTACAACCGGGGTGCTATCTCCACCAAGAGGTAGCACTGTTTTATTTGAAGACCGTGTTTTTAGTCCGCTAGGTGCTGGCATCACCCGCTCCAATTCAATTGGCTGATAAACAGGAAACATAGTTGAATGTACATACATTGTATGAGAGACAGATGCAATAGATAGTGTGGAAAAAAGAGGACATGAAATAGTTGACATGTATATTGTTTAACTAAAATGGATAGCATGACACAATTTCACATATATGATGTCTATCTCAACTGGATAGCATAGCATAACATAATTAAAAGATATGATGAAAAACTAAAATGACGTGCCAAGTTAGAGCATACACGTCGGTGAGGGAATAGGACTAATCATCTATCTTTGAATCCATCTCCGAGGAGCTGTCGGGACCCAACAAGAGATCTGCTTCGATAGGTAGCACTGTCTGCTCTAAGGGCCTTGTTTTCACTCCAGATTTTTCAATCTCCCACCCAAATGGCTGTGATTCACAGGAAGAGTAGTTTAATGTACAAACATTATCAACAAATGGAAATGTAATGAAGAAAAGGATGGGCAAGATATCATTCAAATATATGATGCCTGGTTAAACAGGATGGCAGTGCACATTTCACATATATTATGGCTGGCTAAAGGACATGAGACTACATAATTCCCATATATGATATAGAAACTAAACAGGTGGCGACAGAACATGTCTAAACTAAGCATATGACATATATGATGTTGAAAGTAGGCACTGCAAGGCAACATATGAATGGTATGACTAACATCATCATGCTAAGGTAGAGAAAACACCTTGGGGGGGTAAATAGGAGTGGTCAGCGGCGTCTGAATCCGCCTCAGAATAGATATCTTCCTCTGGATTACAATCTAGAGAGGGGTGGGGAGGGTTTGCCATTGAACCCAACATGGAGCGATGTCTGCATGACTTTGTATTGTCGCGCAAAACTCTTCTCTTTTTCTCTACAAGTTCAGCATGACTGTGTACAATATCTGACATGCATACGAAAAAAATATGGTGAGATTATGTAAGGAGAGCATGCAGAAATTTAGAGTGATGGTAACAACCAGTGGATGGATCCAAAAATAATAATAGAAGGCTGATGATTGCTTTAATTTAATAAAAAGACAGATGATGATAGCTTTACTATTTAATTCCCACCCAAGATGAACAACATAGGCATACTGATAACCGACAAGTGTAGGGGATCGCAACAATTTTCGAGGGTAAAGTATTCAACCCAAATTTCTTGATTCGACACAAGGGGATCCAAAGAATACTCTTAAGTATTAGCAGCTGAGTTGTCAATTCGACCACACCTGGAAACTTAGTATCTGCATCAAGGTAATTTAGTAGCAAAGTAATATGGAAATAGTGGTAACAACAATAAAAGTAACGGTAGTGTTTTTGTAGTTTTTGAAATAGCAGCAGCAGAAAAGTAAATAAGCAACAAGCAATATGTGAAAAGCTCGTAGGAATCGGATCGGTGATGGAGAATTATGTCGCATGCGATTCCTCATGTAAAAGTTATAACCTAGGGTGACACAGAACTAGCTCCAGTTCATCAATGTAATGTAGGCATGTATTCCGAATATAGTCATACGTGCTTATGGAAAATAATTGGCATGACATCTTTTGTCCTACCCTCCCGTGGTAGCGGGGTCCTAGTGGAAACTAAGGGATATTAAGGCCTCCTTTTAATAGAGTACCGAACCAAAGCATTAACACAAAGTGAATACATGAACTCCTCAAACTACGGTCATCACCGAGAGTGGTCCCGATTGTTGTCACTTTGGGGTTGTCGGATCATAACACATAGTAGGTGACTATTGACTTGCAAGATAGGATCAAGAACACACATATATTCATGAAAGCATAATAGGTTCAGATATGAAATCATGGCACTCGGGCCCTAGTGACAAGCATTAAGCATAGCAAAGTCATAGCAACATCAAGCTTAGAACATAGTGGATACTAGGGATCAAACCCTAACAAAACTAACTCAATTACATGGTAAATCTCATCCAACCCATCACCGTCCAGCAAGCCTACGATGGGATTACTCACGCACGGCGGTGAGCATCATGAAATTGGTTATGGAGGAAGGTTGATGATGACGATGGCGACGATCTCCCCTCTCCGGAGCCCCGAACAGACTCCAGACCAGCCCTCCCGAGAGAGATTAGGGCTTGGTGGCAGCTCCGTATTGTAAAACACGATAATTCTTCCTCTCTGATTCCCCTCATCGAAAGTGAATATATGGAGTCCGGGGGTACGTCGCAACAGGGGGCCCACGAGGCAGGGGGCGCGCCTAGGGGGAGGGGGCGCACCCTCCACCCTCGTGGACAGGGTGTGGGCCCCCTGGCTTGGATCTTTCCGTAGATATTTTTTATATATTCCAAAATAATTCTCTGTTGAATTTCAGGTCATTCCGAGAACTTTTATTTCTACACAAAAATAACACCATGGCAATTCTACTGAAAACAGCGTCAGTCCGGGTTAGTTCCATTCAAATCATGCAAGTTAGAGTCCAAAACAAGGGTAAAAGTGTTTGGAAAAGTAGATACGTTGGAGACGTATCAACTCCCCCAAGCTTAAACCTTTGCTTGTCCTCAAGCAATTCAGTTGATAAACTAAAAGTGATAAAGAAAAACTTAACTTTGACAAACTCTGTTTGCTCTTGTTGTTGTAAATATGTAAAGCCAGCATTCAAGTTTTCAGCAAAGATCATGAACTAACCACATTCACAATAACTTTCAGGTCTCGTGTCTACTCGTATCAATGGCATAATCAACTAGCGAGCAATAATAATAAACCTCGGACGACAACACTTTCTCAAAACAATCATAATATGATATAACAAGATGGTATCTCGCTAGCCCTTTCTGAGACTGCAAAACATAAATGCAGAGCACCTTTAAAGATCAAGGACTGACTAGACATTGTAATTCATGGTAAAAGAGATCCAGTCACAATCATACTCAATGCTAATTAATAGCAATACATGGAAATGACAGCAGTGCTCTCAAACTGGTGCTTTTTGATAAGAGGATGACGACTCAACGTAAAAGTAAATAGATAGGCCCTTCGCAGAGGGAAGCAGGGATTTGTAGAGGTGCCAGAGCTCGATTTTCAAATAGAGATGAATAATATTTTGAGCGGTATACTCTCACTGTCAACATAACAACCAAGAATCTTGATATCTTCCATGCTACACACATTATAGGCGGTTCCCAAACATAATGGTAAAGTTTATACTCCCCCAACCACCAACAAGCACACTCCACGGCTAGCCCGAAACAACGGGTATCGTCCAAACCAGCAACAACCCTGGGGGAGTTTTGTTTAATTATTATGATTTGAGCATGGGACTGGGCATCCCGGTTACCGACTATTTTCTCATGAATGATGAGCGGAGTCCACTAATCGTGAGAATAACCCACCTAGCATGGAAGATATAGACATCCCTAGTTGATACATGAGCTGTTCGAGCATACAAAACATAATTTTATTTGAAGGTTTAGAACAAATTTACTTGGAACGGCAGGTAGATACCGCATATAGGAAGGTATGGTGGACTCATGTGGAATAACTTTGGGGTTTGTGGAAGTGGATGCACAAGCAGTATTCTCGCTTAGTATAGGTGAAGTCTAGAAAGAGACTGGGAAGCGACCAGCTAGAGAGCGACAACAGTCATGAACATGCATTAAAATTAATTAACAATGAATGCAAGCATGAGTAGGATATAAATCACCATGAACATAAATATCGTGGAGGCTATGTTGATTTATTTCAACTACATGCGTGAACATGTGCCAAGTCAGACCACTTGAATCGTTCAAAGGAGGATACCACCCTATCATACCACATCACAACCATTTTAATATCATGTTGGCATGCAAGATAGACCATTATAAACTCCTAGATAATTAAGCATGGCATAAGCAGCTGTGATCTCTAATTGTCATTGCAAGCATGTTTCATTCATAATAAGCTGAATCAGGAATGATGAACTATCATATTTACAAAAACAAGAGAGGTCGAGTTCATACCAGCTTTTCTCATCTCAATTAGTTCATCATATATCATCATTATTGCCTTTCACTCGCACGACCGAATGGTGAAGATAATAATAATAGTGCACGTGCATTAGACTAAGCTGGAATCTGCAAGCATTTAATACAAGGGAGAAGACAAGGTAATATGGCTCATGGTTAAATCAACAATAAAGCATATGAGAGCCACTAAGCATTTTCAATCATGGTCTTCTACTCTTGACCCCCAAAGAAAAGAAACTATTTACATGGGAAAGCTCCCAACAAGCAAAAGAAGAACGAGAGATCTTTTTGTGTTTTATTTTAATTACTACTACTACAAGCATGGAAAGTAAGCTAGCTAAAGGCTACAACTATTTTTTGGCTTTTCTTAAGGTTTTTCTGACACACAAGAAAAAGACTAAGAAAAGAATTGAAACTAGCATGGAAGGTACAATGAAAGAGTGTGAGCACCAACAACTAGAATAAATGTGTGAACATGAATGTAATGTCGGTGAGAAACACGTACTCCCCCAAGCTTAGGCTTTTGGCCTAAGTTGGTCTATGGTCAATATTGGCCTAGCGGATATCCAAAGTCGTAGTTGGGGTTGTACTGAGATGCAGCGGCTACTTCCTGGCAAGATGCATCCTGGAGACGAGCTACTCTCATTGTCTCCTTATACTTATTTGCTTCCTCCCTGGTTATAACATATCTCCCTTTTGCCTGGAAGTCAGAGAAGGTAGGAGCAGGGAGAGCAATATGGACAGTGTGATGCCTGTCAAAGATTAGTCGATACTGGAGGGATTGTTCATCCCTCTCTATAAATCGATGGCTGACTATAGCATTATAATCCAAATAAGCAAGTGGTAATAGTTCATCATTTTCATGTATAGGCACACCAAGACGACGGGCTATGCGAGTGGCATAAATACCACCAAATAAATCTCCATCTAAACCATTATGATGTAACCTACGTGCAACAATGGCTCCCAAGTAATATTGTCTATCACCTAACACAACACTCTTGAGAACACTAAGATCTGGGACACACATGTGGCAAGCCTCATCTTTACCGTTAATGCATCTACCAATAAAGAGAGCAAAATAATGTATAGAAAGAAAATGAATGCTTCCTATGGTAGCTTGTGTGATCTCTCTAGATTCCCGCACATTGATACTAGCAAGGAAGTCTTTATATTCAGATTTGGGAGGATCATCGATATTGCCCCAATGCGGGAGCTTACAAGCATCATTAAAATCTTTTAGGTCCATGGTGTAAGATTTATCATAAAGATCAAACAGGACCGTGTGAGAATTACGTGAAGATGAAAATTTAAACCTTCTCACAAAGGTATCAGTTAAGTAACGGTATTGAGGGCACTTATCTTGCACGAAGCCCTTGAGGTCAACATTACGCACATATGCGTCAAACTCCTCCTTAATGTCTGCCCGAACCATAAATTCCTCTGACGGCCATTCACAAGGCCGCACTTCGGCTTCCCTCGATAATTCATCATTCGGCACACGCATCGTGAGATTTGGTTCTTGCTTCCTTGAGGAACCACCTTGGAAGATTTTCCTATGCATTTTCTGAATTTTTTAGTAACTCAAAATAAAAGTGAACCAAACTTAACAAGATCGATACCAAAAACTCCTACAAGTGCCTAGAGACTATATCATGCATTAGAACTACTTGGGACCACATAAATTTGACGTGCAAGCTCAAGAACAAGGTCACCACAGCAGCAAAAATTTGCAATAAATAAAGCACTAGGACAAAAACTAATTGGTACAATGGAGGAGTCACATACCAAGGAACAATCTCCCCAAATAGTTTTGTGAATGGAGCTTTGAGCAAGGAGATCGAAAATGGTAGCAAGATGAGCTAGAACTCATGCTTGAGCTGGATAGTGATTTTTTGGGAGGAAGGAGTGTGTGGGTGCAAGAATAAGTGGAGTGGGGCCACGTGGGGCCCTCGAGGCAGGGGGGTGCGCCCAGTGAGGGTGGGTGCGCCCTGGACCCTCGTGGCCAGGTGCTGGCTCCCCTCGCTATGTTCTGTGTGCCAAATATTCTCAAATATTATAGAAAAAATCATATTTCATTTTCAGGGCATTTGGAGAACTTTTATTTTTGGGGTATTTTTTATGGCACGGATAAGTCTGGAAACAGGCGGAAAATACTTTTTTTCTTTATTTAATGTAATTAACAGAAATTAAACGGAGGGTACAGGAGGTTGTGCTATCTACACCCATCTCATTCTCATCAAAAGGAATCCATAAACAAGGTTGATCAAGTCTTGTTAATAAACTCTTTCCGAATAACATGAAACCAGAGAATTTTCGAATAACCCTAGGTTGCCTCAATGGGGATATGTATGTCCCCAATAATAAGAATATCATATGTCTTCTTGACAGTAGGAAGAGGAAATTCAAAACCTCCAATAGTAATAGTTGAAATTTTTCCAATAGAATTGATACTGTGGACCTGAGGTTGTTTCCTCGGAAAATGTACCGTATGCTCATTACCATTGACATGAAAAGTGACATTGCCTTTGTTGCAATCAATAACAGCCCCTGTAGTATTCAAAAAGGGTCTACCAAGGATAATAGACATACTATCGTCCTCAGGAATATCAAGTATAACAAAGTCCATTAGAATAGTAACATTTGCAACCACAACAGGCACATCCTCACAAATACCGACAGGTATAGCAGTTGATTTATCGGCCATTTGCAAAGATATTTCAGTAGGTATCAACTTACTCAAGTCAAGTCTACGATATGAAGAGAGAGGCATAACACTAACATCGGCTCCAAGATCACATAAGGCAGTTTTAACATAGTTTCCTTTAATGGAGCAAGGTATAGTAGGTACTCCTGGATCTCCTAGTTTCTTAGGTATTCCACCCTTAAAAGTGTAATTGGCAAGCATGTCGGAAATTTCTACTTCAGGTATCTTTCTTTTATTGGTAATAATGTCTTTCATATATTTAGCACAAGGATTTGTTTTAAGCATACCAGTCAAACGCATACGCAAAAAGATAGGTCTAATCATTTCAGCAAAGCGCTCAAAATCCTCATCATCATTTTTCTTGGATGGTTTAGGAGGAAAAGGCATGGGTTTCTGAACCCATGGTTCTCTTTCCTTACCGAGCTTCCTAGCAACAAAGTCTCTCTTATCATAACGTTGATTCTTTGATTGTGGGTTATCAAGATCAACAGCAGGTTTAATCTCTACATCATTTTCATTGCTAGGTTGAGCATCATCATGAACATCATCATTAACATTATCACCAGGTTCATGTTCATTACCAGATTGTGTCTCAGCATCAGAAACAGAGATATCATTGGGATTCTCAGGTGTGTCAGCTACAGGTTCACTAGAATCATGCAAAGTCCTATCGTTAGAAGAAACTAGGTGCATCTACATTAGATCTCTGAGAATCTTGCTCAATTCTCTTAGGGTGGCCCTCAGGATACAAAGGTTCCTGAGTCACCTTACCCCCTCTAGTTGCAACTCTAACAACAAAGTCATTATTCTTACTATTTAATTCATTGAGCAAATCATTCTGAGCCTTAAGTACTTGTTCTACTTGAGTGGTAACCATAGAAGCATGTTTACTAATGAGTTTCAATTCACCTTTAACTCTAGACATATAATCACTCAAGCATTCAATCATATAAGTATTACGTTGCAATTGTCTACCAACATAAGCATTGAAGTTTTCTTGCTTCACAATAAAGTTGTCAAACTCATCTAAGCATTGGCTAGCAGACTTATAACGAGAAATATCACCACTCCTCTAGCAAGGCAAGAAACCAACCATGGCGCACCCTCCCACCCACCCTCCCTCTCGCCCGTGACCTAGGCTCTCCGGCGATCTACCAACCCCGCCGGTGACTCCTAGATCTTCTCCACTCATTGGCTCCGGCGTCCTCCGATCTATACGTCTATACCCATCTCCTATGGGTTCCTCCCGCGGATCAACGCTGGGTCTAGACTTTTCGGAGGGCTTGAACTTTGCATCCAGGGTTTTCAACGCTTGTGGACAACCAATCCATCCTTCGGATGACACACACCATTTTGTTATGGTGGTGTCTTTCAGCAGACATATCTTTCGTCTTAATGAGGACTCAGTGGCGGCTGCATTAGAATCAGCCCTTGGAGGTTCTGCCATCGATCTCATGGTTTCTCTCATCAACGACAAGGTATTTTCGTTATGTGTTTCATGCAAGAAAGTTGGCCTATATATTCTGTAGCTATGTTCTTTTGCTTGCATGCATTTCAAATGCTATTTCCATCTCTGGGGGCATGGAGGCCCTAACTGGCGTCGGGAATTTGAGATCTGGAAGAAGGAGTGTGACGCAGAATGGATCATTGTTAGTCCATCTAAAAAGCGGGCTACTCTTGGTCTCCTTGCTATGCATAAGCCCCCCGCTAAGTCATCCCTAT
The DNA here is from genome assembly GCA_902687465.1 of Secale cereale. Classification (NCBI taxonomy): domain Eukaryota; kingdom Viridiplantae; phylum Streptophyta; class Magnoliopsida; order Poales; family Poaceae; genus Secale; species Secale cereale. The sequence goes on from LR738714.1 coordinate 454,106,841, forward strand.
GTTCGGGTTCTTCTTCGGGGAGAAAGATCTCTTTTGCCACATTTCAGCAATACCCAGCTTGTCGGGGCTATAGGTATCCTGCTACACAAATCTGTGTTGATAATGTTGCTGAGGCCGGTTATGATATTAATCCTCGTGAACGTGTTATTATCACCTCGCCGCTGGCGACCAATCTCCAGTGGACGGTGGCTACGCCGCCTATCTCTTTTGGAACTATCAACGTTCCGGCTAAAATCACGTCCGTCATTTCAGGATCGGATCAATCTGCACCGGTTCAGGATTTTCTTGCTCCCCAAGTTTCGGCCACATCATCTCGGGTTTTACCCCCCTCGGCCCAGCTTATTCCCTCAGCCCAGCAGGAGGATTTGGAGTTGGGCCCTCAGCTGGCCCACGAGTCTTCTGTGGCCCTATTGGACCCCAGTTCCGCTGCTTATACCGCTGCTCCTTTGGAGAATATTACCCAGGTTTCATTGTATAATAATCGACTTTCTGTTACAGATGATGATTTCATTAATGATATGGTATTACAAGTTTGGAAGTGCAGGAACTGTCTCTCGATAAAACACGTAACGGCCTCGTGTACTAATCAGATACGTTGTCGAAAGTGTTTCCGCCTGGGTCATAGGGCTAAAGGATGTTTTGGCTCTGCAACTTCTCCTACTTACAAGTGGGTCCCACGGGTCAACATTGAGGCTCAAATCCAATCTAAGGATATTTTAGCGCCCGCCGCTTCGATTTCCCTCCCAGCCGGTCTCCCTGGGTCCTTGTCCAGTCCCATCGCGCCTGCCACCCCATCGCCTCCACCATTGCCATCCGAGCCGCCGCCCATTACTCCACCGCAACCTTCATCGCTGCCGCCGCCCACACCTTCACCACCAACCACTCCCCCGCCACCTCCACCACCCGCCATGGCTAACTTCGAGCTCGACCCCATGGACTTCCTCCCGCAGGGTTTCGACATCATCGACGGAGGTCCCTTGAGGCTCCCACGCGCTTTCTTCTCGCCGGCGATGGCCCCTGACCGGCAAAACGAAGCTTTCGCAGTTGCCATTGTCGAGCCTGCTCCTCTTCAAGCTGAGGTTCCTCTCTTCCGCAACTTAGTCAGTGATTTCGTTGTCAACAACCTTGGGCGTGCAGTGCTAGATGTCCAACCTTGGATTCAGGGGGTTGGACTTTTTCGCTTCCGCAGCGCAATCGCTAGGCAGACCTTAATGGATCATCCACCCTTTGATCTTGGCAATGATCGCTTTGTCCGTTTCATACCTCATGATGAGGGTATTAACTATCGTGCGGTCCAAGGTTTTCGCCGGGGTTGGATCATGCTAGTTGGAATTCCGCTCGACTACAGAAGAACTGCCTATATTGCGGATGCCATCAGTTCTTTTGGCCGATTCCATTACTGGCACCAGGAGGATCCAGTACTCGCTCGCACTTTGGCGTATGTGTCTTTCCCTGCGCCCTCTTTAGTGTCGCGAGATATAGTTTATCGGGAATATTCTGATTTCGGAGGTGCCCGAATCTCCTGGACTGCCCCAGTTTACATCTTATCTGCAAACTTTGCTGATGTCTTACCTGCTGATGAAGATCCAATGCCAGCCAATGGTAATCCTCATCCTCTTCCGGGCCAGATGATGTTTGATAATCATAATTGGGTCCTGCCTGAATTTCCTGAGCTCGGTTGGAATGATGTGCCGCCCCCAGCTAATGAGCAGCACAATGGCTTCCAGCATCAACCTGTTGACAACTTGGAGCAAGTGCAAGACAACCAGATTGAAGATGAACCTTCTCAGGAATCCATGGTCCTCCAGTTGTCTGAGGATTCGATTAACAATGATGATCATGTTGCTGATGTTGCGGTGCTTGAGCCTCCCCTTCAGATTGGGATGGTGCTGACACTATTCGGGCCTGAATTACCCCCTGGTCTTCAGTGGCAGCGCAGTTTTGAGCGTCTGATGCCGCTCATGTGGGTCTCTGAGATACCCAGAACTGTCCCTCATCAGGAGTTTCCGTCGTTTACCCTGCATCTTACTCTCTGGGATTTCAACTGCACTTTGTCAGGTTTCCAGATCTCTCTGAAGACGGACAGCAACTCCACTTTGGTTTGCTCTGCTAAGCGGCCTGTGGCTCGAGCGTTATGCTTCGATGATATCTCTAATCCAGTGTCGGAAGCCTTTCAGTTTTCTGCCAAGATGCCTAGGAAGCGAGGGCGCAAGGCGGCCACGCCTGTCGTGGTCTCTGAAGTTCGCCGCAGTGCCCGTCTCTCTGCTCTAAAGGGAGGTTTTCGGCAGGCCTCTTTACCTGAAGATATGCGCCTGCACTCCTCTGCCCCGAAGAAGCGCAAGACCAAGGCGTCTGCGCATGGCCAGCAGCTTCCTCCGCTCAGCTCGATTGAGGATCTTCAGCGCATAGGCAATCGTCTTCGGATTGCCTCGGAGAAGCTATCCAAGGAGAAGCTTACAGCGGATCCTTCTGCGACCAGCAGCAAGAGCTCTAATGATCAGTAAACTTTTCAGAAGGCTGGGTTTATGGCGTACCCCTCAAATCGTCATCTATCTTAGTTTTCTTTTATTTGTGATGAACTTTATGGTTCGGATATGTACTATGCTTGTCTATGGATCACTGCGTGATACATTGTGCTACTGCTCTCTATATGTTTCCTATGAATCCAAACCTATGTAGAGCTTGGAAGGTTCTCTGCTGGAATGTTCAGGGACTCAACTCCGAGGCGCGTCAACTTGCTGTCAAGCAAAAGATTGACGAGAGTGGATGCTCGGTAATTTGCCTTCAGGAAACCAAGTGCATGCATATTGACCATCGTTTTCTTCGTAAGTTCTGTCCACGACGTTTCGACAACTTTGCTTATGTTCCTTCTGATGGAGCCTCTGGTGGTATTGTGATCATCTGGAATTCTTCTTTCTTCATTGGCAAGCTCATTGTGGCAAAATCTTTTGGTATCGTGGTTGAGTTCCGCTCCGCTCACATGTCTGAAATTTGGACGCTTGTGACAGTTTACGGACCGTGTCAGGGTCCTGCCCGTGATGATTTTGTACAATGGCTTTACAACCTCAACATTATTGCGGATGATAAGTGGCTTCTATTGGGAAACTTTAACTTCATGCGATCATTGGAGAATCGAAACCTTCAAGGGGGCAATGTAAATGATATGTTCTTGTTCAATGAAATCATTGGGCACCTCGGCCTCATCGAGCTTCCGATAAAAGGCAGACAATTCACATGGTCTAATATGCAAACACAACCCCTGCTTGAGCAATTGGATTGGTTCTTCACATCAGTTGCATGGACGCATGACCATCCCAATACTTTGGTCTACCCTCTTGCTCGTACTGCCTCGGATCATGTGCCTTGTGTGGTCTCTATTGCCACGTGCATTCCCAAGGCCAAAATTTTCCGTTTTGAGAACTACTGGATTGATCTACCCGGTTTTTTCGAATGTGTCTCCACCGTGTGGAACCGAGATTTCCGACACGTTAATATCGCTTCCAGGATTTCGGCGAAATTTAAAGCCCTCCGCTATGCCCTTAAACAATGGCATCTTAGCCTGGCTAAGGTGAAGGCCTTCATTACTGACTGCAACAAGTTATCCTATTTTTTGATCAACTTGAGGAGTTTCGGCCTTTGAGTTGGCCTGAAACGAACTTTCGGGGTATTGTTAAGTCCCATCTTGAGGATATTTTGCACATGCAGTACATTTATTGGAAGCAGCGTTGCACCATCAGATCCATTAAAGTTGGTGAGGAGAAATCTAAATTCTTCCATGCAATGGCAACGGAGAGATATCGCAAGAACACTATTTCCTCTCTCAGAAATGCGGCGGGAGATGTGATTTCTGACCACGAACAACTTGCTTCTATGTTCTGGGCTGATTTCAAGCAGCGAATGGGCCATGCTAAAGGAATTCATATGGAATTTGATCTTGCCTCTCTTATTGTTAAGGTCGATGGGCTTGAGGCTTTGTCCCGGCCTTTTTCAGATAAATAAGTTGAGGATGTGATCAAACATATGCCTATTGATCGTGCTCCAGGTCCCGATGGTTTCACAGGGCTGTTTCTGAAGAAGTGTTGGCCCATTCTGAAACATGATTTCCTATCACTTGTCAGGGGTTTTTATGAGGGCTCATGTGATCTGGAATGCTTGAACTCTTCCCTCATTACCCTCATTCCCAAGAAGTTAAGCCCTGAGGTGGTAGGGGATTTTCGGCCAATATCCTTGACTAACACCTGCTTAAAGTTTCTCACGAAACTGTTAGCTAACAGACTTCAATAGGTGATCCTCCGATGTATCCATAAGAACCAGTATGGTTTTCTTCGATGCCGGTCAATCCAAGACTGTTTAGCTTGGTGTTTTGAGTATATACACCAGTGTAAAGCTTCTAAACGACCTATAGTCCTCCTCAAGCTAGACTTCACAAAGGCTTTTATTACACTGGAGCACGCTACCATTCTTCAGATGTTACACTACAAGGGATTTGATGAGCGTTGGTCTGGCTGGGTAGATGCATTGTTATCATCTGGCTCTTCTTCGGTGCTTCTCAACGGAGTCCCTGGTCAACATTTTCACTGTCGTACTGGTGTGCGTCAAGGTGACCCTCTATCCCCGTTACTGTTCGTCATTGCAATGGACCTTCTTCAATCTGTGGTTAATGATATGTGTGCTCGCAATATTCTTCGAATGCCAATCCCTACTGGCTCCAATGATTATCCAATTGTCCAATACGCTGATGACACACTGATCATCCTTCCGGCTGCTGATGATCAAATCATTGCACTTAAGCAGATGCTTCAAAAGTTTGCCCGAGCCACCGGGCTCTGCGTCAACTTCAGCAAATCATCGTTGATACCTCTCAACTTGTCTGCTGGGGAAGGCTCTCGCATTGCTGCTCTCCTAGGCTGTGAGGTGGGCACCCTACCCTTCACATATCTCGGCCTACCTATGGGCACTTCTAGACCTACCGTGGCGGAGCTATCGCCACTTGTAGATCGTCTGGAGAGGAGGCTTTCTGCTTCTTCCTGTTTGCTGAATCAGGGCAGTCATTTACAGCTGCTGCAATCCGTTTTGGCTTCCATGCCAATATACTTCTTGTGCTCCTTATCTCTACCAAAAGGCATTCTTAAACAGCTCAAAAGAATCATGCGCCAATGCATCTGGAGGGGCAACTCGGAGACCCCACGTCAATCTCTAGCTGCCTGGGACCTCATATGCCGACCCAAGAAGTATGGTGGACTTGGAGTTACACATCTGGGCATTCAAAATGAGGCTTTGCTCATGAAGCATCTATACAAGTTTTTCAACAAATTTGATATACCTTGGGTTCATTTGATCTGGGACTCTTATTATGCTTCTTCCCCACCTCAAGCCACTCGCAGCTGTGGTTCTTTCTGGTGGAGGGATATCCTCAAGCTCTATGATCAGTTCTGCTCTCTCACCGTCCCGCATGTTCATTCAGGAGACACTGTGTTGTTTTGGGTTGACAAGTGGCATATCGACAGTAGGGTTATTTCACTCCAGACCAGATTACCACATCTCTACTCCTTTGTGCTTAACGACCTCATCACTGTCAAGGACTTCTTTGATGCACCGACTGAGGCCCAGAACTTTCATTTACCTTTGTCCATCGAAGCCTATCAGGAGCTACAGCAACTGCAGTCTATGTTGGCTACTCTGCAGCTTGACCCATCAACCAATGATACCTGGCAATGGCCCTCTAAATCAGGCACCTTCCAATCCAAAGTGTACTACGACTTCACGTTCTCTCATATAGTGGTCGATCCAATCTTCAAATGGATCTGGAAATGTTCCTGCACACTAAAGATTAAAGTCTTTGGCTGGTTATTGTTGATGGATCGCCACAACACAAGAGATATGATGCAACGAAGGCATTGGCATATCGATGACGCCAACTGTGCCTTATGCCTTCTCCCTCAACTTGAGGATCGGGAACATCTCTTCTTTGTCTGCAACTTTAGTCAGCGGGTTTGGAACTATCTTGGTATCTCTTGGACATCTGAAGGTCACCCATCCACATACTCCATGGCTTTGGCAGCACGTCAGGATTTCGGTCAACCTTTCTTCGTTGAGGTAGTTTTCACTGCCACTTGGAATATCTGGACTCAGAGGAATGGCAAAGTTTTCAGAAATGAGCAACCCAGCTTCAGATCCTGGAAACGAAATTTTGTTCATGATATTTCTTTACTTGCTCATAGAATCAAATGTAAGTATAGAGATAAGCTCCTCTCTTGGATAGCCTCCCTCTAGATTAGCTGTAAGTAATCTCTTCCCTTGTACATATTTAGGAACTTTGTACCTTTCACCCTCTCTGGGTCTTTAATTTAATAAAGCACTGTGAGGCTGTTGCCTTGCAGTACATAGTCAAAAAAACGAGGAATATCACCTTCATCAAATCTATAAAGAGAATTTACCTTTACTACCTATGTCGGGTTATCAAGACCATGTATATCTTCAATAGGTGGTAAATTCTTAACATCTTCAGCTTTAATACCTTTTTCTTTCATAGATTTCTTTGCCTCTTGCATATCTTCAGGACTGAGAAACAGAACTCCCCTTTTCTTCGAAGTTGGCTTAGGGGCTGGTTCAGGAAGTGTCCAATTATTTTCATTGGCCAACATATTATTCAATAGTAATTCATCTTGATCAACTGTTCTTTCCCTGAAAACACAACCAGCACAACTATCCAGGTGGTCTCTGGAAGCATCGGTTAGTCCATTATAAAAGACATCAAGTATTTCATTCCTCTGAAGAGGATGATTAGGCAAAGCATTAAGTAATAGGAGAAGCCTCCCCCAAGCTTGTGGGAGACTCTCTTCTTCAATTTGCACAAAATTATATATTTCCCGTAATGCAGCTTGTTTCTTATGAGCGGGAAATTATTTAGCATAGAAGTAATAACTCATATCCTAGGGACTATGCACACAACCAGGATCAAGAGAATTAAACCATGTCTTAGCATCACCCTTTAACGAGAACAGAAATAGCTTAAGGATATAGTAATAACGGATCTTTTCATCGTTGGTAAATAGGGTAGCTATATCATTCAACTTAGTAAGATGTGCCACAACAATTTTAGATTCATAGCCATGGAAAGGATCAGATTCAACCAAAGTAACTAACTCAGGATCAACAGAGAAATCATAATCCTTATGAGTAACAAAGATAGGTGAAGTAGCAAAAGCAGGGTCATAGTTCATTCTAGCATTCAAAGACTTTTCTTTCAGCTTAGCTAATAATTTCTTAAGATCATATCTATCATTGCAAGCAAGAAAGTCTCTAGCAGTTTCTTCATCCATAACATAACCCTTAGGAATAACATGCAATTCATATCTAGGGGGAGAATCTTCATCATTACTTTCATAAATATTACCAGTTTCAATATTTGCATTCTCCCTAACCTTAGCAATTTGTTCATCTAGAAATTCACCTAGTGGCACAGTATTATCAAGCATAGAAGTAGTTTCATCATACATAGCAGAAGTGGCATCATCAAGAACATGCGACATATCAGATTCAATTGCAGGAGTAGGTGCGTAAATTTACTCATAACAGATGGTGAATAAAGTGCAGAGCTAGATGGCAGTTCCTTACCTCCCCTCGTAGTTGAGGGAAAGATCTTGGTTTTTGAGTCCTTCAAATTCTTCATAGTGATCAAAAAATATAAATCCCAAGTGACTTTAAGAATATAGCTATGCTCCCCGGCAACGGCGCCAGAAATAGTCTTGATAACCCACAAGTGTGGGGGATCGCAACAATTTTCGAGGGTAAAGTATTCAACCCAAATTTATTGATTCGACACAAGGGGAGCCAAAGAATACTCTTAAGTATTAGTAGCTGAGTTGTCAATTCAACCACACCTGGAAACTTAGAATCTGTAGCAAGGTAATTTAGTAGCAAAGTAATATGGAAATAGTGGTAACATCAATAAAAGTAATAGTAGTGTTTTTGTAGTTTTTGTAATAGCAGCAGCGAAAAAGTAAATAAGCAACAAGCAATATCTGAAAAGCTCGTAGGCATTGGATCGGTGATGGAGAATTATGTCGCATAAAATTCCTCATGTAAAAGTGATAACCTAGGGTTACACAGAACTAGCTCCAGTTCATCAATGTAATGTAGGCATGTATTCCGAATATAGTCATACGTGCTTATGGAAAAGAACTTGCATGACATCTTTTGTCCTACCCTCCCGTGGCAGCGGGGTCCTAGTGGAAACTAAGGGATATTAAGGCCTCCTTTTAATAGAGTACCGGACCAAAACATTAACACATAGTGAATACATGAACTCCCCAAACTACTGTCATCATCGAGAGTGGTCCCGATTGTTGTGACTTCGGGGTTGTCGGATCATAACACATAGTAGGTGACTATTGACTTGCAAGATAGGATCAAGAACACACATATATTCATGAAAACATAATAGGTTTAGATCTAAAATCATGGCACTCGGGCCCTAGTGACAAGCATTATGCATAGCAAAGTCATAGCAACACCAATCTTAGAACATAGTGGATACTAGGGATCAAACCCTAACAAAACTAACTCAATTACATGGTAAATCTCATCCAATCCATCACCGTACAGCAAGCCTATGATGGGATTACTCACGCACGGCGGTGAGCATCATGAAATTGGTGATGGAGGAAGGTTGATGATGACTATGGCGACGATCTCCCCTCTCCGGAGCCCCGAACGGACTCTAGATCGGCCCTCCCGAGAGAGATTAGGGATTGGCGGCGGCTCTGTATCGTAAAACGCGATAATTCTTCCTCTCTGATTTTTTTCTCACCGAAAGTGAATATATGGAGTCCGGGGGTACATCGGTGGAGCAACAGGGGGCCCATGAGGCAGGGGCGCGCCCCCACCCTCGTGGACAGGGTGTGGGCCCCCTGGCTTGGATCTTTCTGCAGATATTTTTTATATATTCCAAAATAATTCTCCGTTGAATTTCAGGTCATTCCGAGAAATTTTATTTCTGCACAAAAATAACACCATGGCAATTCTGCTGAAAACAGCGTCAGTCCGGGTTAGTTCCATTCAAATCATGCAAGTTAGAGTCCAAAACAAGGGAAAAGTGTTTGGAAAAGTAGATACATTGGAGACGTATCACATACCCTAGGGGAACTAGATATTAGACAGAGATACAATTCATTGCTTCCTCGATATGTGCCCCGCAACTAATTTAGAACTCAAGTTTGAACATTAATTTGGACCTGACTTGGAGTCCAAGAGGTGAACAGGATGATAAAGTAGCAGGTAATTTTAAGCAATGCATAACATAAGCAGAATCAAAAGAGTGTGACCTCTCTTGTGGAACCGTGTACTACTCAGGTTCATTTGCTGAGTCGATGATGGTGATGCCGCTGCGGTGGGTGCTGGTGGGAGGGAAGAAGATCTGATGCGGCGAAAGACGGTCAGGAGTCGTAATGTCTGGTTTGGTGGATGTTTCTGTCAATGGAGCACCTCAGGTGAGGTGGACGACGTCGCGGCAGGAGCAGGGCAAACCACACAGAGTTCCCTTCGACACCTACTTGTAACTGAAGTAATTCTGTAAGGGCTCATTTGGCTTGCATGATTCTAAAAACGCAGGGATAGGAAAACATCGGAATAGGATAGGAATGCACATGGTAAACACAGCATTTGTAAACATAGGATTTCTGTCTACTTGGTTGTTTGGTTTACAGGAATTGGAAGACCAGAGGAATGCAAAGAAACATGGCCAAAATAAAGTGAAACCATATGAAAGCGTGTACTGTTAGAATGTTATTCTGCCACTAATGCATTTGGTCTTGTTTTCATGCATAGGATTTTGAAAAGTTGGTCCAGATGGATGTTTTGCTTCATTCCTTTCAACAAAATGCATGAATAATTGAATAGTAGAGTGCCATTTAAAAATTCCCTATTGCTATGTTTTTCCGTCGAACCAAAATAGCCCTAATGGATCGACATGAATGTATAGTAATAAGTGATGCAACAAGTGTACAACCTCTTTGCCGTAGCCGTGTCGACCTCAACATCATTGGGTTAGTCACTGAAGCAGTTGAGGTAGAGGTGGCTGTCGGAGGTGTCGAGGAAGATCTGAGGAATCTGTAGACAGCGTGCAGGGCACTGCTTTGTTGTGATGGATCGTTCTGTCGTTGGATCAGCCCCGGTGAGCCGTAAGACGTCAAGGCTGAAGCAGCACAAGACACACATCGTCAATCTCAAGTGGGATTCTAATAGCATCTCCAATAGATGATGTAAAATAGATGTGAAATTTACATCACCAAAAACCACCTAACTACAACAGATGAGGTAAAAATTGTTGACTCTGAACTTAACTGTCGAAACTAAAATTTATTGTGGAATCTGAATGTTACTATCGAAACTGAACGCAATGGTAGCAGAGAGGCACTTGACATGTAGTTTAGGGAGGGCCTGCAGTTCAACTTCAACCTGCACCCCCTAAGCCGCCAGCCACCACCGGCCTCGCCACCGGCCCCAGCGCCGCCTCGCCGCCCTGAAAAAACTCCCCACCACCGGTCCGCCGCCGCCCCGGCCAGCCCTATAGGCCCCCCGCCCCACCCTAAACCCTAAGATAGATAGTGGGGTACCTCTCCGGCGAGCCCCCGTCCCCGCTACGGGTGGTTCTTCCTTAACTCTGGCGAGCCCCCCACCCCCTGAAAATCGACTGACCCAAAAGTCGATTCAGTCGACTGAAGTGTAGCTAAATTGGAGCAGAGCAGCATCACGAGCGAGGGGGGAGAAGCAACAGCAGCGCGAGCGAGCGAGCGAGAGCCAGAGCAGCAGCAGCAGCGCGAGCGAGCGAACGAGAGCCGGAGCAGCAGCAGCTGGGCGAGCGAGCAATCGAGCGAGAGCCGAAGCAGCAGCAGCAGCGCGAGCGAGCGAGAGCCGGAGCAGCAGCAGCACATCTGGCTGGTATGGACGCCGCCGCCGAAGGGGCCTCGCGCTCGGGGAGAGCCGCCGTGGAGATGTCGACCGCGGCTCCGACTTCAAGGTAGCCGCTCCATGGGGGTGCGGGATGGAGCACCGTCGGCGCCGAGAGGTCGAGCTAAGGAGAAGGTGTGATGCGATGAGTGTACAACCTCTTTTGTGGCGCCAAGTAGGCCTCGGCTTTGTCCGAGGAGTCGGTGATGATGATGCGGTTCCGGTGGAGCAGGTTAAGGCGGCGTTGTGGGGATGGAGCAGCCGCGATAGATGAGGCGATCGTCGGAGCAGCTCATTGGAGGTGGAGGACGGGACGGCTGGGCCGGCAGAACGACGAGATGGATGACGGATCCTCATCCGGGGAGGTGGACGAGGGACGTCGAGCTGTTGCGGTGGACGACGTCATCGGGGAAGAGGCTCCGGCTGGGCAGCGGTGAGGTGGTGGACGGAGGAGGGTGGGGTTTCGCGGTTGGAGCAGAGAGGTTATGGCGGCCTGGGATTTCGAATGGCAAAAAGGAGGCGATGGAGACGCACTTGTCCAAAATGTAGGGTGTGTTACAAAAGTACCCCCACCGATTTGAACTAGCGGCCCTTTCGGCTTAGGGTTAGAAGGAGGATTTCGTGTGTCGGGATTTGGCAGACTTGTGTGAAGTTTATATGATCATGCTATAAAAAACAGAAACTTTAGCGCTCACGAGTTTAGCCTAAGCTTGGGGATGCCCCGGGAATGCATCCCCTCTTTCGTCTTCATCTATCGGTAACTATACATGAGGATCTCAGGACTTAGTAGACTTTTTACCCCCGCCAAAGTCAACGGGACGAGGAGATGCAGGACGAAGAGATCCGCGAGGGTGGCGTTTGGTTGAAAGGACTGGTGGATCTGATCCCACCTCGGATCAGATCGGGATCTCACCGGAGTTGACCAAGAAGATGGCTCCGGCGACGGTGGAGGTGGTCGGAGCGACGGCGATGGCGGAGGAGGTCGGCAGCGGCGCGCGCGGCCCGAGGCGGCGGCGTGGCGGCGCGCGGTGGCGTGGTTGGCCGACGGGTATCTGGCGGAGCTTTACGAGGTGGATGACGGCGGTGGTGTGGTGGCGGAGCCGGCCGGCGGTGGCGAACACGGCCGAGGCGGCGGAGACGAGGCACGCGGGGTGCGGGCTCGCAGGGGCGAACGGC
>LR738714.1:454119030-454188107 GCA_902687465.1 Secale cereale
GCAGCGGGGAGAAGAGAGAGAGCCGACGGGAGACATGTGGCATCGCCTGATTCGTCGGGCGCGGCAGCGCTGTGGTCTCTGGCGCGGACGGACACGTCCAGCGCGGTGGGGGGTGGGGGTGGAGCTAGGGTTTTTTACCGGGATTTGGACGTGGTGGGCTGTTTATATAGGTAGAGTGAGCTAGGAGAGTCCAAATGAGGTGCGGTTTTCTCCCACACGATCGTGATCCAACAGCGAAGAGAATGATGGATTTTTGGATGGGCTTGTGGGCTGGTGAGTAGGGGTGCTGGGCTAAAAGAGAAAGGGCTTCCCGCGCTTAACGCGGTTAACCGTTGGGGCATCAAACGACCTCCAAATGGAACAAAATTTGACAGGCGGTCTACCAGTGATACACCTAGACCACTCGACAACTCTCGGCCCATTCCTTGGATGTTTTTATCCCACTCACGAAACAAGACTTGAGAGGTGGGTGCCGTGTGAGAGAGTCGGAATCCGAAACGGACAATGAAGAGGACGGAGATGATGCAACTACACACGGGGGCAAGGGATACTACGCCAATGCAATGCACATGATGAAAACGGCATAACGATATGCAACACACGCTCAATGCAAAAACACAAAAATACCCGAAATGAAGGAGGAGCCTAGAATGGAATTGATTAAGTTAACGATGCATATATTGCCATATTGGGAATTGTTACATCTCGGACGTTTCAAACTTTCCTCCACTACGAAAAGATCTCGTCCCGAGATCTAAGACTGAAAGAACTCCGGATATTCGGAACGGAGGTGATCCTCGCGTTCCCACGTAGCTTCTCTGTCGGTATGGTGTGACCACTTCACTTTCAGGAATTTGATTGATTTGTTGTGAGTCTCGCTCGGTCTCTTCAAGGATAGCAACATGTTGCTCATGATAAGACAAGTCGGCTTGAAGATCAATTTCTTCAAAGGCGATGGTGCGCTCGGGCATCTTGAAGCACTTGCGGAGTTGAGACACATGGAACACGTCGTGCACGTTGGAGAAGTTTGGAGGAAGCTCGAGTTGGTAGGCGAGGTCGCCTCTTTTCCCAACAATCTTGAAAGGACCCACGTATCTTGGAGCTAGCTTGCCCTTGATATCGAACCTCTGAGTGCCCTTCATAGGAGAAACATAGAGATATACATGATCTCCAATGTCCAAAGCCAAGTCACGATGCTTGCCACGTATGACTTTGCACGTTTTTTTGGCCTCTGAGATCAAATCATTGCCAAGGAGTTGACGTTCACCAGTCTCGGACCAGTTGAGAGGGGTACGACACTTTCTGCCATAGAGAATTTCAAATGGTGGTTTGCATGAACTTGCTTGGAAGCTGTTGTTGTAGGAGAACTCGGCAAATGGAAGACAATCTTCCCATTTCATACCGAAGGGGATTACACATGCCCTGAGCATATCTTCAAGAATCTGGTTTACTCTTTCGACTTGACCACTTGTCTGAGGATGGAAAGCTATGCTAAAGCGAATCTTAGTACCCATAGCTGACTAGAAGGAATCCCAGAATTTGTAAGTGAACAAACTTCCACGATCTGAGGAGATTACTTGAGGGATACCATGCAAAGAGACAATTTTGGAGCTGTACAGCTCTGATACCAACTTCTAAAGCCCAAGATGCGACTATATCTCCTACGTGTCGAGGCACGACTTAGATGCATAATCGCATTTTGGTATGATCGCAAGAAGGTCATCTTCACACATTCCCATGTACAAGAACAAAGGGGAAAATACATAGTTGGCTTACAATCGCCACTTCACACAGTGCATAAATAAGTCATACATTCATCCAAGTACAATCATGGTCTAGCTACGGACAAATCCAAATGAAAAGAAGATAACCACCCACTATGCCCGATCGGCCCTAGTATGAACCACTACTGATCGTCAGGATACGTCACATACATTCGCCCACGTTCCTCATCGAACTCCCACTTGAGTTCCTGGCCATCACCTGAACCGTACTTGGTTGAACCTGCACCTGTGTTTGTAGTAATCTGTGAGTCACGAGGACTCAGCAATCTCATTCCCGGGTATCAAAACTATCAAAGCCTGTGGGTAAGGAGAAAGTGTATAAGTGGGATGCTGCAAGCGCTAAGCGTAGATGAGGTGGCTAGCTTACGTATCATCAGAGCGAGAAGAGAACTGAAAGCCATCGGTCGTGAGCTAAATCATGATCACTAAATGATCCTGTCTACCTATGAGTCATCCATAACCCAGCCGTGTTCTCTTCCTGAACTCACTCGAAAAGAAACCATCACGACTACTCACACGGTAGTGTATTATGTTTGAGGTTTTGTGTCAAGTTATCTACAACCGGATATTAACAAATTTCAATCCGCCACATAACCGCGATCACGACTTTCGAAAGATCATAACCCTGCAGGGGTGTCCCAACTTATCCCATAACAACCTCTCAGGATCAGCAGAGGTAAATCCTCTTATCTTAGGGAAGGCCCGAGCGTCCTCGGAATCCTGGTGCACAAGTTCTTCAAGGAAAGGAAAACTAGCCCTAGGAGATCTCCCTGTGAGTTAGACCCATGTCCAGAGCCGCACGCTCTCCATCTACGGACTCATCCGTCTATGCGAAGTGGATGATAGCTAGACACTCGAGTTGCCCAGAGGTGGCACCGCCGACTGCTAGGTAGGTGGACCAACACTACACCCAGACACTCTTAACAATATCAAACAATCTGTCGGCATAGGTCACCTAAGGCGACACATTTAGTGTCGGCAAAGACCTTTGTCGACAGAAAGGAGCTATCACCTATAGTCCTGCCGGGAAAGGTCTTCGCCGACAGATAAATCTAAGCCGACGGACAATATGACAGGGTTGGTGTCATCTACAGCGACATACATTTCTACACCGACGGAATGTGTTATGCCGACAAATTATTTGACGGTGTGCTATGCCGACAGATAGTGGGACGACCATTGCTTTGACGACAGTTTGTTTGTCAATGTGCTATGCCAACAGATAGTGCGACCACACATACTTATGCCGACACATTTTCTACCATGGTTCTGCATTTCAAGACAAATGGAAATGCATGATATTTTGAACGAAATTACATTTGGTACATTCAATTCATGTTTATGCAACACATATACAAGTAATTGCACTGTTCTATTCATCACAAGATACCACTGATCAATACATTCATTCAACATATATAAAAGATTGAAAAGTTTTCTTAACTCAAGTTAGTTACAACATCAAGGATATGCATGTATCAACATATAAGCCGTGGCCTAGTACAAAATATGATGGCGAATGTCTCTAACCGACCAAGTGTTTGATCACTCAACTATATTATATTATTAAAGAGACCAAATCTTCGATCGCCAAGCCAACATAAACTTCCATATGAACCAAAATGTGTGAACCATGCCCTGAACGAAAGCGACCATGACAACATATTCGGTTGACCTGAGAACTTGCTTCTTTCTGTTTTGTCACTACAAAAAAAATTGGCATGCTTCAGCAAATTTAGAAATAGTAGAATTTATTCAAATTTGTAAGTAGCCCTCGAGTCCAAAGATAAATCAATGAAACAACAGATGTGCAACAGTTTTAGAAATAGCAAATAATTATGCACTTGTGAATATACATGGAGTCATATATGTAGTAGCAGGAAGTGTACTTGGTAAAAACAAATCCATTTAGAGGACTGGGATTATGTTGCTGTTCATGCATGCTACAAAAAATGTGTAGTATTCAATAGGGGTTTAGATATATTACAATCTGAACCTGTACATAATATGCTACATCACCTCTATTCTCTAAAATAAAGAGTCAAAGTGTAATCCCAATTTGTGGTACTGAATTAAATATGCTACCTTGAAAATATTGGTCAATCCGTTTTGGGGCTGATCTCAAAAAGATAGCAAGCTTCAGTTTAGCAACAGGAACTGCAAACTTATGATTATTTGTACCACCTAACTTATTAATTTGAACAAAAATGAAAGAAAAACATTCGCACAGAGAGCAGCACCACACAATATATAAGCATGGATACGGGGACGGAGACACGAAAATACGTATACACGGACATGGGATACATGATTTTCCAAAAAACCCAAAATATTTTACCTATTGCATATAGGATATGACGAATATATATACAATAAAATAAAAATATGCTATGTCATATAGAGTTAAGACACACACAAAATGGGAAAGAGATAATACCGCCCCATTTGTCGTTTCATTTTTCAAGTGCTTGACTGGTCCTCCAGACCCATGTGATTGATACTCCCAGATGCCATACTACCTAACATGAAGCAAACAAGAAGTAATAATTCATGTGTAGAAAGTAGTAGCACAATCGTTCAATCAAGCAAGCAGCAGCACAAGCGTTCAATCAAGCAAGCATCCGAGCACAAGATGGGGTAGCATTCCTGCCGGAATAATATTCACACGAATATGCTTGCAAACTAAACCATCCATTTTCTCCTAGATGCCATGATTAAGGCTCACGATTTGATATTATTTGCATGATAATCAGGGTGCTGCTACGCATATATAAACAAAGAAACCAAATATTCCATGTTCTTCCTTAACCCAGATGTACTATCACCATGTTGTGCCCTTAATTATTATCAGTTTTGATACAAACTAGGTATTATGATAGTCCGATGCATCCAATGTTTATAATGACATTACAACAATAGTGTTTAATTCAAACTGAAGACCCTTTTCCCATTCTAAACATATTTCTTTCTGAACAAAGCCAAAATTGAATTAGTGTACATATGTTTTAGATATGAGTTAACAAAAGTGATAACTAAGCATTGTACCATAGTTTGAGAAACGAAATTATGAAGCGAGGGCGTCTGCACATTTTGGCTTGTTTGAGGGAACGCCACTTACTGCATCATCAAGTTGTTTATGCAAAAACATAGCAAACGAGGCACCTCAAGTTATTTCTACAATGAAGCCAGTTCAACCTGTACTTGTCATCACTTGATATTCAGTCACGTGCACATCATTTTTTTAAACACATGAACGATGCATGGTACATGTAACTTACAATTAGGGCTTCTGCTTGATGCGGGAGGAACTACACTTTTACAAGTATGTATTTTGACAAACATGCCTTCTCTCTACGGGCCGTAGAGAAGTTCCTCAGCTGCAACAAAATTATTTCAACAATAATTAAAAATGAATACTTTCAGAAAGAAGCAAAAAAAGTCATTGATGAGCTGCCTACCAAAAATAAAGTTGTGGTAGGCTTGTAGGACCTGCACAAGCAATTTACATCCCTGAATGTCTGCTGCATCCGCAATAATTGGTTGGCGGAAACTTGGTATGTTGTACTCCCTCCGTTCCTAAATATTTGTCTTTCTAGCATCTCAAATGAACTACAACATACAGATGTATGTAGACATATTTAGAGTGTAGATTCACTCATTTTGCTCCGCATGTGGTCATTTTGCTTCCCGGCCTCTTTCTAGCCTTCACCTGTACTAAGCGGGAATACTGCTTGTGCATCCACTTCCATAACTCGAAGTTGTTCCATAAGAGTCCACCATACCTACCTATATGCGGTATTTAACTGCCGTTCCAAGTAAATTTGCATGTGCCAAACTCTAAACCTTCAAATAAAATTCTGTTTTGTATGCCCAAATCGCTCATGTGGCGACTAGGGGTTGTCTTTATCTTCCATGCTAGGTGGGTTATTCTCACGATGAGTGGACTCCGCTTGTCATTCACGAGAAAATGGCTGGTAACCGGGATACCCAGTCCCATGATCAAAAGATCAAAAATCAAATCAAAATATAATTAAACAAAGCTCCCCTAGGACTGTTATTGGTTTGGATGGTACCTGTTGTTTTGGATAAGCCGTGGAGTGTGTCTGATGGTGGAGGGGGAGTAAAACTTCACCATTCTGTTTGGGAACTGCCTATAATGTATGTAGCATGAAAGATATTAAGAACTCTTGGTCGTAGCGTTGACAAAGAAAGCATATTGCTCAAAATTATATTCATCTATGATTCAAAAACTTGAGCTCTGACACCTATGCAAATCACTGCTTCCGTATACGAAGGGCCTATCTATTTACTTTAATTGTTGAGTCATCATCCTCTTATAAAAAGCACCAGTTCGAGAGCACCTCTATCATTTATATGCTTTGTTATTAATTGATGTTGATTATGAGCGTGACTGGATCTCTTTAACCATGAATTAAAATGTCTAGTCAGTCCTTGATCTTCTTAGGTGCTCTGCATTTATGTTTTGCGGTCTCAGAAAGGGCTAGCGAGATAGCACTTTGTCATATTATATCATGATTGTTTTGAAAAAGTGTTGTCATCCGAGATTTATTATTATTGCTCGCTAGTTGATTATGCCATTGATATGAGTAAATATGAGACCTAAATGTTATTGTGAATGTAGTTAGTTCACAATCTTTGCTGAATACTTGAATGTTGGTTGTACGTATTTATAACAACAACATCAAACAGAGTTTGTAAAAGTTTTTATTTGTTACTTTCTGTTTATCAACTGAATTGCATTAGGACAAGCAATGGGTTAAGCTTGGGGGAGTTGATTCGTATCTACTTTTCCAAACTCTTTTGCCCTTGTTTTGGACCCTAATTTGCATGATTTGAATGGAACTAACCCGGACTGACGCTGTTTTCAGCAGAATTGCCTTGGTGTTATTTTTCTGCAGAAATAAAAGTTATCGGAATGACCTGAAACTTCACGGAGAATATTTTCTGAATATATAAAAATATTGACGGAAAGAAATACCGGAGGGGGCCCACACCCTGGCCACAAGGGTGGGGGCACCCCCCTAGGGCGCGCCCCCTACCTTGTGGCCCCCCTGGAGCTCCACCAATGTCAACTCCAACTCCATATAATCTCTTTTGGGGAGAAAAAAACAAAGAAAAGATCCCATCGCGTTTTACGATAGGGAGCCGCCGCCACCTCCCGTTCTTCATCGGGAGACCTGGTCTGGAGTCCGTTCGGGGCTGCGGAGGGTGGAGATCATCGCTGTCGTCACCATCATCACCATCCACCATCTTCCATCACCAATTTCATGATGCTCACCACTGTGCGTGAGTAATTCCATCGTAGGCTTACTGGACGGTGATGGGTTGGATGAGATTTATCATGTAATCGAGATAGTTTTGTTAAGGTTTGATCCCTAGTATCCACTATGTTCTGAGATTGATGTTGTTATGACTTTGCTATGCTTAATGCTTGTCACTAGGGCCCGAGTGCCATGATTTCATATATGAACCTATTATGTTTTCATGAATATATGTGTGTTCTTGATCCTATCTTGCAAGTCAATAATCACCTACTATGTGTTATGAGCCGGCAACCCCAGAGTGACAATAACCGGGACACTTCCCGGTGATGACCATAGTTTGAGGAGTTCATGTATTCACTAAGTGTTAATGCTTTGGTTGGGTACTCTATTAAAAGGAAGCCTTAATATCCCTTAGTTTCCATTAGGACCCCGCTGCCATGGGAGGGTAGGACAAAAGATGTCATGTAAGTTCTTTTCCATAAGCACGTATGACTATATTCGGAATACATGCCTACATTATGTTGATGAATTGGAGCTAGTTCTGTGTCACCCTAGGTTATAACTGCTACATGATGAATATTATCCGACACCTATCATTTCTGATCCATCGCCTACGAGTTCGTTCCATATTGATACTTGCTTCGTTACTTTCGTTATTGCTACTGTCACCATGACTACAAAACTACTGTTGTTACTTTTGCCACTGTTACCGTTACTTCCATATTACTTTGCTACTAAATATTTTGGTGTAGATATTAAGTTTTCCAAGTGTGGTTGAATTGACAACTCAGCTGCTAATACTTGAGAATATTCTCTGGCTCCCCTTGTGTCGAATCAATAAATTTGGGCTGAATACTCTACCCTCGAAAACTATTGTGATCCCCTATACTTGTGGGTTATCTATATCTCATTCCCATCTGATTAGACTTCAGACGGAGGGATATCTCCCTCCCACGGTCTAGTCTGCATCCGGGCTGGGTTAGCTTCGATCGACGGCGAAGGCCTAGCGAAAAACTTCCGCAACCCCACTAAAGAGGAGCGGGTGTGCTTCGTTTCCTTCCTCCTGAGAGGTGCTTGATTTCCGATCCATCCTTTCCTCGAAGGTTTCCTGGAGTTTTATGGGCTCCAACTACACAATCTCATTCCATGCTATATCCTGCATATTGCGGGTTTCGTTGCTCTTTGCGATATATTTTTAGGCTGCGAGGCTCATTTCGAGCTATGGAGGAAATTATTTTGCCTCGTCCCGCACTCCCAAAAGGGATCCATATTCCAGGTGGGCGGCACCGAATTGTGACACATGGCAGGGACAGGTTACCTATTCGGCACTCCCAAGAAGGGACCCGAAGAGTGGCCCACGGAGTGGTTTTATCTCGAAGATGGTGCCCGTCCGGACCAAGTTCCGCGTGGTCTTCCCGAATTCTCGAGTGCCCTTTTAAAAAATTCTTCAATTGGCACCCTCGAAGCCCCAAGGAAGAGAACGGCGAGGAGATTAAGAGGCTAGTCAGCAAGATTAGAGTGCTTGCCCACTCCGAACTTTCGATAATTGAAGTAATGGCCATCGCGATAAAGCAGTGCGTTCATAGGGTTTCCCATGTGGCATTACAACGGGCAAGACGATGCATCTCATTGCCTACGCGAGGGTCCGGATACCCCAACCGCCTTGGTGGCCATCTTACACTACTAGGAAAAGGGCTATCGATGGAATTGATACTAATGGCGCACCAGACAGGCAGTGCGCCATTAGTATATAGTAATGGTGCACCAGCAACAGATACGCCATTAGAGTTCGAAGTACTAATGGCGCACCTTGCCCGGAGTGCGCCATTAGTATCAAGAAGTTTTTTTTTTAACTAGCGCGCCTGTCCAAACATACTAATGGCGCATCCGTGCATAGTGCGCCATTACTAGTTGTAAATAGTAATGGCGCACTTGTAGTAAAGTGCGCCATTAATTCTCTTTTTTTACGATATTTTTTATTCTTTTTTTACAAAACTACTAATGGCGCACTGTCCCAGAGTGCGCCATTACTAGTTTGAACTAGTAATGGCGCACTATGCGACAGTGCGCCATTAGTATGTTTTTTTTGCAAAACTTGTAATGGCGCACCAACTATAAATGCGCCATTAGTAACCTTGATTACTAATGGCGCATTTGTAGTTGGTGCGCCATTAGTATGCAGGCAGCAACAAGATATTTTGGACAACCTCTCTACCACACTCACTTTCCCCCCCCCCCCACTTCTTCATTCTCTCCACCTCCTCTCCTCTCGGGTCCCTCCTCTTTTTCACCTCATTTCCACCATATATTCTTTCAAATTAAGTGGTTAAATTACCTTGTTTTGGTAGGTAAGTATGGGGGGAAGCTATATTTATGTTGTTCTCCATACAACAATGTGCACATGCACTTTTATGGCCTAGCTAGATCTATGTATGTTTGTGGTGTTGCATAGGTTTGTTGTGTTGCATATGTGTTTGTGTTTGGAGGTGTACCGGTATTTGAAATGCGATAGTTGCCAATATTTTCCCGGAATGTTGATTCATTTCCGTTTCGGTGAGAATTTTGGCATTAAGCATTCATTTTTGTCCTATTTTTAGGGAAAGTCATGGCAAATTTTTTCTTGGTTCTAAAATATCGTTTTGCTCTACCCCGCAGGGCGACCATGGTGCGCACGATGACCGAAGGCATCGTGAATAGGTTTTTGAGGTCCGCGAAGGCCGAGATGCTTCAAAAGAACGAGACGGAGATAAGATGTCCGTGTCGAAGATGCAAGCTGAAGAGCCTTATTGCGGACCCGGATTCCGGGCAGGTGCGGGACCACCTGCTCTTGCGTGGTTTCATGGATGGCTATCGGTGGCAAGGTGATGAAGATGACTACGAAGTCGTCCATGGGGGCCGGGCAAGAAATGAGGAAGGGCAGCAAGACAACCACCGTGGCTCGGGCGGGCGAGAAGACGAAGAATCCCCAGGAGATGATCACGACAGTGATGCTGTACACAGTCATCATGTAGAAGATGCAGGACATGATGATGAGGAAGATGCCGGAGCAGACGACGGGCATGATCATGAAGATGATGATGCCGGCGGAGCAGACGACGCTGAACCATCGATGGGCTGGGTGCAGGACCCTCATATTCAAGAGCTGCTTCTCAAGCAGACCGATAACGCAAGAGCTGCTGCCCGAGAGAAAGCCAAGATGGATCAACTTGAGTTAGACGCGGTTACTCCATTGTATGAAGGATGCAGGCCCGAGGATACCCGCCTGAAAGTAACGCTCATGGCTCTGGAGATGAAGGTAAAACACAAAATGACCGACGCATGCTTCGACGAGAACATGTCATTCTGGCACGAACGTCTTCCCAAGGGGAACAAGTGCCCCACCAGTTTGGAGGAGGCGAAGAAAATCGTGTGTCCTCTGGATTTACCGCACGTGAAATACTATGTGTGCATGAACAATTGCATCATTTATCGGGACGAGCATGCGGAGTCTACGATATGTCCGGTGTGCGGCGTCACTCGATACAAGAAGAGGAAGAAAGCTCCTCGAAAAGTGGTGTGGTACTTTCCGATCACTCCTCGTCTGCAGCGGTATTTCGCGGACCCTAAGGTAGCAAAGCTTCTGCGTTGGCACGCGGATAGGGAGGAGAAGAAGCGAGAAGATGACGCAAATGATCCGGAGATAGATAAAAAAGACAAGATGCTGAGTCACCCTAAGGATGCGAGCCAGTGGCAAGTGTTGAACTTCGAAGACCTAGAATTTGGAAACGATCCAAGGAACATCGTGCTGGGCGCGAGCACCGATGGAGTCAACCCGTTTGGCAGCTAGAGAAGCACACATTGCACCTGGCATGTGTTTGTGTGGATGTACAACCTTCCCCCTGGTTGTGCATGAAGAGGAAGTACATTCACATGAGTATGCTAATTGAAGGACCGAAACAACCAGGGAACGACATCAATCTGTATCTGGGGTTGCTGAAAGAGGAGCTAGACACGCTGTGGAAAACGCCAGCCAATACGTGGGACGCCGCAAAGACAGAATATTTCCCTATGAGAGCCGCGCTGCTCACGACGGTGCACGACTATCTCGGTTACGGATATGTCGCGGGGCAGGTGGTCCACGGATTTTCTGGATGCGTCAGGTGCATGGATGACACAACGTATCGCCAGCTAGATAGAGATCCCGGGTCTTCGAAAACCGTGTTCATGGGACATCGAAGGTGGCTTCGCGACGATGACCTGTGGAGAAAACGCAAGGATATGTTCGATGGTGAAACCGAACCCCGAGGACGCCCGCGTACGAGGAGCGGCGAGGAAATAGACGAGCTGTTGAAAAATTGGAAAGATTGCCCACTGCCGGGAAAGAAGCAAAAGGCGCCAGAGCCGGGAAAGAAGCGAAAGGCGCCAGAGCCGCTGCTGAAGGTATGGAAAACGAGGTCTATTTTCTGGGACTTGCCGTACTGGAAGATCCACCGTGTGCCTCACAGCCTTGATGTAATGCATATCACGAAGAACGTGTGCGAGAGTCTGCTTGGTACCCTGCTCAACATGCCAGAGAGGACCAAAGATGGGCCGAAAGCAAGGGCAGACTTGAAATCAATGGGCATCAGGTAGGAGCTTCACGCTATATATGATGATCATGATGATGATGATGATGATGAGGCGAAGCAGGACACGGAAAGTCGTCGCAAAGGCAAAAAGGCCAAGAAGACCGGAAATGACTACCCTCCCGCGTGCTTCACTCTAAGTCAAGAGGAGATCGAGCAGTTTTTCACCTGCCTCGTAGGAGTACAACTTCCTTACGGTTACGCGGGGAAGATAAGCAGATACCTAGACCGGGGGAAGCTGAAGTTCGGCGGGATGAAGTCTCACGACTGTCACGTGCTGATGACGCAGATACTTCCAGTTACAATCTGTGGTATCATGGACGCGCACGTCCGTGAAACCCTATTTGGCCTATGCAACTTTTTCGACGTCATCTCTCGGAAGTCTGTTGGCGTGAGGCAACTCAGAAGGCTACAGGAAGAGATCGTGGTGATACTATGCGAGCTTGAGATGTACTTCCCGCCCGCATTCTTCGACGTTATGGTGCATCTGCTGGTCCATATCGTGGACGATATCATCCAACTCGGGCCGACGTTCCTGCACAGCATGATGCCGTTCGAAAGGATGAATGGTGTCATCAAAGGATACGTTCGCAACATGTCACGTCCAGAGGGAAGCATAGCCAGGGGCTTTCTGACCGAAGAGTGCATCTCGTACTGCACGAATTATCTAGGCATCGAGAACCCCGTTGGTCTGCCCGTCAACAGGCACCTCGGCAGGCTCGCTGGATCGGGTCACCGTGAGGGTCGCCGCGAAATGCATGTCGACTTCGAGGGTCGACTCGCCGACTTTGAAAGAGCAAACCTAGTCGCGCTACAACACATACACGTGGTCGATCCTTGGGTGGTTCAGCACAAAACCTTTATTGAGAAGACATACAATGACCGAGGCCAACAGAGGACGGACGGAGATATAATCAAAGAGCACAACTCATGTTTCACGCGTTGGTTCAAGCAGAAGCTTCTGTCGTACCCTTTACATGATGATTCTTCCGCGGAAGAACAACTCATATTCGCCTTGTCACAGGGCGCCGAGCACAACCTGATGACCTATGAGGCGTACGATATCAACGGCTACACATTCTACACCGAGGCCAAGGACATGAAGAGCGATGGTTATCAGAACTCCGGGGTAACGATGGAATCCTACACCGGTAATGACAAGGACAAATACTACGGAAGGATCGAGGAGATCTGGGAGCTGAGCTACGCTGGAGAGAAGGTCCCGATGTTCCGTGTCAGATGGGCCAAGAGCGTCCTAAAAGAAGACTGGTATTTCACCACCATGGTTATACCCGAAGCCAAATCCAAGACCGCGGGCGCAAACGTCACCGCGAAAAATGAGCCATGGGTACTGGCTTCCCAAGTTGACCAATGCTTCTTCATTACCGATCCGTCAAAGCCCAGTCGTGTTGTCGTGAGGAGAGGCAAAAGGAAGATCATCGGAATGGATGGAGTAGCCAATGAGCAAGACTTCGACAAGTACGGCGACCCGAGGATCGAACATGACGACGATGATGAAGTAGCAGCTTACACCACAAGAAGAAACAGGACCACCCTACCTAAAGGACGTCCGTTCCACAGAAGAACTCCATTTGCGAAAAAGAAGGGCAAGAAGATTGTGAACAGATAGCTAGCTAAGATCGATTGTATTTAAATCATACCCTTCATTTCTCGATTGTATTTCATGGGCACTTTTTGAACTATCATGAATATTTTTAAATTTCATGGACACTCGATCTCGACTCCCCCTCCGGGATTTCATAGGACAACACTGGATTCTCCACGTGCCCTGCAACCAATCCACCCAGATGTGTATTAAAGTAGCCACCTTAAGTTGAACCATTAATTAACAATCTCACATTTGTCATGGATACTCTCAAACCCAAAGCACGTCTATGAGCATACATGGCAACCTAAGCATAACGTAGAGTAATTCCCCGTGTTTTGATAATAAAGCAGGTAATAGGTTCTACCTCAATCTACTTCCCAGGCCCACATGTTAGGAAATCCTACTCATGCAATGTGTGAGGGTTGAACTAATGCATAAAAATTGGGTAATAAAGGTATGATCAAAGTGTTACTTGCCTTGCTGGCGATTCGCGAAATCTAGGGACTCGTAGTAGCATGCTTCGCACTCCGGGAATTCTATCGCAAACAAACAATAACATACATAAGCAACCAAGCAAAGATGCATGGGTAAAACTCAAATAAGAAGCTCTAACTAGAAAGTTCAATGGAAGAACTCCGGTTTGCAAAAAGAATCAAATCAAACGGAGCAACGAAACTCAAACTACGAAAGAAACAAGATCCGTTTACTAGATTGTAATAAGTCAAATTTTACAGTACCAAAATCTTGTTCAAGTTGGTTAAATAGAAATAGGGCTTCGAGACGAAGATCTAGGCGCTTGTTTCACCTGATTCCGACTAACGAGCGAAAAGTTATACTAAAACAAAGATTAGGGCAGAAATCACGATCGAAAATAATCGCGGAAAAACCCTGAAAAAGAAAACGCGACGAACAGGTTAACGAACGAACATTCGCTAAAAGAAACTAACGAACGAAAACGTTCGTTAACGGATCTAAACGAACGAACGTTCGCAAATTAGATCCGAACGAAAAAACCGTGGAAAACCGATCTAATAAAAAACCGGGTTTAGGTCTAGGGTTTACCTAAAAAATGAACAAAGAAAAGAAAATAAAATCGTGGCAACTCTGGCGAACTCCGGCGAGGCGGCGCGGCGCGAGGCTCGAGGCGAAGGGGCCGGCTAGGATTTGGCGCGGGCTGGGGTGGGCTGCGATGGGGCGGGGCGGCTTATAAAGGCTGGGGCGAGGGGAGTGCGGGTCACCCACGGTGGCCCAAGTCGGTTTGACTTTTTTTTAAGTACTGACGCAGAAAAACAAACAAAAGAAATACTAAACGGAGTCGAAAAATTCAGAAATAATTGTCACCGTGCTCTAATAATATTTATGACAAAGTGAACATTTTTCCCGGACCTAAATGCAATTTTGAAAAACGCGTATTTTTCCTCTTCAAATAAAATTGCCAATAAATCCAAATGAAATAAAATAATTGATTTTTAATATTTTTCCTCCAATATTTCTTTTGTTTTGGAGAATTCATATTATCTCCGCCCATATATTTTATTTTGAAATATTTTCGGAGAGAAAAACAATTAAAACCAAAATGATCCTCGTTCCAATATTTGAGAAAATTCAAATACGAAAACGGTGGAATCCCTAACTCTCTGTGTGGGTGCTTGAGTTGTTTAGAATTTCGAGGATCGCGACACACAGATGCAAATTAATTATGATATGCAAGATGACCTATGTATAACATCCAAAATTGAAAATTTGGGATGTTACAAACCTACCCCCCTTAAGATGAATCTCGCCCTCGAGATTCGGGTTGGCTAGAAAATAGGTGTGGGCGGTCCTTGCGTAGATCTTCCTCTCATTCCCAGGTGGCTTCATCTTCGGTATGATGGCTCCATTGAACTTTGCAAAAACTTGATAACCTTGCTGTGGGTGACTCTACTTGCAAACTCGAGGATCTTAACTGGTTTCTCCTCGTAAGTTAGATCACTATCCAACTGAATTGCTTCCAGGGGCACTTTATCTCTCAGAGGAATATCAGGCATCTCAGCATGGCACTTCTTAAGCTAGGAAACGTGAAACACGTCATGAACTCCTAACAATCCTTCGAGTAACTCTAACTTGTAGGCAACCTCTCCCATGCGTTCCAAAACACGGTATGGCCCTATAAATCTCAGGGCTAACTTTCCCTTAAGTCTGAAATGCTTAACACCTCTCAGAGGTGACACTCTTAGTTATGCTCTGTCTCCGATTTCATAGACTACTTCCTTGCGTTTCGAGTCTGCATAACTCTTCTACCTGGACTGATCTACTTTCAGTCTATCCGGAATCAGTTGAACCTTCTCTTCTGACTCTTTGATCGGGTCGGGTCCAAATAACTAACGGTCTCCGACTTCATCCCACATCTATGGTGTTCGGCATCTCCTCCTATACAATGCTTCGAACGGTGCCATCTTCAAGCTGGCCTGGTAACTGTTGTTGTATGAAAATTCTGCATAGGGCAAGTTGTCATCCCAACTAGATCCATAATCTAGCGCACAAGCTCTCAACATGTCCTCCAGAATCTGGTTGACTCTCTCGGTCTGTCCGTCAGTCTGCGGGTGAAAGGTTGTACTGAACTCTAGCCTGGTTCCCAAAGTCTGGTGTAACTCATGCCAAAACTTTGAAGTAAACTGTGTTCCTCTATCTGATATGATGGTCCTCGGAACTCCGTGCAGACATACGATCCTGGTCATGTATATCTTGGCCAACTTCGCACTGGTATAAGTGGTTTTCACGGGGATAAAGTGGGATACTTTGGTCAAGCGATCCACTACTACCCAGATAGAGTCATATCTCGATCGGGTCCTAGGTAATCCGGTGATAAAGTCCATGCCAAGCTTGTCCCACTTCCATTCGGGTATCGGCATAGGCTGCAGTAATCCTACTAGCTTCTAATGTTCTGCCTTCACTCTCTGACATACATCACATACGGCTACATACTGGGCAATGTCCTTCTTCATTCCCGTCCACCAAAAATGTTCCTTCAAATCCAAATAGATCTTAGTGTTTCCGGCGTGTATCGAGTATGGTGAATCATGTGCTTCCTGTAGTATCAACTTCCTGATCTCGGCGTTGTTGGGCACATAGACTCGGTCCTCGAACCACAAGGTGTCGTGTTCGTCCTCACGAAAACCCTTGGCTTTTCCTTCACTCATCTTCTCCTTATCTCGGCAATTTCTTTGTCATCCTTCTGAGCTTCTCGTATCTTTCCTAATAGTGTTGACTAAACCTCCAAGGCTGCAACAAAACCTCTAGGAACTATCTCCAAACGAAGCTCCCTGAGATCTACTACTAACTCCTTTGGCAATCCTCCGTTTGCTGGGGTATTGACATAACTCTTCTGGCTCAAAGCATCTGCAACGACATTGGCCCTACCTGGATGATAGTGCAGCTTCATATCATAATCTTTTATGAGCTCCAACCATCTTCGTTGTCTGAGGTTCAGTTCCTTCTGGGTGAAAATGTACTTTAAACTCTTGTGATCCGTGTACACATCACAACAGTTTCCAAGAAGAGAATGTCTCCAGGTTTTGAGTGCATGCACTACAGCTGCTAGCTCCAAATCATGCGTTGCATAATTCAACTCGTGTGGTTGGAGTTGACGGGATTCATAAGAAACAACTCTTCCATCCTGCATGAGGACTCCTCCAAGTCCTAAGCGTGAAGCGTCGCAATACACTTGGAAATCCTTGCGTATATGTGGCAAGATCAGCACTGGGGCTGTCGTCAAACATTTCTTCAACTCCTGAAAACTTTCTTCGCACTCCTCAGTCCAATGAAACTTTGTGTCCTTCTTCAACAATGTCGTCATAGGTTTGGAATCTTGGAGAAATTCTCTATGAATCTTCGGTAATATCCCGCGAGTCTAAGGAAACTACGGATTTCTCCAACTGAGGTGAGTGCCAACTAGTCCGTGACTGCCTGCACCTTGATAGGGTCCACTGCTATACCTTCTCCTGATATAACATGTCCTAAGAATCCAACTTCCTTCAACCAAAACTCACATTTGCTTAACTTGGCATATAACTGGTGCTCTCTGAGCTTCTCAAGAACCAAACGCAAATGATCCTTGTGTTCTTCTTCGTTCTTTGAATACACTAAGATATCTTCAATGAATACCATGACAAACTTATCCAAGAACTCCATGAACACCTTATACATCATACTCATGAAATAGGCAGGGGCGTTAGTCAATCCAAATGACATAACCGTATACTCATATAGCCCATACCTTGTGGTGAAGGCTGTCTTAGGTATATCTTTTTCTCGGATCTTCAACTGGTGGTATCCTAATCGTAGATCGATTTTCGAGAATACTTTGGCTCCTTGAAGTTGGTCAAACAAATCATTGATCATCGGCAGTGGGTACTTATTCTTAATCATCACTTCGTTCAGTGCCCGATAATCAACGACCATCCTTAAAGATCCATCCTTCTTCTCGACCAAGAGCACTGGGGCTCCCCAAGGTGATGAACATCGTCGAATGAATACTTTCTCTAATAAATCCTTAATCTGCTTCTTGATCTCCTCCAGATCATTTGCTAGCATCCAGTATGGTTTCTTCGATATAGGTCCAGTGCCTGGCAATAGTTCTATCAAAAACTCAATGTCCCGATATCGCGGCATGCCTGGTAGCTCTTCTAGAAATACATCCGGGTAATCCTTCACTACAGGCACTTCCTGCTGAACAATTCCCGAGAGAGAATTTACTTGTGCCCTCCTAGGCGCATGCCTAGATACATATTTGATCCTTTTTCCCTCCGGGGTGGTAAGTAGAATCTACTTACTGGCACAACCGATGTTCCCTCCATACATCGATGGCCAATCCATACCTAGTATCACATCCAATCCTTGTGATTCCAATACTATCAAGTCTGAGGGGAAAACATGGCTTCCAATGGTCAATGGAATCTGAAAACAGCCTTGATTTGCCATATATTCAGCTCCTAGTGAGCTTACTAACATAGGTGTCATAAGTACTTTGGTGGGCAGCTTATATCTATGCACGAATCCCCTTGAAATGTATGAATGCGATGCACCAATATCAAAAGAACTATTGCGGTAAATGACTTAACCAAAAACTTACCGACAACAGCATCAGGCTGCTCTTCAACCTCCTCCACGTTCACGTGGTTCACTTGTCCCCTGTTGAAAGGGTTGGGCTTCTTCCCCGAGCTTCCATTATCGTACCCATTCTTCGCTTCGGGGCACTCCGTGGCATAGTGTCCATTCTTTCCTCACTTGAAACATGTAATGTGACCTAGATCCCTCTTGGCGGGTGTGGCTGGAGTGGAGCGGTTCTGATTATTGCTTGCTCGATTCCCATTCCCATTCTTGGGGCCATTGTGGTTCTGAGAACTCCCTCCATTATGGGTGTGGCCTCCATGGTTATGGGTATATCCTCCCGAGTTCGGGGTGAAACGGGGCTTCTGTTGGGCTCTAGAACTGGTCTTTCCTTGTCCATACTTCCTCTTGCAACTCTCAATCTGTTGTTGCTTCCCTTCAATCATAAGAGCCTTGTCTACCAACTCCTCGTAGTTGTTAAATGTTGCCACCATTAACTGTATGCTCATCTCTTCATTCAGCCCTTCCATAAACTTCTCCTGCTTTGCGGCATCTATGGCCACGTCATCAGGGGCATAGCAAGATAGAGTACTAACCTCATCTACGTACTGAACCACAGTATGATTTCCTTGGCGTAAGTTGCAAAACACACGCTTCTTCATGCTCATAGCTCCAGTCGAGACATGGGTGGTGCGAAAAGCTTGCTAAAACTAATCCCAAGTGACATTGGCTATAGGGAAAGTGGATGTGTAATTCTCCCACCATGAGGCTACTGGTCCATCCAATTGATGTGCGGCAAAACACACCTTCTCAGCATCTGTGCAACCTGTGGTGGTCAACTCTCTTCCAATCTTGCGTAGCCAGTCATCAGCAACTATTGGCTCAATGCTACTGGAAAACACCGGTGGCTGCAACCTCAGAAAACGGGCTAAGTTGTCCACTTGTGGTGGTGGTGGAGGGTTGTTGTTGTTGTTGTTGTTGTTGTTGTTGTTGTTGTTGTTGTCGTTGTTGTTGTTGTTGTTGTTGTTGTTGTTGTTGTTGTTGTTGTTGTTGTTGTTGTTGTTGTTGTTCTGGACAAGAAGTTGCATCAAAGTGTTCTGCTACTGGATCAACTGAGTGAGCTCGGGGGGAAACTCAAATTCGGGCTCACGTCTCGGAGGCATCTGATGGGTTCAGAGGGGAGATATTAGAATAGAGATGAGGTCTAGGAGGGAAATTCACTACCCATATGCACATGAGACAAACACAAACATATCACTCCAATCAATTTCAAAACAAGGGCATACAAAAGGTCTAAACTAGCATTGCAAAAGTGCTTGAACTTCTACTATATGGGGAAAAGACTACTATTCATATGGTGATTATCTAGAAATTTTGATCGGTGGAAGATTCCATAACATCTGCTCCAGCTTCGTCTTCATAGTCATCATTACTATCATCGGGGTCTGAGTCGGTGTCGTAGATGATGATGTAGTCCTCAGAACGAATCTCCTTGGGTTCGTCGTCTTCTCCTCCTAGCGTAGGGTCTCCCATGAATACTCCTAGCTTCCTTGTCAGGTCATCATTCTTCTCCACAAGTATTGTGATTTCCTCCTCATATCCGTCACGTGAAGACTTGAGTTCCTCTTATAGCTCCGAGCTCCTGGTTAACGCCTTCTTCAAATCAATCATGCCTGCGCACATCTGGTGCTCCTGTCGAGGAATGTGCTGGTTTAACTCTTGGATGAAAGGTGCAATGGACCTGTCCTTCCAGGTGCTGATCATATCACATTGCTCATCTCAGCGTCCACATATCTGGTAGATAGTGTCCTTCAGCTCCTGTTTGTAGACTTCTCCAATTCGTCCCATATAAATGTGGGCGGCCATACTCTTACCTAGGCTCCAGGTTGGTGCATCAAAGGGCTCAGTGACTGGCATGAATGTCCTCCCGGGAATTTGAACATGAATAATCCATCGCTCTTCTTCTGTTAAAGTAGCAGTGTAGGTCCCGGTGAAGCTTGGTATCCCGATGTTTAGGTACTTAGTGAATTCCTTCAAGTGTCGTAAAAAAGGTGTGTCTTCATCCGGTTGGGTGAAATTGTTCCTTGATTCCACCATCCTAAAAAGTAGAACATGGGTAGGAGTCAGAAATGAGTAGAGAAGAGTGACCTAAGGCTTATCTTAGTGGTCATGTCCTACATTCAGCGTGTGCTCTGATACCATCTTGTAGCGACCACGATCCGAACGGACCGAAGTCTCTGCGTTCTGTGGCATCCCTGGATCGGTAATGCTCACACACAGAGTACTTGAAGGATTTATAACAGAGTGGCAATCACACACTTATTACATCGAATGTCTCAAAAGAGAACTTATTACAAAAGATATGGCATAAGGCGATCTAACACGATAACATCGGAAGGCTTGGAAGATAAAGTGAGTCCATCAACTCCAACGGCATAGCTGAGTGCATGACAAACGACCTAGCGCACCTTACTCTTCTTCTGAAAAGTCAGCAGCATGATATGTTGCAGCCCGAAACGGGTCAGCACATGGAATATGTTGGCAAGATAACACAGTAGAGCAAGTAACAGATAAAGGCTAACACTACATGCATATATGGCTGGTGGAGGCTCTAAGGTTAAACTGTTTTTGTGTAAAGCCAATTTTCCCCTACAACAAAGGAATAAATTTATTTTAACTATCATGGTGGTTGAAACATCATTAAGAAGGTTCCTCCAACTCAATCCCAATAAAAGCCATCTTTATTAACCCACAAAATTAGTTTTAGAGTGATGAGATCAATCCAATAATTCAAGTACTAGATACTCAAGATGTCCATAACCGGGGACACGGCTAATCATGATTTGTTTGTACACTTTGCAGAAGTTTGTGCACTTTTCCCCACAAGACTCGATATCCTCCGCTGGATTTCTTGCACTGCATGGTGTTTGAGAAACGGATGACCGAGATACAGTCTTTCAGAAGCATTTACTCTTTACCCCGGGTGGACCCGTTCACCTAATTTCCCCGACATCTGCTAGTCCACCACTGAAAGAGCTCACATAACATACTCAACTATGCCAGAGCCCATAATGGCATTATGTCTGCACACAGAAGTTTCTAGCATGAATAGTCTTATGATCCCTTTGAGCCTGGGTGGCATTCCATAGGATAATCACACGGTTCCTCCGGGATTTCCTAGGACAACGCTGGATTCTCCAGGTGCCCTGCAACCAATCCACCCAGATGTGTATTAAAGTAGCCACCTTAAGTCGAACTATTAATTAACAATCTCACATCTGTCATGGATACTCTCAAACCCAAACCACGTCGACGAGCATAACATGGCAACCTAAGCATAACGTAGAAGTAACTCCCTGAGTTTTGATAATAAAGCAGGTAATAGGTTCTACCTCAATCTACTTCCCAGACCCATATGTTAATAGATCCTACTCATGCAACGTGTGAGGGTTGAACTAATGCATAAAAATTGGGTAATAAAGGTATGATCAAAGTGTTACTTGCCTTGCTGATGATTCGCAAAACCTAGGGACTCGTAGTAGCACGCTTCGCACTCTGGGAATTCTATCGCAAACAAACAATAAGATACATAAGCAACCAAGCAAAGATGCACAGGTAAAACTCAAATAAGAAGATCTGACCAGAAAGTTCAACTGAAGAACTCCGGTTTGCAAAAAGAATCAAATCAAACGGAGCAACTAAACTCTAACTACGAAAGAAACAAGATCCATTTACTAGATTGTACTAAAGTCAAATTTTATAGTACCAAAATCTTGTTCAAGTTGGTTAAGCAGAAAGAGGGCTTCGAGACGAAGATATGGCGCTTGTTTCACCTGATTCCGACTAACGAGCGAAAAGTTATACTAAAACAAAGATCAGGGCAGAAATCGCGATCGAAAATAATCGCGGAAAAACCCTGAAAAAGAAAATGCGACGAACAGGCTAACGAACGAACGTTCGCTAAAAGAAACTAACAAACAAAAACGTTTGTTAACAGATCTAAACTAACGAACGTTCGCAAATTAGATCTGAACGGAAAAACCGCGGAAATCCGATCTAATAAAAAAACGGGTTTAGATCTAGGGTTTACCTAAAAACGAACGAAGAAAAGAAAAAAACGCGGCAACTCCGGCGAGATTCCGGCGAGGCGGCACGGCGGCGCGGGGCTCGAGGCGGCAGGGCCAGCTAGGTTTTGGCGCGGGCTGGGGTGGGTGATACGTCCAAAACGTATCTATAATTTTTGCTTGCTCCATGCCCTTTTTGTGTGATATTGCTATGATATTTATGCACTTCCGTACACTTTTGATCATATTTGGACTAACCTACTAATGGTTGCAAAAGTGCACAATGTTCTTGTTTTACACTTTATTGTGTAGGAATTACTTGGAAATTGACAAAAACGCAAAAGGAGTCGTATTGGAGTAGGACTCTGACTTTCCTGAAATCTGTCTGAGAACGTTCTTTAAAGATGGTCACGTTCCGGCCCGAAGACGACGTCAAACGGAAAAAGTCTAGTTGCGAGATTTGTGGGGAATTTCGAGGCGATGCTTCTGGATATAAAGTTCGTCCAAATCGGAGTCCGGACGGCCGAGTAAAGCCCGTTTTACTGAGGCCCAAAATCTGATGACGGGAACCCGAGAGTCTATATAAAGAGAGGAAACCTAGGTCACCAAGGGCCACGAATTTTCCTCCTCCCAAGCCGCCGTCTTGGAGGGGAGGACCAGCACCATCCACAAGGAAGAAGGGGGGTCAAGGAGCCGCTGCCCCTAGGGCCGCTGCCGTCCCCAAGGGCCGCCGCCGCCCCCTAGGGCCGCCGCCGTCTCCTCCTCGCCGCCGCCGTCTCCGTGGCCGCCGCCGGCCGCCGCCTCCTTGCGGGGCTGCACCTCTCCATCAACACCATCATCAACCTCCTCCTCACCATGTCCATGCGTGAGTAGTCTCCTCCGGGGCCGAGGGCTCGTACGTGTAGCTATGTGGTTATCTCTCTCTCCCATGATGTGATCTTCGTTGTGATCATAGGCTATGTTAATCTAGGGTGATCCCATGATATTTCCCCTTCCTCTATGTATTGGATTGATGTACTCACTTGTCTTTATCTAGTATAATCCCCGAGACCAAGGTGACAACGGTCTATTGGACATGGAGTAGAAAAATATTTTCATGAGTGATTTCCTCTCTTGTGTGTTGATTGAAGATTGAGAGTCTCTTGGTGCTTGTCTTTGACTATCCTTTAGATATGTTGTGGTGATTGTGGGACTCTCTTTGGATGGCCGCGGTGACATTGGGAAATCCTTAGATTGAGAACTACGAACTTTGAGGTGTGCTTTTGTAGCCCTACATAATTCTCGTCATCTCTTGACCACGAAGGAATGACCTCCGGGTGCGTCTCCATTGCATGTTTTATGGGAAATATCATGTGATTCGATTATGTTAATGTTGTTGGGAGTTGCCACTAGTGAAAGTATGATCCCTAGGCCTTGTTTCCACCATTGCAATACCATTTGTGCTCACGTTTACCGCTTGTTTGCTTGCTGCACTTTTTATTACAGATTTATATTACTTTGTTTTGCCATCCATATCACTTGCCATTTAACATCTCTTCGCCGAACTAGTGCACCTATACATCTGACAAGTGTATTAGGTGTGTTGGGGACACAAGAGACTTCTTGTATTTTAGTTGCAGGGTTGCTTGAGAGAGACCATCTTCAACCTCTACTTCCCTGAGTTCGATAAACCTTAGGTCATCCACTTGAGGGAAATTGCTGCTGTCCTACAAACCTCTGCGCTTGGAGGCCCAACATAGTCTACAAGAGTAGAAGCGTGTGTAGACATCAAGCTATTTCTGGCGCCGTTGCCGGGGAGGTGAGTGCTTGAAGGTATATCTTTAGATCTTGCAATTAAATCTTCTTGTTTCTTGTTTTTATTTTCACTAGTTTTGCTTAATGGAAAACAACAAAAATATGAGAGAGCTTTATAAGCTCTACCTTGAACTTGGACATGATGTGTTCGAAGAGAAAATTAAAAAACCTTTGGAACTTTATTTTTTGCATAACAATCATGATGGTGGTGATGTTATTAGTATGTTTTTATTTAATATCAATATTGCTAATGACATGGAAAGCTCTAAGCTTGGGGATGACACGTTTGATGAACATGATATTTTTAGTCCCCCAACTTTTGAGGAGAAAATTTACTTTGATGATACTATGCCTCCTATATATGATGATTACAATGATGAATATGATATTTTCAGTCCACCTACTATTGAGGATAAAATTTATTATGATTATGATATGCCTCCTAAATACGATGATTACCATGATGGTTATGATAGTCTTACTCTCACTATTCCTAATAAGAAAGATTATGCTTATGTGGAGAGTAAGAGTACCCTTTTGCATGTGGATCATGGTAACAATGCTTTATGTGATGCTTATATTGTTGAGTTTATCCGTGATCCTGCTGAAAATTATTATGAGAAGGGAACATATGCTTATAGATATTTCAATAATATCAAGTTCCCTCTCTTTATGTTGAAGGTTTTGAAGCTGCACTTGTTTGTCTTCCTATGCTTATTGCTTTGTGCTTCAATGAATTATTCTATTGCAATATTCCTATGCATAGGAAGCATGTTAGGCTTAAATGGGTTTGGTATTTGCTTTTTGATGCTCTCTTTTGTTCTTCAACTCTTATTCCTACGAGAGCATCATTAAAGTCTTATGCCTAGCTTAAAGGCATAAAAGAAAGCGCTTTTGGGAGGCAGCCCACAATGAATAAAATTTTATTTTGCTTTTGTTGTGTCTTGATGTTGTTACTACAGTAGCATCATCATTGTATCTTTACTTTTCAGCTTTGTGCCAAGTGTAGCCTCTGATTGCAAGAAAGTTCAAAAGTTGTGACGTGCTGTCCAGGAAACAGATTCTGTCCTTGGACAGAAAAATTCGTATAAAATCACCAGATCATCTTTTTGGTCTGAATTTGTTCGACAGCGTGCTCTATACAATTGGCTTTCGGGCGTCTGTTCTGAGTTTTTTGATTTGAGTTGCAGAAGTGCCCCGAAAAAAATCATTTACTACCTGCTGGTCTGTTTTTCACAAATTCTGTCCTGTTTTGCCTTTCCTTCATTTTGCAAACCTTGAGCTTGCTTTTTCTTTGCAAAAACCTTTTGGCAATCTTGAGAAACAGTAGACCTTCAAGAATATCCTTATTTCCAGCAAGTAACAATTATATTATTATGGGTACTAACCTCGCTAATCAGCTTATGATGAGTTATGTATGAAGGGAGTTTTCAAGTGTGCGAGGGAAGATGATAAAAAGATTCAGGAGAGTCAAACGCTCAAGCTTGGGGATGCCCCCATGCACCCCCAAGAAATATTCAAGAAGACTCAAGCGTCTAAGCTTGGATATGCCCCGTGCATCCCCTTCTCCATCAACATTATCAGTTCGTCTTTCGTTCCACTATATTTTTATCACTTCATGTGTTATGTGTTATGCTTGGAGCGTCTTGCTTTTAGTTTCCTTTTTAGTTTTCTTTAGCTTTGCTTGCTGTTCATAACGAGTTGGAACTCAGCTTTCTTTATGTGGGAGAGAAATACGCTCCACTTCAACCTAGAACATAACATAGAATTTTCATGCCTATCCTTGTTGTGTGTGTTCTTTGTCTTTCAATAGCTACTATCATGTTCAGCTCTTAGTTTTCATGCTTATCTTTTTAAAGAGCTTTTGTTTAGTTGGTCGTTGGAACTCTCTTTATTTATCATGCTTAACTTATTAAGAGAGTTGGCTTCTGTTGCACTGGTCGATATGTCTATGATAAAATGCTATGTGCATAATGATGCTTAGTAATTCATGTTTTCTTATGGTTAGTCTCAAATAGCTGGGGGGTTCTCAATGTGTTATTGAGGTACCAACATGATTTGTTTGCCTATGATGTGGTATGGTTTAGTAATATCTTCCTTCAAGAATTTATTTTGATTGACTTGGCGTATGCTCACGCATATTTAAGACTGTAAAGAAAGTCTATCAAACCTTGATGATCTTTAGTTTCTGAGTAGCGATATAACTTTCATGCCTGATTCAATGTTGCGTTGTCGCTCTGCCTGATTATGACCGCCATTGCTCTTTTAGTTGGTCACTCCCAGTCTTTTGCTAACCTTCGCCTGTACTAAGCGGACTGACTGCTTGTGCATCCAAATTCTTTTAAACCAGTTATGCCATATGAGTCCACCATACCTTCCTATACATGGTATTTACCTGCCATTCCTAACGAAGACTTTCATGTACCATCTCGAAATTATTCAAAAAAAGCATTCCTCTTTTCTGCCTCTGTTTTAGTTCATGAGGAAGTAGTAGTTAATTCATGATCTTTTTAAGTTGGACAAGCTTCACCCCGGGATTGCATGTCTAATGTGTAAACCCATAATACGAGAATGAACTGACATAGAGTGCACCCGGCTCATTAAAAATAATACAACAAACAAACCCTCCTTCACGCTTTGTTCATGAGAAATCATAAAACTTTTGCAGTGATAAACAAAGGAGGTTAAGAGGATGTGATCGTCCTCATTCGGGAGCCGTTCCTCGAAACTTGTCCAGCTCAAGAAGTAATTGAGTTATCTGCTAGCATTCGTTGACGAAACATGCATATCTAAAAAAAATTATTACCTCTGTTTTTAAAACCAAGAGCTCTGGTACATGTTTAGTTTTTGTTTCCGACCACGTGTTTTCAACCTTGCCAATAAAAGCCACGGTTCGAGAGTCTCCACCTTCTTTAGAGCACCAACTATTGAGAGCATGATTGTCATTCTGAGTGTAATGTGCATTGTCCCAAAGTACCATTGTCTTTTGCATGATTATGATATCGTTTATTCTGAAATCATTGTATCTAGTCGTCACTTAAACTTTGGAGGTGCCCCTGCATTTATGTTTTGCTTCACTAAAGGGGGCAAGCGAGATATCACTTTGTCATATTTGCACACCATGCTCACTACAAATCTATTGAGTGTTTCAGTATCATATTGTAAAACTTTCAGTTCTTTGTGATTTTCTCATGAGGCAACTTAATTACTACAGATTCATTGTCTCAGTAAGCACTTGTCATGTGACTGTGAAAAGTTCTTATATGGTTAATAGCATGTCACCACAGAAATTATGCTTGTTATCATTTACCTACTCGAGGACGAGCAGGAATTAAGCTTGGGGATGTTGATACGTCCAAAACGTATCTATAATTTCTGCTTGCTCCGTGCCCTTTTTGTGTGATATTTCTATGATATTTATGCACTTCCATACACTTTTGATCATATTTGGACAAACCTACAAATAGTTGCAAAAGTGCACAATGTTCTTGTTTTACAGTTTATTGTGTAGGAATTACTTGGAAATTGACAAAACGCAAAAGGAGTCGTATTGGAGTAGGACTCTGACTTTCCTGAAATCTGTCTGAGAACGTTTTTTTAAGATGGTCACGTTCCGGCCCGAAGACGATGTCAAACGGAAAAAGTCTAGTTGCGAAAGTTGTGGGGAATTTCGAGGCGATGCTTCTGGATATAATATTTGTCCAAATCGGAGTCCGGACGGCCGAGTAAAGCCCGTTTTACTGAGGCCCAAAATCTGATGACGGGAATCCGAGAGTCTATATAAAGAGAGAAACCTAGGTCACCAAGGGCCACGAATTTTCCTTCTCCCAAGCCGCCGTCTTGGAGGGGAGGACCAGCACCATTGCAGCACCATCCACAAGGAAGAAGGGGGGCCAAGGAGCCGCTGCCCCTAGGGCCGCCGCCGCCCCCAAGGGCCGCCGCCGCCCCCTAGGGCCGCCGCCGTCTCCTCCTCGCCGCCACTGTCTCCGTGGCCGCCGCCGGCCCCCGCCTCCTCGCGGGGCTGCACCTCTCCATCAACACCATCATCAACCTCCTCCTCACCATGTCCATGCGTGAGTAGTCTCCTCCGGGGCCGAGGGCTCGTACGTGTAGCTATGTGGTTATCTCTCTCTCCCATGATGTGATCTTCGTTGTGATCATAGGCTATGTTAATCTAGGGTGATCCCATGATGTTTCCCCTACCTCTATGTATTGGATTGATGTACTCACTTGTCTTTATCTAGTTTAATCCCCGAGACCAAGGTGACAGCGGTCTATTGGACATGGATTAGAAAAATATTTTCATGAGTGATTTCCTCTCTTGTGTGTTGATTGAAGATTGAGAGTCTCTTGGTGCTTGTCTTTGACTATCCTTTAGATATGTTGTGGTGATTGTGGGACTCTCTTTGGATGGCCGCGGTGACATTGGGAAATCCTTAGATTGAGAACTACGAACTTTGAGGTGTGCTTTTGTAGCCCTACATAATTCTCGTCATCTCTTGACCACGAAGGAATGACCTCCGGGTGCGTCTCCATTGCATGTTTTATGGGAAATATCATGTGATTCGATTATGTTAATGTTGTTGGGAGTTGCCACTAGTGAAAGTATGATCCCTAGGCCTTGTTTCCACCATTGCAATACCATTTGTGCTCACGTTTACCGCTTGTTTGCTTGCTGCACTTTTTATTACATATTTATATTACTTTGTTTTGTCATCCATATCACTTGCCATTTAACATCTCTTCGCTGAACTAGTGCACCTATACATCTGACAAGTGTATTAGGTGTGTTGGGGACACAAGAGACTTCTTGTATTTTAGTTGCAGGGTTGCTTGAGAGAGACCATGTTCAACCTCTACTTCCCTGAGTTCGATAAACCTTAGGTCATCCACTTGAGGGAAATTGTTGCTGTCCTACAAACCTCCGCGCTTGGAGGCCCAACATAGTCTACAAGAGTAGAAGCGTGTGTAGACATCAGTGGGCTGCGGTGGGGTGGGGAGGCTTATAAAGGCTAGGGCGAGGGGGGTCCGGGTCGCCCACGGTGGCCCAAGTCGGTTTGACTTTTTTTTCTAAAAAAAAGTCCTAACGCATAAAAATAGACAAAAAATAATACTGGAGTCGAAAAATTCCGAAATAAATTTTCACCATCCTCTAATAATATTTAGGTCAAAGTGAACATTTTTCCCGGACCTAAATGCAATTTTGAAAACGCGTATTTTTCCTCCAATATTTCTTTTGTTTTGGAGAAGTCATATTATCTCTGCTCATATATTTTATTATGAAATATTTTCGAAGAGAAAAACAATTAAAAACAAAATGATCCTTGTTCCGATATTTGAGAAAATTCAAATACGAAAACGGTGAAATCCCCAACTCTCTCTGTGGGTCCTTGAGTTGCTTAGAATTTCGAGGATCACGACACGTAGATGAAAATTAACTATGATATCCAAGATGACCTATGTATAACATTCAAAATTGAAAATTTGGGATGTTACATGTCCTTCGCTCAATTACGAGCCGGTTTTGGTCTAGATCTACTTCGGCTTCGAGGTCCATCCCTTCGAAGTCTTTGGAAGCGTAGTCAAGTAGATCAGTTAGATCTTCGACCGTGGCTAGCAAATTGGTGGTGGGTGGGAAGAAAAATTCTCCATCATCAGCCTCCAGTTTGGCGGGGTTGAGCTTCCCGTCCTCGGGTGACACGGTATGTTCCGGATCTAGGGCTAGAACGGTTACATGTGCTATTTCCTGGAGGTGGTCCGGTGACAGAGTTAAGTCATGTTCATCATGGTGGCAGGGAGCGATTGCCGTGGGCTCGAATTCGTCGAACATCAGGTCTCTGCGGACATCAGCAATGTAGTTCAAGCTTCCAAACCTGACCTGATGGCCAAGGGCGTAGCTCTCAATCTGCTCGAGGTGGCCTTCTGTGTTGGCACGGAGCATGAAGCCGCCGAACACAAAAAGTTGGCCGTGAGGGAAAGTTCCCTCGGTGGTGCCTTCGTGGTTGATGAAGCGATCCATCAGTCCTTCGGTCGACGACATAGTGGACCTCTCAATGAAAGCACCAATGTCGGTGTCAAAACCGGCGGATCTCGGGTAGGGGGTCCCGAACTATGCGTCTGAGGATCGATGGTAATAGGAGACTAGCGACACGATGTTTACCCAGGTTCACGCCCTCTCGATCGAGGTAAAACCCTACTTCCTGCTATATTAATCTTGATGAATATGATTATAAGAGTTGATCTACCTCGAGATCGTAATGGCTAAACCCTAAAAGCCTAGCCTATGATTCTATTATTCTCTAGCCTCTACGGACTAAACCCTCCAGTTTATATATGCACCAAAGGGCCTAGGGTTTGTACATAACCAACTTGCAGAGTTAGGAAAGATTACACCCGAACCTATAACTTGCCATTATACGCATACAAGAGTCCTATCCGGTTACGAGAGACGATCTTCACGGCCCACCAGTCCGGCCCACCACGAGTTTATCTGGCCACATGAGGACCCCTCAATCCAGGACTCCCTCAAGCACCTTGCCATTTGTTAGCTACGCCGGTTAAGCATGCTCGGTTTACCCGTTGGATGTGCTGCTCCTGCCTTTCCTTAACAAAGTCTAGTGAATTGTGCTATCTAATTTTACCATGCAATCCGTTGCTCTAGTTTATATCTTCTATATGGCATGCAGTGTGGTGCTCACTGATTAACTGTTTGGTTAATTAGTTGTCTTCTTCGGTTAACTGTTTGGTTCAATTCTGCAAATGTGATGTTCAATTCTTCAGGCTGCAATTTTGTATTGTCTTCCATGTGAGAAATAAATTGAATTTATCTTTACAAAATACACGAGAAACGAATACAATTTCTATATTTCCAAGTTGTCAAGCATGCTTGGTTTGGTTATACATTGTGCAATGTGGTGCTCAGTTAACGTTTGGTTCATTTGTGTTGTGGTGTTTAGTTAATTGTTTGGTTCAATTCTGCAATATGATGTTCAATAGTTGTGGGTGCATTCTGTTATTGTATACCATGAGTAGTAAATCGAATTTGGATGTACTAAATACATGAGAAACAAATACAATTACTATATTTCCAAGTTGTTAAGCATGCTTGGTTTGGTTAACTGTCTGATCTTCTATTAGAAGTATGTTATATTGTGCAATGTAGTGCTAAGTTAAGGTTTGTTCGTTTGTTGTGGTGTTTATTTAACTGTTTGGTTCAATTCTGCAATGCGATGTTCAATAGTTGTGGGTGCATTCTGTTATTGTATACCATGTGAGGAATAAATTGAATTTGGCTGTAGTAAATACATGAGAAACAAATACAATTGCTATATTTCCAAGTTGTTAAGCATGCTTGGTTTGGTTAAATGTCTGGTCTTCTATTAGGAGTATGTTATATTGTGCAATGTGGTGCTCAGTTAATGTTTGGTTCATTTGTTGTGGTGTTTAGTTAACTGCTTGGTTCAATTCTGCAATGCGATGTCCAATTGTCGTGGGTAGAATTTTGTATTGTTGTGCATGTGAGGTATAAATATATTTCCTAGTTCTTAATCATTGTTGGTTTGGATAAATGGGTTTTCCTTGTGGCTTGAATTAATATGATGAATCTGCAATGTGCTTATTTTTCATCAACATATTGTACTGATAGCATGCAAACCCTTACTTAACCTGATGACTCACTATCTTATATGTGTTGCAGGGAAACAATGGGAAGCATTGAGGTTTACAATCGAGGTTAGCACGTGCATGGTCCTTTGTCTAATAGCACATTATTGTGCAATTGCAGGAACCATTCTAATATTTAGGTTTTTAACAATTTGATCTTGCACGTGTAGGTCCTGCTATTAGAGGTTTTGACGCACTGTTCGACCCTTTTTGCATATGGGGAAATGAGTTGTCCATGAATATCAGTCAAGTCAAGAAACTCAGAAAGATTGTTATGATAAAGAAATTAGCGACGAAAAACAAAAAGATCTTTGCCTACACAATGAAGAGACATCAGTTCACTACAGGATGGTACTAACTATTATACCTTGCCTTTTTGATTCCTTTGCCCCATTTCCAATATAGAGAAGATATTTATGCACATCCTTGTTTTCAGGCCTTTCCAAAGCAGTTCACTGATGATTACCTCCCAAACCACCTCTATGGTCAGGCGAGGAAGGTATTCATACAACACCCACGGTTCAACATTGAAGGGTTCCTGAAGAGGACGAAGGATGGATGGTCAATCATCCACATGCACTGGCCTAAAGTTACAAAGACCTTCAACATCAATGAAGGCTCAATATTCGCCTCCTACTTCAGCAGTTTTCCAGATGAGATACATCTATCTATGTACCATCTATGTTGCTAATTTTGATAGGCTATAGATGTTGCATGTGAAACTTGGTGCTGGTGCAGTTGTGTGATGGGGTTGCTGAGTGCTGAAGCTATATGATGTTGTACTCTGATGTATTTCAATTATGAAAATGAAATATATTATGTGCTTAATATGAAATGTCATTAATTAATAAACGGATTATTAATAATAGGATAATTAGCCTGCTAATTAGGTTTTTCTATTGCAAAC
This sequence comes from Secale cereale, assembly GCA_902687465.1. Lineage (NCBI taxonomy): Eukaryota > Viridiplantae > Streptophyta > Magnoliopsida > Poales > Poaceae > Secale > Secale cereale. The sequence continues at coordinate 454,151,831 of LR738714.1, forward strand.
GACTATACAGAGAAAACCACGTGTGATGCATTCAATAACGCACATAGTTTCTAGGAATAAACCGTTTGCGTTAGGCCACCTGGCGCAAACGTTTACCACATAAAAATTGTGTGTGATGGATTGAATAACGCAAACGATAAAATTGTTAATACCGTGTGCAATGGAAACACTACCACAAACGATTTAACGGGGAAAATTGTGTGTGATGTACCCGCAAAACAGAAACGTTTTCCTTGGAGCGACTGTGTGGGATGTATATACGGACGGAAACGTTTACCGGGAACTGACTGTGTGGGATGTACTGACGACCGGAAATGATTCACTACAAGAAATATGTCATCTTGTGACCTTGACTATTGGTCACTGAATGGTCATTATTTTCCATTTGTGACCTTTTTGTGACCAAAAACAGATGGTCAAAAGCTGGCCGTCGTAAACTGAAATTAACAACCTTTCTTCTGGAATGGTCAAAGATGTTTACTACCAAAACAAAAGGTCATTGCACCAACGACCTTTTGTTTTGGTCACTGGCTGTCTGCCCAGGCCACGTCGGATCCGACATGGCAAACTGACGTGGCAAAATTGCGACCAATTGAAAAGGTCATTGATAAGATTCAGCCACGTCCAATTCGATGCCTTACATGGGCCGAGCCCATTAATTCAGCCTTTAAATATATATTTTTCATGTCAATTTTTGATCGACTTCATGGGCTAAGCCCAACATTGCAGCCTTTTTATTTCTAGGGTCGTGATCCTTTTTTGGACCATTTATTTTTTGGGTCGCATCTATTTCTCAGTTGGGCCTCAGCCTTTTTACAGTCCATTTCCTTAATTATTAGTTTTTTTCCTGTGGATATTCTTTAGAAAATGGCCATTTTAGATGCCAAATACTATTAGGTCCCACTTGTCAGGTTCTAAGTAAAGACAACCAAGGTTTCAATTTCCACACAATTATTTGAGTCAGAACAGCAAACAAATGAAAATTATCAAACCACATGCCAATTTTGGCTAATAGCACAATCTTTACATAATTCAATTCACCATTACATGTGGTACTATCACAACATATAACTACTACTACAAATATACTCCAGACTTCTTCACTTTCAGGCTGGAGCTCCTTCAATGAGAGGAAACACCATTTCTGGATATGTTCGTACAGGCTGAAGAAAGGCAACAATAAACCAAAAGAGTTAGAAACAAAATAAAAACAAATATAGAAAGCATCTAGGGACTAAATCATGAAGCATCTCTATGTGTAACATGTAACGGTAATAACCACAAGGACTAGCTCACAGAAACAACACAAAAGACAAGAACGCACAATTGTTGCCTGAATACCAAAACTCCCAGAATGGTTCTAGTTGTTGAACACGGAAAGTGATTCAATCTCAGATGGTTCATAGCTTCGGCATCACATAGGGAATACACACAATATTATATGTCATGGCATCATGGCTCATCGACCAAGTAACAAAATAAAATAATGGAATAGACCGTAGACTTATCTAGTCGGAGAAGATAGCATTGATGCAGTTGCGACACGACTACCTCAAGACTGTGAATGTGGTGCCATGGTCGGGGTTGATGCGCTCCAGCAAGGTAAGCATCATGGCCTCATCGGGACTGCGAGAACAACCGAGCAAGGTGTGTGTCAACAAGCATGAAGGGAGTGTTATCAATGCTGGAGCATTAAACTAGCAATGAATAGTTCTACTTTATTCGAACCAAGCTTGGGGTTAGTGTTGGGCAGAATGGGGTATTGCAAAAGTTGTTCGGTGAACTTAACTCAAACTATAATATGTCTAAGACTAGACTACAAGTGATGCTTATGATTGCAGAATCTAAACAGTGAGTTTAAATATATTGACATTTCAACCGTAATGTAGCAGTAAAAAGAACATGTTTACATAAATAAGTACTAGGAAGTCAATGTAATAAGTACTGGGAAGTCAATGTAATGGCCATCAGAGTTAATTTGTACTAGTACATAAGATTTGGCTGATCTTCAGGTTTCAGTGCATGGGTTGCGCCAGCCGGCTAATGTATTTTCAGTTCAACACAAAATGCGACGCTCGCCCATACTAACATACTGTATTCAGATAGGTCGAAATTCAGTTAATTAGTTAGGACAAGATGCTCCCTTCCCTTACAGTAACAAGTAGGAGTAATAACGTCAACAACAACATGCTTGGAATCGCAACACCAAAGGCGAGCCAGATTTTTTCCAGGCTATATAGACATTGACCAAGTCATACTCAATGTGAAAATAGAGGAGAAAAAACACAAGGACAAATAGTTATACTCTAGAACAAACATGAATTATATAGCAGGCCAGGCACTTGTTCCTCTTCTACAACGAGGACCTGACCCAGTCAGTCAAAAGAAACGGCATAAGAAATGGCTGATTCAGGGAAGCACAACCAGAGGAATGCAATCTATGTATATGAGATCGGGCGAAGTAAAACTCCAAATAGAGACACAGAGTAGTTCAAGTCCTTGCAATATATATAGTTCAGTCTATATATACGTACTCCCTCCGATCCATAAAAAAAGTGTCCTCGCTTTAGTTGTTCTTTTTTCATTGAAGGGGCCACATGGCATAATTTAGGTGCTAGAAAGAGAAATTAGAGCTCCTTACACACCGGACAGACATAAAACTTCAGAGCCAATAACGAGCATAGATAGCAGTGTATCCCCCTGAAGCACACATCCAACCATACTGAGAGACTAAGATGAAATGTGCATATATACTAAATTAATTTAGACGATCTTGCTAACATATTCAGATCGAAATGCAGTGTGTCAAGAAAACATGCTTGCAGTAACAAGTAGTAACGTCAACAGATCTATGCTTGGAATCACGACCAACCAATACTTCATTAACAGGTCACACATCAAAATCTGTGTTTAGAATAACTGTTGAAGATGGGTTCAGATTTTATGCCTAGAATAACTACTCACGGTGAAATCTGGATGTGTATAGCAACTACTAGTATGCAAAGTTGATCATGGTGCTACTGGATGGCACTTGCACTGTTTCATTCTCCACTGATCATATCAGGTTGTAAAATCTATACAGTATTAAGTATATACTAAGCAATACTGCATAGGCCTTTTCTTACAGGTGTTCGATTTATTCAAAAAGTTGGCCAACAAAATTATTCAGTGGCAAGCCTCACATCTATTGCTAGATTCTGGCAATCTTACCAGCACCGAAACACATGCATGACACACAGATCAGATCAGGGCAAGGCAGACATTCTATCCAACGAGGATAGCAGCCTATCCCACTACCAACTACCATCTCATGAAGCACGAAACATCAACCGCAGCATCAATATCACTTATCTATCTCTCTCTCAGAAAAAAAGCATCGCTAGTCAAAGCGCTCGGGCAAACATCAGCTCACCTGATGAGTAAGGCCCTCCAGATGTCCCTTTGGGCGAGCTTGATCGCTCTGCTCTTCAGCAACACCATCAGGCTTCGGATCCATGGCACCTGCGGACATACTGCACACCCCAGTCTGCAAGAGATTCAAAAAATCATCACACAAACACAAGATCCAAGGATGAACTAAGAGCAGGGAGGGGAACCATTAGCCATACCACGATTCAGGATTAGCGTACAGAGTGGTAACGAGGGTCGTCTCTCCCTGCACGTTCGACTTGCCAGTGTGACTGGTCAGTGAGAAGCATAGCCGGACACTTCACCTGTGTTAAGAACCAAGCTAGTATAAGCACATGATGCACAAGTATATTAAACGGAGCACAAAACTGTGCGTGCTGGGTTTAAACCCTCAACATGAACAGTTTAGCATCAATTGGGTTTTACTTCAGTATGTCGTCTGAAGAAAAAGGGGACATGTTTTTGTTCCATTATTTTGTTCACTATATTAGTGTTCACCATTGATTTGTAAATCTAGTCCATTCGAGCACTGTGAAGGCAGAGCAATCCAAACTGCTATTACTAATTTATAGAGATGTATAAGAAATAAATTAAATGCAGAGCCATAGTTTTCTGCAGCATATGAACCAAGACATGGAGTAAAAGTTATGTAGCCGTAAAAGACTACTTGAGGACTGACTTGACGGTGTCTTTTGCTAAAACTGATCATTCTGCGCTTCTACGCGGTCTTACTATTCGTGCGAGGGTTCACTTCATCATAAAAGGAGGCACACATTGGAACAGAGCTGCTCAACCTATGAACCGAGGGACTCCATAAAATGGTAATGGTACTTCTCCTAGCAAACCTACTCATTACACGATTATTTGGTGATACATTCAATCCGGTTAAGCACCCATCAACCAAATGTGAGTCATTCTTGAACAGAGACTCAATAGCACATAACACAAAGACAAATAATGTATGCTCCAGTATATTTTTCACAAGCAAAAGGCTACGAATCCAGGGGAGCGGGGGGGTCTTTCTTACCCGGGGAAGAAGAGGAGACGGAGGTCCGAGGAGGAGCTGATGAGAGCATCAGCGGGAGTGGGGACATAGTAGTGGAGGCGCCCCTGCACGGCTCGCTCGGTCCCCAGCGCTTCTTCCCTTGGATGAGGATGAACATGGCACTTCTCAAGCTCCACCCGCAGCAAGACGAAGCGGCATGACACCACGCGGCTGGATGCGGGCGAGGCTGAGGCTGGGCGGCTGGATGCGGGCAACGCGGGAGGCCAACATTGACGGGTGGGTGGGACGAGGAGTGGGTTGGGGTGGGCGGCAGCCCGATGGGATGCCGACCTGCTCGACTCGATCTGCGCTAGGGCAGGGAGATATGGTGAGGGAAGGGAGGGACGAGGTCGGCGGCGATGGGTGAGGAGGAGGCAAGGTCGGCGGTGGTGGGTGAGGAGGACGGCGAGGTCGGCGGTGGGTAGAAGCGGCGGGGAGAGGACTGGATCGGGAGGAGGACGGGGAGGAGGTGGCGGCGGCGGCGAGGAGATGGGGGAGGGGTGTGATGTGAGATAGGGTTTGGGCTGTGGCGGGGGTACCTCTTTTTCATATATTTCTATCTTTTTTCTGTAGATAGAAGGATGGATGGATGTGGGATGGTGAGATGGATGGATGGATGGATGGGCGCCATGTCATCGATCCGTGGGAAGAGTCCTGATTGGTTCGGAAAACCAGTGACTTAAGAAAGGATCTAAGTACTAAAAATAGAGGGATTTTGTGAAGTAGCTATCAAAAATACTCCCTCCGTTCCTAAATATTTGTCTTTTTAGAGATTTCAACAAGTGACTACATACGAAGCAAAATGAATGAATATATACTTTAAAATATGTCTACATACATCCGTATGTTGTGACCATTTGAAATGCCTAGAAAGACAAATATTTAGGAACGGAGGGAGTAATTTGCAAAATGGCACCGCATAAATTTTCACTAGAGTTAGACCACATTTTATGGATAAAGACTAATTAGTATGCATTTCTGATCTTTCTAGCTATTTTTAATCATTTATCGAGTGCCCAAAATGAGTTTTTTGTGAAGGACCTACCATATATTTGTTGCAAAATTGTACCAAATCAATTTTCTAAAATACTATGACATATTTAATGCACAATTGACCAAATGGTTGGGTTCCAAAAGTTTTGATCCACCTTTCATGAAAAAGACAAATTTCTGCTGATTCAGTAGGAAACGGGTCAAATTTGAACTGCAGCATCCTCATTGTTTGTTATTTATTTTTTCCAAAAATCTTTTCTAGGTAAGTATCTATTTAATAATAGAAACACAAAAAATCCAAGATTCAACCACTATCTAGGAACAGTCATGCCCGCCGTTTTGACCGCATTTTGAAACGGGCATGAAAAATTCAGAAAAAACAAAAAATTGGAAAACCTTCGCATTGTGTCATTATAGGTGACCAAGTTACTAGGAAAATTAATTAACTTGAAATACGACAATTATTTTAAAAAAGTGTTCTCAGAAATGAGCTATCATGTGTGAAGATTCATGGCTTTCAACCCAAATGCTCAATCTTATGGACCCATTCATTACATAGTTTGTCCAAATGATCTCACATCGTGCACAAGGGTGCATCTTGGGATGGCAAACAATGTTGCTTAAGGAAGTTTTCATTTTCTTTGGAAGAAAAAATCAATTTCCATTTTTCGAGTGCCCAAAATGATGTTTTTTGTGAAAGACCTACCAAATAATTGTTGCAAAATTCGACCAAATCAATTTTCTAAACTACTAGGCCATATTTAATGCACAATTGAACAAATGGTTGGGTGTCAAAATCTTTTATCCACCTCTCATAAAAAGACAAATTTCCGACGATTCAGCTGGAAGCAGGTCAAATTTGAATTGCAGCTGCCTCATAGTTTTCTCTTCATTTTTTCCTAAAATCATTTATAGTTACATAAGTATATATTTAATCGGAGAAACACCAAAAAAATTCCAAGATTCAACCACTAGCTAGGAACGGTCATTCCCACCGTTTTGACCGCATTTTGAAACGGGCATAAAAATTCAAAAACAAATCAAAAAATTGGAAAACCTTCGCATTGTGTCATTATATGTGACCAAGTTACTAGAAAAAATAATAAACTTGTAATACTGTAATTATTTTAAAATAGTGTTCAGAGAAATGAGCTATCATGTGTGAAGATTCATAGCTTTCAAGCCAAATGATCAATCTTATGGCCACATTCATGACATAGTTTGTTGAAATGATCTCGTATCGTGCACAAGGGTGCATCTTCAAATGGAAAACAATGTTGCCTAAGGAAGTTTTCATTTTCTTTGGACGAAAATTCATTTTCCATTTTTTAGTGCCCAAAATGATTTTTTTTTGAAGGACCTACCATGTATTTGCTGCAAAATTGTACCAAATAAATTTTATAAAATACTAGGCAATATTTAATGCACAATTGACAAAATGTTTGGGTGTCAAAATTTTCGACCCACCTCTGGTGAAAAAGACAAATTTCGGCCGATCCAGTTGGAAACAGGTCAAATTTGAACTGCAGTGCCTCAGAGTTTGCCCTTTATTTTTTCCAAAAATCATTTATAGTTACATAAGTATCAATTTAATCAGAGAAACACCAAAAAATCCAAGATTCAACCACTAGCTAGGAACGGTCATTCCCTCTGTTTTGACCGCATTTTGAAACGGGCATAAAAATTAAAAACAAATCAAAAAATTGGAAAATCTTCGCATTGTGTCATTATATGTGACCAAGTTACCAGAAAAAATAAGAAAATTGTAATACTGTAAGTATTTTTTAGAAGTGTTCTCAGAAATGAGCTATCATGTGTGAAGATTCATGGCTTTCAAGCCAAATGATCCATCTTATGGCCACATTCATGACATAGTTTGTTGAAATGATCTCGTATCATGCGCAAGGGTGCATATTGGAATGGAAAACAATGTTGCCTAAGGAAGTTTTCATTTTCTTTGGACGAAAAATTCATTTCCTACTTTTTTGAGTGCCCAAAATGAGTTTTTTTGTGAAGGACCTACCATATATTTGCTGCAAAATTGTACCAAATCAATTTTATAAAATATTTGGCCATATTTAATGCACAATTCACAAAAATTTTGGGTGTCAAAAGTTTCAACCCACCTATGGTGAAAGAGATAAATTTCGGCCGATCCAGCTGGAAGCGGGTCAAATTTGAACTGCAGCTGCCTTATAGTTTGCTCTTTATTTTTTTCAAAAATCTTTTATAGTTACATAAGTATCTATTTAAGCAGAAATACATGGTTTGGTGGCGATACGTCGAGGTTTGGACGGTGGCCCAGAGCCCGAACTCCAAAGCGCGTAAACTCGCGTGCCCACCGCGTGGTCACCGCGTGACTGTGGCGTTGCCATGCATTCTGGGTGGCCTAGACATGTCTAGTGGGTTGGGCACCCCCCAGGTAAGTGCTAGGAATAAAATGACAACAGAGGACTCTCACGAGGAGACCGAACTATGCTCAAACATGAATTAGCTGTCAAGTGTTTGATTAGCGGTACGGGAAATGCACATGGCCAATGGTCCTGAATTTTGGCTGAGGATGATCATCTACTAGGGAGACTGGCTTGGCAATTTTTCAGCTCAAATGGAGGAGCACAGATGGCACTTGCTTTCCAAAGTACCACATCGGGCAGAAATATAAATATTTGAAGCTGGGCTCAAATAAATAAATGTATTGAGCTAAAATTTTGTGGAGTATGGTCATTTGGGCATAGGAAAACACTGTAAAAATGTATACCATTTGGATAATCCTAGCTTGTAGTTCCTTCACAAAGCTTCTCTCTGGATAGAAACTTTGGAAATTTGCTGAGGAAGATTTAATGGACAAATGGAGCTGAATATTGGCATGTAGCAATGATTTGTATATGGAAGATTCACCAAAAAGTGTGAGGGAAATAGGAGTGGTATAGATAGCACTTGCTTTGCAATGTGCCAATCTGGACAGAAAACAAAAAATTAAAGCTGGGCTCACATAGACGATTTGAATGAGACGCAATTTGGAGGAGGGTGATAATTTGGGCATATGAAGGCACTGTATAAATTTCATGCCATTTGGATATGCATAGCTAGTACTTCCTTCACAAAGCTTCTAGCTGAACAAAAACTTTGGAAATTTGCCGAGGAACATTTACTACACAAATGGAGCTGATTTTTGTCATGAGGCAAGGAAAGAGTGCCCAAAAATATTGAGGGCAGTCAAGAATATAAAAATAGCACTTCCTTCACAAAGTGTTGTTCTGAACAGAATAGGAAAATGAATATTGTTGAATTATTTTTGAATGATGCAAGGAAGGTTTTCTACATATTTGACGAATATATGACCCAAAGAATTTATGAGATTTTTGGGGGAATTTTGGGAATGACAGAAATATAGGTTGCTTCACAGCCTAGGGCAAAAATTGACACATGTACATGACACATAGGCAAAAGTGATGAGGTGGCGCCTAGTCATAGCAATCCACCACAACTTACAAGGTTATGACCATCTATATTGGTCGTGATAAGCTAGAAATAAGGCAGCGAACCAGTGTTGTCTGCTTTATGACCATTTCGTGTAAGGAAATTATGACCTTTCTGACCAAAATAGTCGTTATAGTTTAGGGTTTGGAGCCCCCCGAACAGATTTTGACCAATTGGTCTCAAATGGTCATAGATTTATGACCAATTCTCCTAGGGTCACTGACACAAGGTCATAAGTTGACATATTTCTTGTAGTGATTTCGCCTGTATAATTTTATTTTTTTAGCACTACTGTACGTATAACCATATTGGGTCGCACACGACCTCATTTTTCCGAGCGTGAGTGCCAGGAGGGCATATCCCGACGGTTTCTGGGTCGTGTGGGAAGGACACCCCAATCGCCCACACTCACTGGGTGACGGTTCCAAATGTCGTCGCAGAAAGGATTTAAAAACCGCTTGTATAGCACCTGAAAGAACAAGTGCTCCCTGGGTGATTTTGATAATTAATGTCAACATATCTCTTGTTGGACTAATATTTTCATCTAGTATATTTCAAACAAGTTCAACAAATGGAGTGGCATGGACTAGAGGATGTGGAACCCCTTCAAGATGATAAGGACAAAAGGATTGGCTCAAGCTCAAAGCTCAGGACTCTATATTTTCTATTTTAGTGATCCAAGATCACATTGAGTCCATAGGAAAGCCAATACTATTAAAAGGGGATGAGGTGTTGCTTAATGGCTTGCTTGCTCAAAGTGCTTAGTGATATGCTCCAAAACCCTCAACCACTTTCTCACATCCACATACGTCCCAAACCAAAAGTCAAACTCGGCCCCACCAAAACTTTCTATCCGGCGCCACCGAGTTCAGTTGACATAGCCACTACCACAAACCCTAGTTAGTTCGGTCTCATCGATAGGGGTCTCGATCCCACCGAGATGGGAATGTAAATTCTCTGTTTCCTATTTGCAACATTTCGGTCTAACTGAGATGTGAGAATCGGTCTCACAGAGTTAGCATTGCAAACTCTTTGTTGCCTTTTTGTAACGTTCCGGTCCAACCGAAACGAGCGAATCGGTCCCAGCGAGTTTGCCTGACCAACTCTCTGGTTAGCTTATTACCAAAATCGGTCCTACCGAGTTTGTGTAATCGGTCTCACCGAGATTACATTATGCCCTAACCCTAATGAAATCGGTCCTAGCGAGTTGATCATCTCAGTCCCACCGAAATGCCTAACAGTCACATTATGAACTAAATCGGTCTGACCGAGTTTTCTGATTCGGTCCCACCGAGTTTGGTAAATTGTGTGTAACGGTTAGATTTTGTGTGGAAGCTATATATACCCCTCCACTCACTCTTCATTGGTGGAGAGAGCCATCAGAACATACCTACACTTCCACTACTCATTGTTCTGGGAGAGAACTACCTACTCATGTGTTGAGACCAAGATATTCCATTCCTACCATATGAATCTTGATCTCTAGCCTTCCCCAAGTTGCTTTCCACTCAAATCATCTTTCCACCAAATCCAAATCTGTGAGAGAGAGAGTTGAGTGTTGGGGAGACTATCGTTTGAAGCACAAGAGCAAGGAGTTCATCATCAACACACCGTCTATTACCTTTTGGAGAGTGGTGTCTCCTAGATTGGTTAGGTGTCACTTGGGAGCCTCCGTCAAGATTGTCGAGTTGAACCAAGGAGTTTGTACGGGCAAGGAGATCGCCTACTTCGTGAAGATATACCCTAGTGAGGCAAGTCCTTCGTGGGGGATGGCCATGGTGGGATAGACAAGGTTGCTTCTTCGTGGACCATTCGTGGGTGGAGCCCTCCGTGGACTCGCGCAGCCGTTACCCTTCAAGGGTTGAAGTCTCCATCAACGTGGATGTACGATAGCACCACCTATCGGAACCACGACAAAAACATCCGTGTCTCCGATTGCGTATGCACACTCCAATCCCATCCCTTTACATTCTTGCAAAGTTGCATGCTTTACTTTCCGTGGCCCATATACTCTTGTCATGCTTGCTTGATATGTATTGTGAATGTTTAAACATGTGCTAAAACTCCACCTCAACTTAAAGAGATTAAAAACTGCCACTTTTCTTGCTAAGAGCCTATTCACCCCCCTCTAGACACCTCTTCTCCATCCTTTCAATTAGTATCAGAGCTTTGGTCTCCATTGCTTTGGTTTAATCACCATTGGAGGAAGATGGATGAGTCTACGTTGGGGAGTATTAGACGTAGAGTACCTATGCTTGATGGAGAATTTTATAAGGAATGGAAGAATGAAATGCATTTGATCTTCAGTGAATATCATTTGAACAAGTATATTGATAATCCTTGTATGCCCCCCATTGATGCTTCGAATCCTACTTTCAATGAGAAACTTGACATGATTCGAAATCTTAGAACTGTTAATCTTATCACTAGAGGATTGCCTAGATACTTGCTTGTATGTTTGCCAAGTTTTGAATGTGCTTATACTATATGGAGATTCCTTGAGGAACGATTTCTGGACTACTCTTTGAAAAATCTAGATGTGATTCTTCAAAAGTCCATTGCTTTAAGTAAGATGAACTCTAGTGATCCCAAATTTGGTGAAAGTTTATTTGAGCTTCGTGACCTTATGCGTGCCAAAGGAGATGTTGGAATTATTAGCAATATCATTTCTGAAGTCATTAGAATTCATAGATATGAACATTGTTACGGTCTTACTTCTAATGAATCACTCTCTCTAGGAATTGATCCATCACATGACGATGTGGAACATGGATACTATGATGAGGATGATGATAGTGACTACGATCTTGATGAACAAATGAGACATTTTGGTCTTATGGCAAATCTTCATGGTTACGCAGCCGAAGGAAAGGAATGGGTGCATGATAGTGGATGCACGGATCATATGACCAGAGATAAGGACATGTTTAATGAGCTTGCTAGAAATGATGGTCCACGAAAGTATGTTACCTTTGGTGACAACTCTAAGGGTAAAGTTGTTGGCCTTGGTAAGGTGGCCCTATTCAACGACAGCTCAATCAAGAATGTCATGCTTGTAGAACTTCTCAGATATAATCTTCTCTCCATGTCTAGATTAGCTGATTTTGGTTTAAATGTGATATTCACTCATGTTGATTTCCAAGTCTTTCGTATAGATAATCATAATATGGTCTTTACCGGTATTCGTAGAGGTGACCTATACATTGTTGACTTCACTAAGAAAGCCCAACCTCACACTTGTTTTATTGCTAAATCTTCTAAAGGATGGTTGTGGCATGATACGTCCATTTTGCATCATGCTTTTATGTTGATATTTATTGCACTATGGGCTGTTATTACACGTTATGTCACAATACTTATGCCTTTTCTCTCTTATTTTACAAGGTTTACATGAAGAGGGAGAATGCCGGCAGCTGGAATTCTGGGCTGGAAAAGGAGCAAACATTGGAGACCTATTCTGCACAACTCAAAAAGCTCTGAAACTCCACGAAACACCGTTTCAGAAAATATAAAAAATATCGGGCGAAAGAGATCTGCCGGGGGGCCACCACCTGTCCCGAGGGTGGGGGCGCGCCCCCTCCCCCTGGGCGCGGCCCCTGCCTCGTGAGCCAGCCGGTGACCCCCCCCCTTGATGCCCATCTTCTCCTATATGAGGTGTGTTGACTTGGAAAAAAATCATAAGTAGGCTTTCGGGACCAGACGCCGCCGTCTCGAGGCGGAACCTTGGCGGAACCAATCTAGGGCTTCGACAGAACTGTTCTGCCAGGGATACTTCCCTCCGGGAGGGGGAAATCGTCACCACCGTTATCACCAACAACTCTCCCATCTCGGGGAGGGTTATCTTCATCAAAATCTTCACGAGCACCATCTCCTCTCAAACCCTAGTTCATCTCTTGTATCCAATATTTGTACCAAAACCTCAGATTGGTACCTGTGGGTTGCTAGTAGTGTTGATTACTCCTTGTAGTTGATGCTAGTTGGTTTACTTGGTGGAAGATCATATGATCAGATCCATTATGCATATTCATACCCCTCTGATCATGAACATTATCATGTCTTGTGAGTAGTTACTTTTGTTCCTGAGGAAATGGGAGAAGTCTTGCTATAAGTAGTCATGTGAATTTGGTATTCGTTCGATATTTTGATGAAATGTATGTTGTCCCTCCTCTAGTGGTATCATGTGAACGTCGACTACATGACACTTCACCATTGTTTGGGCCTAGAGGAAGGCATTGGGAAGTAATAAGTAGATGATGGGTTGCTAGAGTGACAGAAGCTTAAACCCTAGTTTATGCGTTACTTCTTAAGGGGCGGATTTGGATCCATATGTTTCATGCTATGGTTAGGTTTGCGGATGCTTGCAATAGAGGTTAATCATAAGTAGGAGGCTTGTCCAAGTAAGGACAGCACCCAAGCACCGGTCCACCCACATACCAAATTATCAAACTAACGAACACAAATCATATGATCGTGATGAAAACTAGCTTAATGATAATTCCCATGTGTCCTCGGGAGCGCTTTCCTTCACTAAAGAGTTTGTACAGGCTTGTCCTTTGCTACCAAATGGATCGGGCCATCTTGCTGCACCTTATTTACTTTTACTATTTGTCACTTGTTACCAATTACCTTATCACAAAACTATCTATTACCGATACTTTCAGTGCTTGCAGAAAATACCTTACTGAAAACTGCCTATCATTTCCTTCTGCTCCTCGTTGGGTTCGACACTCTTACTTATTGAAAGGACTACGATAGATCCCCTACACTTGTGGGTCATCAAGACTCGTTTCTCACGCTGTTGCCGGGGAGTGAAGCGCCTTTGGTAAGTGGAATTTGGTAAGGAAAAAATTATATAGTGTGCTGAAATTTATTATCACTTGTTACTATGGCTCATCATTCTTTGAGGGGCTTGTTCGGGGTATCTTCACCCCGAACAGTAGAGAAAAGAGTTGCTCCTCAACCTACTGAACCTACTGAAAATGTTTGCTTTGAAATTCCTTCGGGTATGATAGAGAAACTGCTAGATAATCCCTTTACAGGAGATGGAACACTGCATAGTTTGTGGATTATTTAAGCTTGCAGGTATGCCCGAGGATGTTATCAAGAAGAAGGTCTTCCCTTTATATTTGAAGGGATACGGATTGACATGGTTTAGGCTATACGATGATATTGGATCATGGAACTATGATCGACTGAAGTTGGAATTTCATCAGAAGTTCTACCCTATGCATCAGGTTCATCGTGATCGTAATTATATATATATTTTTTGGCCTCGCGAAGGAGAAAGCATCGCTCAAGCTTGGGGGAGGCTTAAGTCAATGTTATATTCATGCCCCAATCACGAGCTCTCAAGAGAAATGATCATTCAAAAATTTATGCTCGGCTTTCTCTCAATAATTGCTCCATGCTCGATAATTCTTGTACTGGCTCTTTTATGATGAAGACTATTGAATTCAAATGAAATTTATTGGAAAGAGTTAAACGCAACTCTGAAGATTGGGATCTCGATGAAGGTAAGGAGTCAGGTATGACCCCTAAGTTTGATTGTGTTAAAGCTTTTATGGATACCGATGTTTTCCGTGAATTTAGCACTAAATATGGACTTGACTCTCAGATAGTAGCTTCTTTCTGTGAATCATTTGCTACTTATGTTGACCTCCCCAAGGAGAAGTGGTTTAAATACCATCCTCTCATTGAAGTAAAAGTAGTTGAACCTGTTAAAGTTGAAGAAAAGACTATCACTTATAATGTTGATCCTATTGTTCCTACTGCTTATAATGAGAAACCACCTCTCCCTGCTAGAATAAAGGATCATGCTAAAGCTTCAATGGTGGTTCGTAAGAGTAATACTAGAACACCTACACCCTCTAAGAAAATTAAAGTTGAACCTAGTGTCACTATGGTTAAAGATCTCTTAGTTGAAAATTTGGATGGGCATGTTATTTACCTCCAATAGGAAGCTGCTAGAATAGCCAAACCCGATACTAGGAATAAACATAGACCTGTTGTAGGCTTGCCTATTATTTCTGTTAAAATAGGAGATCATTGCTATCATGGTTTATGTGACGTAGGTGCTAGTGCGAGTGTAATACCCATTTCCTTATATGATGAAATTATGCATGATATTGCACCCACTGAGCTAGAAGCTATTGATGTCATTATTAAGCTTGCTAATAGAGACACTATTTCACCAATTGGGATTCTTAGAGATGTTGAAGTCTTGTGTGGGAAAGTTAAATACCATGTTGATTTTGTTGTTCTTGGTTCCCCACAAGATGATTTTTGTCCCATCATATTTGGTAGACCCTTCTTGAATACTGTTAATGCTAAGATAGACTGCGTAAAAGATATTGTTACTGTTGGTTTAGGGGATATGTCTCATGATTTTAACTTTGCTAAATTTCGTAGACAACCCCGTGATAAATAATTATCTAGTAAGGATGAATTTATTGGTTTTGCTTCTATTGATGTGCCTCCTAACGATCCTTTAGAGCAATATCTGCTAGACCATGAAAATGCTATGTATATGAATGAGAGAAGGGAAATAGGTGAAATATTCTTTAAGCAGGTACCCGCATTGAAAAACAACTTGCCTGTTGAAATCCTAGGGGATCCTCCTCCACCCAAGGGTGATCCCGTGTTTGAACTCAAACCATTACCTGATAATCTTAAGTATGTTTATCTTGATGAAAAGAAGATATATCATGTTATTATCAATGCTAACCTTTCCGAGCAGGAAGAATAGAAACTATTGAAAACTCTGAAGAAGCACCGTGCTGCTATCGGATATACTCTGGATGATCTTACGGGCATTAGTCCCACTTTATGACAACACAAGATAAAATTGGAAGAGGACGCTAAACCGGTTATTGATCATCAACGATGGTTAAATCCTAAGATGAAAGAAGTGGTAAGGAAGGAAATACTAAAGCTTCTAGAGGCAGGTATTATCTATCCAGTTGGTGACAGCCAGTGGGTAAGTCATGTCCATTGTGTCCCTAAGAAGGGAGGTATGACTGTTGTTCCTAATGATAAAGATGAATTGACCCCGCAAAGAATTGTTACAGGTTATAGGACGGTAATTGATTTCCACAAATTAAATAAAGCTACTAAGAATTATCATTACCCTTTGCCTTTTATTGATCAAATGCTAGAAAGGTTATCCAAACATACTCATTTTTGCTTTCTAGATGGTTATTCTGGTTTCTCTCAAATACCTGTGTCAAAAGGGGATCAAGAAAAGACCACTTTTACTTGTCCTTTCGGTACCTTTGCTTATAGACGTATGCCTTTTGGTTTATGTAATGCACCTGCTACCTTTCAAAGATGCATGATGGCTATACTCTCTAATTTTTGTGAAAAGATTGTTGAGGTCTTCATGGATGACTTTTCCGTTTACGGAACTTCTTTTGATGATTGCTTGAGCAACCTTGATCGAGTTTTGCAGAGATGCAAAGACACTAGTCTTGTCTTGAATTGGGAGAAGTACCACTTTATGGTTAATGAAGGCATTGTCTTGGGACATAAATTTTTTGAAAGAGGTATTGAAGTCGACAAGACTAAGGTTGATGCTATCGAAAAGATGCCGTGTCCTAAAGACATCAGAGGTATACGAAGTTTCCTTGGTCATGCCGGGTTTTATAGGAGGTTCATTAAGGACTTCTCCAAAATCTCCAGGCCTCTGACTAATCTTTTACAAAAATATGTTCCTTTTGTCTTTGATGATGATTGTTTAGAAGTATTTGAAATACTTAAGAAAGCGTTGATCTTTGCACCTATTGTCCAGCCTCCTGACTGGAGTTTACCCTTTGAGATTATGTGTGCTGCTAGTGATTATGTTGTAGGTGTTGTTCTAGGACAAAGAGTTGATAAGAAATTGAATGTTATCCAATATGCTAGTAAAACTCTAGACAGTGCCCAGAGAAAGTATGCTACTACTAAGAAAGAATTTTTAGCAGTTGTATTTGCATGTGATAAGTTTAGACCATATATTGTTGATTCTAAAGTAACTATTCACACTGATCATGCTGCCATCAAATACATTATGGAAAAGAAAGATGCTAAACCTAGACTTATTAGATGAGTTCTCTTGCTGCAAGAATTTGATTTGCATATTATTGATAGAAAGGGAGTTGAGAACCCCGTTGCAGACAACTTGTCTAGGCTAGAGAATATTCTTGATGACCCTCAACTTATTGATGATAGCTTTCCAGATGAACAATTTGCTGTCATAAATACTTCTCGTACTGCTCCATGGTATGCTGATTATGCTAATTACATTGTTGCTAAGTTTATACCACCTAGTTTCACATACCAGCAAAAGAAAATGTTCTTCTATGATTTGAGACATTACTTCTGGGATGACCCACACCTTTATAAAGAAGGAGTAGATGGTATTATTAGATGTTGTGTACCTGAGCATGAACAGGAACAGATCCTACGCAAGTGCCACTCCGAAGCTTATGGAGGACACCATGCTGGAGACAGAACTGCACATAAGGTATTGCAATCTGGTTTTTATTGGCCTACTCTCTTCAAGGATGCTCGTAAGTTTGTCTTATCTTGTGATGAATGTCAAAGAATAGGTAATATCAGTAGACGTCAAGAAATGCCTATGAATTATTCACTTGTTATTGAACCATTTGATGTCTGGGGCTTTGATTATATGGGACCGTTTCCTTCCTCTAATGGGTATACACATATTTTAGTTGTCGTTGATTACGTTACTAAGTGGGTAGAAGCTATTCCAACTAGTAGTGCTGATCACAACACCTCTATTAAGATGCTTAAAGAAGTTATTTTCCAAGGTTTGGAGTCCCTAGGTACTTAATGACTGATGGTGGTTCACACTTTATTCATGGTGCTTTCCGTAAAATGCTTGCTAAGTATGATGTTAATCATAGAATTGCATCCCCTTATCACTCACAGTCTAGTGGTCAAGTAGAACTAAGTAACAGAGAGCTGAAATTAATTTTGCAAAGGATAATTAATAGGTCTAGAAATAATTGGTCCAAGAAACTTGATGATGCATTATGGGCCTATAGAACTGCATACAAAAATCCTATGGGTATGTCTCCATATAAGATGGTTTATGGAAAAGCATGTCACTTACCTCTCGAGCTAGAATATAAGGCATATTGGGCTATTAAAGAACTCAATTATGATTTCAAACTTGCCGGTGAGAAGAGGTTATTTGACATTAGATCTCTTGATGAATGTAGAACCCAAGCTTATGAGAATGCCAAGCTTTTTAAAGAAAAGGTTAAAAGATGGCATGCCAAAAGGATACAAAAGCGTGAGTTTAACGTAGGTGATTATGTCTTGCTATATAACTCTCGTTTAAGATTTTTTGCAGGAAAACTTCTCTCTAAATGGGAAGGTCCTTACGTTATCAAGGAGGTCTATCGTTTCGGTGCCATAAAAATCAACAACTTCGAAGGCACAAATCCGAAGGTGGTGAACGGTCAAAGAATCAAACATTATATCTCAGGTAATCCTATAAATGTTGAAACCAATGTTATTGAAACCGTAACCCCGAAGGAATACATAAGGGACACTTTCCAGAATGATTCAGACCCCGAAAAGGAAGAGGTATGTGGTACGGTAAGTAAACCGACTCCAAAACAGTTCTAATGGCAAATTTTCACCGTTTTGGAATATTTAGAAAAATAGAAAAATAAGAGGCAGTCAGGAAAGGACACGAGGCGTCCACGAGGGTGCAGCGCGCGCCCCCTTTCCCTGGACGCGCCCCCTGCCTCGTGGGCTCCTCGTGTGCCTCTCGGACTCCGATTTCTTGCATGTTACTTCTTTTGGTCGGTAAAAATTCATTATATATTTTCCCAAAGGTTTTGACCATCGTATCACACCGAAATCCTCTGTTTTTGTTTCGAGCTGTTTCTGTCACAGATAAGAGCAATATGTCGTCCCAGGATTCGGAGGGAGAAAGCTATGTGGCTGATCTCCTTGCTGACCCTAAGGTCTATGGGGACTGGGAGCATTATGGTTGGACCACGGAGGAAGAAGAAGACCATGATCCCAAGGGAAAGGACTGGACCAGCTCAGATGAAGACAAAGTCCCACTACCTCAATCTGGGGACATGCATGTGGAGTTCAAAAAGTCAAGCCTCCCCGACAGAGCAAAGAAACCTAAGATCGAGTTTATCCCTTTTCGCCTCTTGCAGGAAAACAAGCAAGAACTATGCAAGAATATATTAAACCTTGAGCAGGAGATCAATGACCCAAGGGAGCAAAATTCTATCCTTAAGCGCAAGCTAAGGAACAAGCCAACTCCATCGTCACCACCTCCGAAGAGAGAGACATAATCATATGGGTATGGGCACTCCCCTTGGCAACTGCCAAGCTTGGGGGAGGTGCCCAAGTATCGTATCACCATCACACTCCTATCTTTATCGTTTTTGTTAGTTCGATCCTTTTGGTATTATCTTGATCTAGTAGAATAAATTTAGAATGATCTAGTTATGAGCTTTTTCTTTATGATCTTTACCTTTGTAACCGAGTCCGTGAGCTATATAATAAAGATTAGTGTTGAGTCAAGGGCTTGATTTCCTCACTTTGGTCATGAGAAAATAAAAGAAAATATAAAAAGTATCAAAGAGATCATATTGATCTTATGGGAAGTAATGACTTCACATATAAAGAGTATGATGAATAAAAGTTGTTGGGAGTTGACAAACATAGTTTTGGTCATCGTTGCAATTAATAGGAAGTAATAAAGAAAGAGAGGTAAAACATTCAAATATACTATCTTGGACATCTTTTATGATTGTGAGCACTCATTACAATATTACATGCTAAAGAATTGATGTTGGACAAGGAAGACAACATAATGACTTATGTTTTCTTATATTCGAAATAAAGTATATTGTCATGGATCATCAAACATGTTGAGCTTGCCTTTCCCCCTCATGCTAGCCAAAACTCCTTGCACCAAGTAGAGATACTACTTGTGCTTCCATACATCCTTAAACCCAGTTTTGCCATGAGAGTCCACCATACCTACCTATGGATTGAGTAAGATCCTTCAAGTAAGTTGTCATTGTTGCAAACCCTCTAAAATATGTATGATTTATTAGTGTGGAGGAAATTATGTCAGGCCCAAGATGCGATTCTATCCCGATCACGTGATACACCTCGTGATTGGGGCACAACCGCATTTCGGACGCTTAGCAAGATGGATATCATTACATCGTACCATTACATAAATACATGGGGATACAACAATTCATACAAGTCACATGAATACAACAACATCAATACAAGACATCCGACTACGGATGCAAACATGAAAGAGCACAACGACATCCATCTGCTATCCCAGGCTGCCGACCAGGAACCTAACCCAAGACTAACGAAGAAGAAGAAGAAAGAACTCCAACACAAAGAACATCGCTCTCGCGTCAAGACATCGGAAACATGCACCTGCAACTGTTGTTGTAGTATCTGTGAGCCACGAGGACTCAGCAATCCCATAACCATGGGTATCAAGACTAGCAAAGATTAATGGGTAAGGAGAGGTAAAGTGGTGAGGTTGCAGCAACGGCTAAGCAAAAGTATGGTGGCTAACTTACGAGTACAAGAATAAGAAGAGCATCTAGGCAAACGGTCGCAAACTAGTTATGATCGCTAAAGATCCTGAACTACCTACGAGTCAAACATAACCCAACGTGTTCTCTTCTCAAGGTGAAAAGAGACAGTCACGGTTACTCCTGCGGTTGTGTGTTTTATTTCGGATCCTCTGTCAAGTTTTCTACAACCGGACATTAACAAATTCCAATCTGCCACGTAACCATGGGCACGGCTTTCGAAAGATCATAACCCTGCAGGGGTGTCCCAACTTAGCCCATCACAAGCTCTCACGATCAGCAGAACTAAAAGTATTACCGGTGCACAAGACATTTCGACAATGGTAAAACAAGTCCAGCAAGACCTCCCGGCGTGCCGACACCTTGATAGTAGCCGTGCGTATCTCGTCTCACACCACGTCCGGATGGGTGATCCAACGGGAGCCAGATACCTCGAGTTTCCCCGTGGCGGCCCCGCAGTCTCCCCGTTTGGGACCAACAACATCAGCACTGGCCCCCTGTTATTTAGAAAAGAATCCTCGGGGACGCGGCCCCCTATGCAAATTAATTAGTTAATTAAGTTATTATTATGTTGCAAATTAAAAACAATGTTGGGCCTTGCTGGAGGAGTTTTATTCAAAGACGGACAGTCAAGGGGTCCCCATATACCCAACCGCGTTAGGAACGCAAAAAAAAATCAAGGAACATAACGCCGGTTTATTGGCTCCTAAGGTGGCATGAGTGGAACAAAACACCGAGCAAAAGGCACAGCCTTCCACCCATTGCCAAGTATATAGGTGTGTTCAACTATAATAATAGATATATTGTGATATTCCAACAACAAGTTCCAACATGGAGCAATCTTCATCTTCACCTGCAACTAACAACGCTATAAGAGGGGCTGAGCGAGCGGGTAACATAGCCAAACAACGGTTTGCTGTAATGGTGTCAAAGGTTAAAGGTTTCATGGCAACAAGGAGAGAGGCCGACAATAAAAGATGAGTAGCGCGACATATAATGATAGCATCAAGACAACTAGCATGGTAATGATAGTAAAGGTATCCAAGGAGAAGGTCATCTTGCCTGTGATCCCGCAAGGAAGAAGAGCGAGTCCATGAAGAAGACGAAGAAAAAGCCACGTAGACGAACCAAGTGTAGACGAACGAACCCTCACGATTGCAATGGAATATGAACTAGCGAGAAGAAGCACACAACACAGTAAATACCCAACACATGACAAGACAAGATGCTAAAACAAGTATGATGCAAGACAAGTCTATATGATGCAAAAGATGGCAAGGGATGATGCATACAAGAACAACACCACCCAACAAATTTAAATGAGGCCGGAAACAACATATAACAATTCCGGTAAGTCCTCATATGCACATTTCAAAATTGGTCCAGATATGAACAAACCTTATGTTAAAGTTCTTAAACAGCAAGTTAACATGCACCATGATGATCTACTCGAAATTCTAGTCAAGTTACATATAAAGTTCATTTAATTCGGAGCTACGGCCTAAAAGATATGAGCAAAACAAGACAAGCATGGCATTGATGCAAGATGCATCCAAACATCAAGCAAACACACTCTAAACAGGTATACAACATGTTAATATGCATCTACATGCAAAAACACACAAGTTTCATATAGGACACACCCAAAACAGAGCAACGGTTCAACACATACACATGAAACAAGATATAACAAGCTGTCCAAAAACCAGCAACATGGCACTTAGTTGACATCAAAATAACATGATACAATAACATATCATGGCATCAAAGGGCATGGCAAGCATGTATATGTCAAGAACTACAAGCATGATCACTGAGCTACTACAAAACACCACTAGAACATGCTCAAAACATCATGGCAAGATTGCAAAAGATAACAGTTTCATAGACTTAGTGAAAATAAACTAGACATGGCAGCAACAACGACAAGTAGGCATGTTTGCAAGCTTGTGCAACTCATCTCAAAGCATATAATGGCAAGTGAATATAACCAACAGCAAGAAGACATGTTTATGAAGCTACTCATGGCAAGAACATGGTCATAGGATGCACAGATCACTAGCAATTCACATGGCAAAACTGAACTTGCTGATAACAGGCTGACAGACACATTTTATAGCAACTTGAGAGCAAGAAATAAACAAGATACAACAGGCCATATATGCAAACAAGGGCATGGATGGATTGAGCATAACATGGACAACAAGACATTATCATTGGACAACCGAAAACATTCATGGATTTGAGTGGGGCATCAAGCAAACATGGCTTCAGGTTATAACAGTTTAAGACTTAGCAGTTTTCAACAAGTCATAGAAATTAGCAACAGCGAGTAGGCCACTTTGCAAGCTTATTGCAAACACCACAAGGCGTATCATGAAAAGTGGATTGCACCACAACAAAGATGGCATGATTGTGCTTCTAAAACATATTGACATGTAGATCAAACAAAAATCACACATAAAGATATGAAAAAGACAAATCAGCATCTCATAACAAGTTTCAGCACTTAAGAGCCACATGCACTTTTGCAACAGAGATAAACATGGCAATATGGCACCTAACATTAATGCTACAGCAACCATCATGTAGAGCACTTCACAATGAACATAGTTTTTCTTCTAGACTCGACAACGGCCGGACTACGATCAATCAAGGGTCTCCTATGGTCGGTCGAGGCTCTGATACCAACTTGTCAGGCCCAAGATGCGATTATATCCCGATCACGTGATACACCTCGTGATTGGGGCACAACCGCATTTCGGGCGCTTAGCAAGATGGATATCATTACATCGTACCATTACATAAATACATGGGGATACAACAATTCATACAAGTCAGATTAATACAACAACATCAATACAAGACATCCGACTACGGATGCAAACATGAAAGAGCACAACATCCATCTGCTATCTCAGGCTACCGACCAGGAACCTAACCCAAGACTGGCGAAGAAGAAGAAGAAAGAACTCCAACACAAAGAACATCGCTCTCGCGTCAAGACATCGGAAACCTGCACCTGCAACTGTTGTTGTAGTATCTGTGAGCCATGAGGACTCAGCAATCCCATAACCATTGGTATCAAGACTAGCAAAGCTAAATGGGTAAGGAGAGGTAAAGTGGTGAGGTTGCAGCATCGGCTAAGCAAAAGTATGGTGGCTAACTTACGAGTACAAGAATAAGAAGAGCATCTACGCAAATGGTCGCAAACTAGTAATGATCGCTAAAGATCCTGAACTACCTACAAGTCAAACATAACCCCACCGTGTTCTCTTCTCAAGGTGAAAAGAGACGGTCACGGTTACTCATGCGGTTGTGTGTTTTATTTCGGATCCTCTATCAAGTTTTCTACAACCGGACATTAACAAATTCCAATCAGCCACATAACCGCAGGCACGGCTTTTGAAAGATCATAACCCTCCAGGGATGTCCCAACTTAGCCCATCACAAGCTCTCACGATCAGCAGAAGTAAAAGTATTACCCCTTATCTTAGGGACAATCCGATCAGACTCGGAATCCCGGTGCACAAGACATTTTGACAATGGTAAAACAAGTCCAGCAAGACCTCCCGGCGTGCTGACACCCTGATAGTAGCCGCGCGTATCTCGTCTCAGGCCACGTCCGGATGG
This sequence comes from Secale cereale, assembly GCA_902687465.1. Taxonomy (NCBI): domain Eukaryota; kingdom Viridiplantae; phylum Streptophyta; class Magnoliopsida; order Poales; family Poaceae; genus Secale; species Secale cereale. The sequence continues at coordinate 454,175,993 of LR738714.1, forward strand.
TTGATCCTACGGGAGCCAGATACCTCAAGTTTCCCCGTGGCGGCCCTGCAGTCTCCCCATTTGGGACCAACACCATCAGCACTGGCCCCCTGTTATGCAGAAAAGAATCCTCGGGGACGCGACCCCCTATGCAAATTAATTAATTAATTAAGTTATTATTATGTTGCAAATTAAAACCAATGTTGGGCCTTGCTGGAGGAGTTTTATTCAAAGACGAACTGTCAAGGGGTCGCCATATACCCAACCGCGTTAGGAACGCAAAAAAAAAATCAAGGAACATAACGCCGGTTTATCGGCTGCTAAGGTGGCATGAGTGGAACAAAACACCGAGCAAAAGGCACAGCCTTCCACCCATTGCCAAGTATATAGGTGTGTTAAATTATAATAATAGATATATTGTGATATTCCAACAACAAGTTCCAACATGGAGCAATCTTCATCTTCACCTGCAACTAACAACGCTATAAGAGGGGCTGAGCGAGCGGGTAACATAGCCAAACAACGGTTTGTTGGGATGGTGTCAAAGGTTAGAGGTTTCATGGCAACAAGGCGAGAGGCCGACAATAAAAGATGGGCAGTGCGACATATAACGATAGCATCGAGACAACTAGCATGGCAATTATAGTAAAGGTATCCAAGGACACGGTCATCTTGCCTGAGATCCCGCAAGGAAGAAGAGCGACTCCATGAAGAAGACGAAGAAGAAGCCACGTAGACGAACCAAGTGTAGACGAACGAATGAGGTCGGAAACAATATATAACAATTGGTCCAGATTCTGAACAAACCTTATGTGAAAGTTGTTAAACAGCAATTTAACATATACCATGATGATCTACTCCAAATTCTAGTCAAGTTACATATAAAGTTCATTTAATTCGGAGCTACGGCCTAGAAGATATGAGCAAAACAGGACAAGCATGGCATTGATGCAAGATGCATCCGAACATCAAGAAAACACACTCTAAACAGGTATACAACATGTTAATATGCATCTGCATGCAAATACACACAAGTTTCATATAGGACACATCCAAAACGGAGCAACGGTTAAACACATACACATGAAACAAGATATAACAACAAGTTGTCCAAAAACAGCAACATGGCACTTAGTTGACATCAAAACAACATGATACAATAACATATCATGGCATCAAAGGGCATGGCAAGCATGTACATGTCAAGCACTACAAGCATGATCACTGAGCTACTACAAAACACCACTAGAACATGCTCAAAACATCATGGCAAGATTGCAAAAGATAACAGTTTCACAAACTTAGTGAAAATAAACTAGACATGGCAGCAACAACGACAAGTAGGCATATTTGCAAGCTTGTGCAACTCATCTCAAAGCATATCATGGCAAGTGAATATAACCAACAGCAAGAAGACATGTTTATGAAGCTACTCATGGTAAGAACATGGTCATAGGATGCATAGATCACTAGCAATTCACATGGCAAAACTGAACTTGCTGATAACAGGCTGACATAAACATTTTATAGCAACCTGAGAACAAGAAATAAACAAGCTACAGCAGGCCATATATGCAAACAAGGTCATGGATGGATAGAGCATAACATGGACAACAAGACATGATCATTGGACAACCGAAAACATTCATGGATTTGAGTGGGGCAGCAAGCAAACATGGCATCAGGTTATAACAGTTTAAGACTTAGCAGTTTTCAACAAGTCATAGAAATCAGCAACAGCGAGTAGGCCACTTTGCAAGCTTATTGCAAACACCACAAGGCATATCATGAAAAGTGGATTGTACCACAGCAAAGATGGCATGATTGTGCTTCTAAAACATATTGACATGTAGCTCAAACAAAAATCACACATAAAGATATGAAAAAGACAAATCAGCATCTCATAACAAGTTTCAGGACTTAACAGCCACATGCACTTTTGCAACAGAGATAAACATGGCAATATGGCACCTAACATTAATGCTACATCAACCATCATGTAGAGCACTTCACAATGAATTTTTTTAAAATATCATACACTCCATTTGGATCAACATGCACAAAGTTATCACCACTCAAACATGCTAACATAATGTTGACAGACAACAAGGACTTGACACTAACATCACATAGTAGTTTTTGCAACAAAGATTAGGACAACAAGATGAACTCAAACAAGCATGCCACAGTACAACAATATGAAGAGCATCACGAGACGAACATTTCGATATATAATACATCACATTTGGACAATCATGCACAAAGATATCACCCACACAAGATGCCAACATTTTTACACTATTCAGGGACTTAGCAGTTTTTACAGATAAGGAAAAAAACAGACGAGCGACTGATAGGTATATTGCGCACAGTGTGAGGGATAGTGGGCAGCTCACATTGGGCTCGGCCCAGGTCAGCAGAGGAGGCAGGCCTGCGCTGGGCCTTGAGGCGAAGCAGGCCGGCTGGGCTGGAGAGGTGGACCGGGACGGCTGGGCTGTGGAGGCTGGGTTGCGGCCCACGAGGCTGACGAGGATGCAGCCCAGGAGGGGAGCCACGATGCGGTCGTCCTCCTCCTCGACGAGGACACAAGCGGCGGCAGCGGTCGAGTCCGTCGAGGGCTCGCGGCGGCGGGGCGATGGGGAGGCGTGGGACCGCCGGGAATGGACGGATCCGGGGGCGCCGGGCCCGGATCTGGCCGAAGCACGGTGATCCGGCGAGGTAGGGCGGAGGACCTCGGCGGGAGCGCGGCTGTCGGTGGCGGAGCTCGATGCGGGCGCACGCGACGGCACATGGAGGCGGCACTGCGGGGAAGCGGAGGTGAGCGGGAAGATGGGCGGCCGCCGGCAGGGTGCTCCGGCGAGCTAGCGAGGCCCCTGGCCGGTGAAGGGAGCCAAGCGGAGCTGCGGGGATCGGGCCCGCCTCGGCCCACGGCGGGCCGCGTGCGGCCTCAGCGGGCCGCGCAGTGGGAGGCGGCTGGGGAGGAGACGGTGCAAGCGACGTGGCGAGCCACGATTCGCCCGGGGCGGCGGTGGCCCTGAGGTGCCATCACGCGATTGGCCGGGCGACGTGGCCCGCGGACATGTCCGGCGCGGATGGACTTGTCCAGTGGCACGAGAGGGAGAGGGGTTACGGTTTATCCGCGAATTGGACGGGGGAAGGCTGATTTATAGGTAGAGGGAGCTAGGAGTGTCCAAATGGGGTGTGGTTTTTGTCCACGCGATCACGATCCAACGACCGAGAGCATGGAGGGGGTTAGGATGGGCTTGAGGGCTGTTGTGGAGGGGTGTTGGGCCAGAAGAGAAGGGGATTCCGGCGGTTAACGCGGTTAACCGTTGGGGCACCAAACGGACTCCGAATGCGACATAATTTTACAGGCGGTCTAACTATGCCATAATAAGACCACACGCCAAGTTTCATCCCATTCCGAGAAAATTTTCCGGCCACTCATAAAATGGATATTCAGAGGTACCGCGGGCGCGTGTGAGTATGTCTAGGCTCGGAACGAACAACGAAAAGGACGAGGAAGACTCGGACGGATGCAAGTTTTGAAAACATGAGGATGCAAAGCACATGATGACAAGGCAAAGTGCAACACGCAAGCATATGACATGGCAACAACGACGAATAGTTGGCTGACACCTGGCGCATCTGTCTCGGGTGTCACAAATAAGCTTTATACGATCTTGTGATATGGAAGTAATAAAAGTGACGGACTGCATAATAAAGGTCCTTATCACAAGTGGCAATATAAGGTGACGTTTTTTTGCGCTAAGACTTTGTGCATCCAACCAAAAAGGCACAGGAGAACCTCTGCTTCCCTCTGCGAAGGGCCTATCTATTATTCTTGCTTATAAGAGTCAAGGTGAAAATCACCTTTCCTTTTTACATTTTATCCTTTGGAAAGCACATTGTGTTGGAAAGATCCTGACATATATACCCACTTGGATGTAAGTTATCATAATCTATTACTGTTGACATTACCCTTGAGGTAAAAGGTTGGGAGGCAATACCTTAAGCCCCTATCTTTCTCTGTGTCCGATTAAAACTCCATCCCATAAGTAGCTCTTATATTGACTCTTTCCGATGTTGCGATAAATTGCAATTGCCTCAATGACTCAGATCACAACATATACTTCCTGAGATACGCGCCTGAACTTCCCTCTGTAGGAACCCGACCTTCGGGCTATCTTCGCAATCGTGGCTCTTCCCGCGAATTTTTCTGCTTAGCCGCATTCTATGTGATGTAAGTGTAATCTTCAAACGGTTTTTAGTAACTAAATACTCTTTTTAAATAGAAATCTGGCTCATGGACGGATTTTGCTCTCGGGTCGTGACGAACTCGCGTTTTTTGCAATTTTTCTGCCTGAGTTGCACGCCTGAACTTCCCTCTGAACTAGGTTGAACTTCCGCCAACATTGCCCAAATGGGGCTTGCGATATACCGTTGGAAGCTATGGACAACAGTATCATGACCCAACTTAATTTTTTGTCAAAATGTAAGCGGTTTATCTTCACACAAAAAACGTGAATCGTATTTTCAATCTCATTTCTAAATCGTTTATCGAAATGCGGCATATAATATGTCGTTGGAAAGATGCTGCAAAACTGCTCCTTTCACATGTTGAAAGTTTTCTCTAATTCCCGATGGTTAAAGCGATATTTGGGAAAACGTAAAATTTCGCAAACCGAACAGCCGAGTTCGTATTTTCGCGGTAATTTCTAAACGGCTAAACCAATTAGGGAATGTTATATGGTGTTGGAAAGCTTATGAAAATGCGCTACTTTTTCATGTTGAAAGTTTTTTCTAATTTTGAACGGTTTAAGAGTAATCTAGAAAACGGTACAAGTCCTACCGAGTTTGTTTTTTCGAGTTAATTTTTTAACTATGTGTCCGAATGCAGGAAGTGATATGGCGCTGGAAAGCTTGAACCAATGCAAACTTTTTTTTATGTATTGTTTCTCCTAATTCTTTATGATTTTAAGTCGGTTTCGAAAATGGCGAAAAATGTATTTTCGCTGTATTTTCTACAAACTTTGTCGGAATGCGGCAAATAATATACCGTTGAAAAGCTACAGAAAATGCGAAACTTTTTCATGTTGACAGTTTTCTCTTATTCCCAGCCGGTTTCAAGTAATTGCGAAAATGGCGATATCATTTTTCTGTCTTTATCGCGAAACAGATTCTTCGAAAATGCACCGCGTGAAGAACCTGAACTTCTGGGCACGTGTAGTTGAACTTCACTCTGTTTTTCACGGGATTTTTTTGCTCGCAGCTCTCCATCCACTGCTCGTATCTCTCCATCCACTTTACAGGAATTAAGCAAGTGATATACCGATGAAAGCTGATGAAAACATGCAACTTTTCCGTGTTGATCATTTTTCCATACTCGCGACGATTTTAAAAAATTTCGTCTGAAATTCATTCATCATAGTAATTGAACTTCCTGCTGTTTTCACGTTGAACTTCTGTGACGTATTTTCGTTCGTAATTTTCTTATGCATTCGTCAGTGTTTCACAAATGATATTCATTTTGTACAAACCTCTCTCACAATAAATTTTTTAACTTTCTCCGACCGAGGACTTGAACTTATAGGATCAAAACTTTTAGTCTTTGCTTTTTTATTATTTTTAATACAAATGCACATCGTGTAGTACGTGAAAATATCTAAGTTTTTTATTAATATTAATATAATTTTCTTAATCCTTTTTTTATGAATTCTGAAGCGCTCTATTTTTTAAAAGTTGATCTTCTTGTTATTTTATTTTTGAACTTCTTATTTCCATGCTTTTAATAACGAGGGAATCTGAGTTTTCTATTATGATCGAACTTCTCCACCCTTTTACTATGGACTTCTTGGTCTTTTTTCTTAAACCTTTTTTATCAATTATGAAGCGCTCTATTTTCAAAAGTTGAACTTCTTGTTATTTTATTTTTGAACTTCATGTTTCCATCAATTTTTTCATAAGAAATGTTGTACATTTTGGTAGGCGAACCTGTATAGTTTGTCAATTTGGTTTGCACACTGAACTTTGTCATTGTTAGAAACAAAAAATCTATAAGTTGTCTCAGTTTTTCTATAGGCATCAGAATAGATACTTGAACTTCGAGTCACAAGATTACATAGGAACATATATATTGTGTGCACATACAGAGACAAAAGGTATGTGTATTACTCTTTCTCGCTAAGAAATAAAATACTATTACCTTGTGGGAATAAACACAAACACTTTTTATTTAGTTCGCGTGCACACACACAACACACATGACCACACCATAACAATGCTCTAGCACAGGACGCACCAAACATAACAATGCTCCACACTCGTCATCCTCTCTATGACAGCACCCGTCAGCTGCTCGCCTTCCCCCGCAGTGATTCGCTCAAGCAAAAGAACAAGTGTCGGTGGTTTCGTCAGATCCTAGATGGAAGGCAACATAGACAGAGGAAAACTTTCTCGCAGGGTGAGCAACAACAAATGAAGCTCGGGAGGCTGGGCCTGAAACACTCGTTGGTGGTGGGTTTCAACCGACTGTTTGGTCGGTGGGTGTCCACGGCAATGTGGTGTTGCATGTCGCGCCCGTGCAGGGGAAGTTGGGCTGTGTCCGTAGGTGTAGGTGAACTGTCGGACAGCGTCGTCCTTGGGGAGGGTCTGTGCATGAAGGCACTCTGGACACATCATGTGTGGATGGGGCGGATCCAGGCCCCGGCCGTGGTTGGAGGTGGTGGACCAGGCAGTGGTTGTCTTCCACAGCGCAGGCGGGAAGTCAATATGGTCTCATTGTCGAGCGACAAAAAAACTAGGAAGGTCAAAGTAGCCTCCATGAGAAGTTCGACATGGCAACGTGGGAAGTAGCTGGGGGTCGGGATGAGGCTAGTGGTTCGCCATGGTGGTGCAGTGCTAGGTGTGCCGTCAGTGGTGGTGGGTGGCATGACGGCCAGCAGATAAACTGGAGAGTCGTGGCGAGGGCGGAGTAGGGACGAGGCGCACATGGCAGGAGGTCGTCGCCGGGAGGAGGACCTAGGTGAGGTCGGGGAATCCTATCTGGCAGGGGAGGCACGGCGGCGCACCAGAGGCAGGCGGCGCGGCTGTGTTCGAAAAATGGCGGCATGGCCGTTTCGTGGTGGCGGCAGATGGCAACAGGATCGGATACGGGGGGAAAAGGCGGCGCGGTGGTCGGATTCATGGACGGGGGCGGCGTCGCGGCCGGATCCGGGGGACAAAGCGGCGCGGTGGTCGGATTCGTGGACGGGGGCGGCGTAGCGGCCGGATTCGGGGGCGGTGGCAGCGCGGTGACCGGATTTGGGACCGGTGGCGGCATGGCAGGTGGTTCCCGTGGCAGGGGAGGAATGAGATAAGATGAGGTGAGGGACTGGGTGTTTTTTTTATCTGCGGGTTTGGAAGTTCGGGAAGGTCTGTGCGCGCCCTTATAGGGCCTATCGTGATACAAATAACAATTCTGATCCCTGGATCAGAATAGTGTTTATATATATATATATATATATATATATATATATATATATATATATATTCTGCACAACTCAAAAAGCTCCGAAACTCCACGAAACACCGTTTCAGAAAATATAAGAAATTCTGGCGAAAGAGATCTGTCAGAGGGCCACCACGTGTCCACGAGGGTGGGGGCGCGCCCCCTGCCTCATGGGCCAGCCGGTGACCTCCCGATGCCCATCTTCTCCTATATGAGGTGTTTTGATCTGGAAAAAATCATAAGGAGGCTTTCGGGACCAGACACCGCAGTCTCGAGGCGGAACCTTGGCGGAACCAATCTAGGGCTCCGGCAGAGCTGTTGTGCCGGGGATACTTTCCTCCAGGAGGGGGAAATCGTCACCGCCGTCATCACCAACAACTCTCCCATCTTGGGGAGGGTTATCTTCATCAACATCTTCACCAGCACCATCTCCTCTCAAACTCTAGTTCATCTCTTGTATCCAATCTTTGTACCAAAACCTCAGATTGGTATATGTGGGTTGCTAGTAGTGTTGATTACTCCTTGTAGTTGATGCTAGTTGGTATACTTGATGGAAGATTATATGTTCAGATCCATTATGCATATTAATACCCCTCTGATCATGAACAATATTATGTCTACTGAGTAGTTACTTTTGCTCCTGAGGACATGGGAGAAGTCTTGCTATAAGTAGTCGGGTGAATTTGGTATTCGTTCAGTATATTGATGAGATGTATGTTGTCTCTCCTCCAGTGGTGTCATGTGAACGTCGACTACATGACACATCACCATTGTTTGGGCCTAGAGGAAGGGATTGGGAAGTAATAAGTAGATGATCGGTTGCTAGAGTGACAGAAGCTTAAACCCTAGTTTATGCGTTGCTTCGTAAGGGACTGATTTGGATCCATATGTTTCATGCTATGATTAGGTTTACCTTAATACTTCTGTTGTAGTTGCGGACGCTTGCAATAGAGGTTAATCATAAGTGGGAGGCTTGTCCAAGTAAGGATAGCACCCAAGCATCGGTCCACCCACATACCAAATTATCAAAGTAATGAACGTGAATCATATGATCGTGACGAAAACTAGCTTGACGATAATTCACATGTGTCCTCGGGACCGCTTTCCTTCATATAAGAGTTTGTCCAGGCTTGTCCTTTGCTACAAAAAGGATTGGTCCATCTTGCTACACCTTATTTACTTTTACTCTTTGTCACTTGCTACCAATTACCTTATCACAAAACTATATGTTACCGATACTTTCAATGCTTACAAAAAATACCTTACTGAAAACTGCCTATCATTTCCTTCTACTCCTCGTTGGGTTCAACACTCTTACTTATCGAAAGGACTACGATAGATCCCTGTGACGCCCCCGATTTGTCCGTACACTAATCATGCACGCAAATGTGTACGACCAAGATCAGGGACTCACTGGAAGATATCACAACACAACTCTGGACACAAATTAAAATAATACAAGCTTTATATTACAAGCCAGGGGCCTCGAGGGCTCGAATACATAAGCTCGAAAACACAAGAGTCAGCGGAAACAATAATATCTGAGTACAGACATAAGTTAAACAAGTTTGCCTTAAGAAGGCTAGCACAAAATTAACAACGATCGAAAAGGCAAGGCCTCCTGCCTGGGACCTCCTAACTACTCCTCGAAGCCGAACTCCATGTAGAAACAACATCGGGGTGTTCTGGCTCCTGGGCTCCACCATCTGGTTGCATCATCCAAGAAGAAGGGACAGAAAGGGGAAAAGGGGGAGAAAGCAACCGTGAGTACTCATCCAAAGTACTCGCAAGCAAGGATCTACACTACATATGCAATGATATCTGTGTAAAGGGGGTAATATATGTGGACTGAACTGCAGCAAGCAGAATAAGAGGGGGATAGCTAATCCAATCGAAGACTACGCTTCTGGCAACCTCCATCTTGCAGCAGTAGAAGAGAGTAGATGGAATAGTAACAAGCGTCAAAGCTTCTGGCAGCCTCCGTCTTGAGTAGCTGAAGAGTTCACCAAGTAACATCGTATAGCATAAACCTATTCGGCGATCCTCCCGCACATCACCCTGTGAGAGAGCAACCACCGAGTTATATCTGGAACTTATCTGGGTGTGTTTTATTAAGTATCCGGTTCTAGTTGTCATGAGGTCGGAGTACAACTCCGGGTCGTCCTTTTACCGAGGGACACGGCTATTCGAATAGATTAACTTCCCTGCAGGGGTGCACCACATAACCCAGCACGCTTGATCCCATTTGGCCGGACACACTTTCCAGGGTCATGCCCGGCCTCGGAAGATCAACACGTCGCAGCCCTACCTAAGCACAGCAGAGAGGTCAGCACGTCGGTCTAAGTCCTAAGCACACAGGGGTCTGGGCCCATCGCCCAATGCACACCTGCACGTTGCGAGGGCGGCCGGTGAGCAGACCTAGCAACCTCCATTACTAAGGAAGTTGTGTTACGCGGTCCAACCCGGCGCGCGCCGCTAAACCGCTGACGTCAAGAAGGCTTCGGCTGATACCACGACGTCGAGTACCCATAACTATTCCCACGTAGCTGGTTAGTGCGTATAGACCAAATGGCCAGACTCAGATCAAATATCCAAACTCGTTAAGCGTGTTATTATGAAATAACCGCAGACAACGACCAGGGCTAGGCCACCTCTGCACTGGGTGTCTCAACCTGCCCTGTCGCTCCGCCACAACGATCCACTTGGGGGCCGTCAGGAACTCAGGCCCACCACTACCTGGATGGAGCCACCTGTCCTTTCAGCCCCCACATCAAATCACTTGCGGGTACTCAATGAGCCGACCCGACTTTAGTCACATCAAGTATCATGTAAAGTGTATGTATAATATACCCGTGATCACACCCAAGTGATCACGGCCCGATAGAATAGCAGGGCAGACGGACAAGGGTGTAGGGCCACTGATGGAGTACTAGCATCCTATACTAAGCATTAGGATGGCAGGTAAAGTATCAACAGTTGTAGCAACAATGACAGGCTATGCAGCAGAGTAGGAGTTATCGAATCAACAACAGTAGTAAACTAATGCAAGAGTAAGAGGGAGGAGAATAGGCGATATCTGGTGATCAAGGAGGGGGCTTGCCTGGAAGCTCTGCAGATGAAAGGAATCTTCGGAATCGTAGCCGTAGTCGAACACCGAAGCATCAATGGTCTCGGGGGCTATCACAGTATCAGAGTCTACCGAAATAAGCAACGAAGGGGAAACAAATAAATAACAGAGCAAACAATAGCATCACAAAGCATAACATGGCAAAAGGCGGTGCTACGTGTGACCTAACGCGGTGCTCAGTGATACCGGCGAAGAGGAATAACATCCGGGAAAGTATTCCCGGTGTTAGGCATTTTCGAGCAGATGAAACGGAGGGGAAAGTTGCACGTTCGGTATGATAGAGATGTGTGGCGGACGAACGGACCGCGTATTCGGATTCGTCTCGTTGTTCTGAGCAACTTTCATGTACAAAGTATTTTCATCCGAGTTACGGATTATTTTATATTTATTTTTGAAGTTTTTAAAACATTTTATAAATTATTAGTATTAATTTAATTTGAAATTTTATTAAATACTAAATGTTGTGGGTATACAGAAGTGTACCCAAAAATGTGCAACAGAGGATGACATGTGGGCCAAGTTGACTAGGTCAACTGCCCAGTCAGCACCCAGTCAGCAGAGGCTGGCATGTGGGTCCAAGGGCTGCCTAGTCAGCAACCCAGTCAGCATTGACTGAGTCAACGTTTGACAAGTCAAACTGGTAGGTGGGGACCTGCTGTAAGTGACAGAGTCTAATTTAACAGAGTTTTAACATTTAATTAGATTAACTTAAAGGTGGGGCCACACTGTCAGTGAGTCAATTTTATTAACAAAGTTTTATTTAACCAAACTAATTAATTAACGAGTTGGCCCTACGTGTCATAGTCATAGTTAGCATTAGGTGCATTTTTAGAAGATTAATAACTGGGAGGGGCCCCAAACACCAGTGTCTACTATTCCAATTTAATTAGTGCTAACACTAAAAGGCTGAGCCCACCTGTCATTTAGACATGGCCGTTCTAAACAGAGCAGCGCCGGCGGTGACCTACAGGGGCGGCAGCAAGACGCTGGATCGTGTCCCCGGCGACCAAATGGGGCTCTGCGACCACCCAAAGAACCAGCACGGCGCGACACGCGCAGGGGTGCGAGCCGTTCTTGCAGAGATGGTCGAAGGTCGCCACGATGACGACGTCGATCGGCGGTGATGAAATGGCCTCGGCTGCATCCGAGCTACGAGGCGAGGGGGAGCAAGGGAAGAGGCCACAAAGGACCGGAAGCTCACAGTGAGCTCGGGAGCGCGCTCGACGTAGACGGAGAGGCAGTGTGGTGGTGGGTCGATGGTGATGAACGCCGGGGTAGAGGAGGAGGCTCTCAGGCGCGAGAGTGCTTGTCGGGGCCTCCGAGAGCAGCGGCGACATGAAGAGGAGGGGCAGGCGCTAGGACCCACGGCAGCTTGCCGTCGGGGTTGCCGGGGCGGCGCAGCTCGGCGGGGGCAGAGGGACGGCGCATGTCGAGGTCGGGCCGGGAGGCGACCAGGTCGTCGGGAGGGCGACATGGCGACGACGTCAGAGGGGGAGGGAATGGAGTGAGGAGAGGCGGCG
>LR738714.1:454196537-454243886 GCA_902687465.1 Secale cereale
TTTCTTCTGTTTTGTTTTGATTTTATTTTTTTATTTATTCTTTTCTGTTTCGGCTAATTGCTAGGGCACCAAATGAGTTTTGTAAAATATGAGAGCTGGCCCATAAATCACAGCACAACTTATTCTACCACCAAAAGCTAGTGTGGGGTAAATATCATTTCATATTTCTTTTTTTAAGAAAAAGGTTATTAAATAATGTTTTCAGCCACTGATGGAGGTTGTTTAAGTCACTTAACAATTTCATTAATGTTGTTTACAATTTTATCGTAGCCTCTGATTTATCTAATATTTATTGAACATTTCAATTTTCATATTTGAAAACTTTTATTATTAGCTTGATTTAGAATTTTGAATTATAATCGGTTTCGATCTAACACGAGATTAATAACAGTAATCATGGTGATGTGGCATCGTTAACCGAGGTTTACTGTAGCTTAATTATCCGGGCGTCACAATCCCCTACACTAGTGGGTCATCATGGCATAAAAGTTAGGTCATGTCGGCATGAGAAATCTTGATAAGCTTATTAAAGGTGATCATATCCTTGGTGTTAAAGATGTTATATTTGACAAGGATAGACTTTGTAGTGCTTGTCAAGCAGGAAAACAAGTTGGAGGAAGTCATTCCATGAAGAACATCATGACTACGAGAAGACAACTTGAGCTACTTCATATGGATCTTTTTGGTCCCAATGCTTACAAAAGCCTCGGTGGTAACTCTTTTGGATTAGTCATTGTTGATGATTTTTCAATATTTACGTGGGTGTTCTTTCTTGATGATAAATCGCAGGTCCAAAAGATCTTCAAAAACTTCGCTAGGAAGGCCCAAAATCAATTTGAAGTGAAGATCAAGAAGGTTCGCAGCGACAATGGAACAGAGTTCAAGAATGCAAATGTGGATACCTTTCTTGACGAAGAATGGATTTCACATGAGTTCTCGGGTACATACACGCCTCAACAAAATGGAGTTGTTGAGATGAAGGACCGGACACTCATCGAAATGGCAAGAACGATGCTTGACGAGTACAAGACACCAAGACACTTTTGGGCGGAAGCGGTTGAGACAGCTTGTCATGAAACCATTCACTTGTATCTTCAAAAGCTTCTCAGCAAGACGGCATACAAGCTTCTCACCGGTAACAAACCCCAAGTTGGATACTTTCGAGTATTCGGCTCAAAGTGCTACATTCTTGATAAGCATCGTTGTTCTAAATTTGCTCCTAAATCTCATGAAGGTTTCCTATTTGGTTATGGCTCAAACTCTCACATTTACCGTGTCTACAACAATTTCACCCGAAAGGTTGAAGAGACGGTAGATGTGAAGTTTGATGAATCTAACGGCTCGCAAGTAGAGAAATTGCCAATTGATGTAAGAGTTAAAGATCCTTCGGAAGCAATTCAAGACTTGTCTATTGGCAAGATCCGTCCAACGGAGGTGAAAGAGAGTACTTCATCCGTCCATGTGGAAGCTTCTACCTCACGACAAGGTGAACCACAAGTTGACTTGGAGGCATCCACGAGTGGGACACGCCATGATGAAGGAAACGAGGAGGTGCGTCAAGATGAACCTCATCGACCTCCTTCTCCACCTCCATAAGGGGACAACAACACCAACAACAATGAAGAAGGACAAGAAGAAGAAGAAGAAGAAGAAGGTGAAGAGGATGTTTCACCCCGATCCAAGCAAAAGATTTCATGAGTTAGAGCAAGAATTGCTAGAGATCATCCCGTAGAGCAAATCTACAATGATATCCAAACCGGGACAATCACTCGCTCTAAATCTCGCCTAGCTAACTTTACATTACTCTTTCATATCTAACCTTGAACCTATGAAGGTTGAAGATGCTCTTGATGATCCAGATTGGGCGAACGCTATGCACGAAGAACTACATAACTTTGAGAGAAATAAAGTGTGGACATTGGTCGAGAAGCCCGACAACAACCATAACATCATTGGTACGAAATGGGTGTTTGGCAACAATCAAGACGAAGATGGTCAAGTCGTCCGCAACAAAGCACGTCTCGTCGCCCAAGGCTACACTCAAGTCGAAGGTATGGACTACGGTGAGACATATGCCCCCGTTGCTAGACTTGAGTCCATTCGCGTCTTACTTGCTTATGCCAATCACCATGATATCACGTTATACCAAATGGACAGTAAAAGTGCTTTTCTTAACGGTGAAATTGAGGAGGAAGTTTATGTTAAACAACCTCCCGGCTTTGTCAATCCTAAGAAACCCGATCATGCTTACAAACTTCACAAAGCTCTTTATGGTCTTAAACAAGCTCCTAGAGCGTGGTATAAATGGTTGACCAAGTTTCTTATTGAAAAAGGCTTTGAGATTGGAAAAATAGATTCTACTCTTTTTACTAAAAGGTTTAATGGTGAATTATTTGTGTGCCAAATTTATGTTGATGATATCATATTTGGTTCTACTAACCCCCATTTTACTGAAAGGTTTGGAAAGCTAATGTCGAAAAAGTTTGAGATGTCTATGATGAGTGAACTCAAGTTCTTTCTTGGTTTGCAAATCAATCAAACTAAGGAGGGTACCTTTGTTTCCCAAACAAAGTATACCAATGACTTGTTCAAGAAGTTCAACATGCAAGAATGCAAAGGTATGACTACACACATGACAACTAGTGGACATCTTGACTTGACTAAGGATGGCGAACCGGTTGATCAAAAACTTTACTGCTCTATGATTGGTTGATTGTTATATCTATGTGCCTCACGTCCCGATATTGTGCTAAGTGTGTGCATGTGTGCACGATATCAAGCGGCCCCCAAAGAATCATCTTAAGGCTGTGAAAAGGATAGTGAATACTTAATACATACACCAAATTTTGGCATTTGGTATTCTAAGAGGTCCTCTTTTGATCTTGTTGGCTACTCCGATTCGGACTATGCTGGAGACAATGTTGATAGAAAGTCCACTTCGGGTACTTGTCAATTTCTTGGTAGATCTCTTGTGTCTTGGTCCTCCAAGAAACAAAACTCGGTATCCTTATCCACTGCCGAAGCGGAATACATTGTCGCTTGTTCATGTTGCGCTCAATTACTTTGGATGACCCAAACTCTTAAAGATTATGGGATATATGTAAAACATGTTCCATTGCTTTGTGACATGAAAGTGCTATTAAGATTGCTCACAATCCTGTCCAACATTCTCGAACTAAGCATATTGAAGTTCGTCATTATTTCATTCGTGATCATGTTGCTAAGGGTGATATCAATCTTAAACATGTTCGCACTGATAAGCAATTGACGGATATATTTACTAAACCACTTGATGAGAAAATGTTTTGCGGGTTGAGAGGTGAATTTAACATTATTGATGCCTCAAACTTGGAGTAGTGACTCCATTTGGATACTTGCAAGGCATGTGCCTATGACTAATCCTTGACTTTTTCTCTTATGATGTTGATCATATGTCTTGGATACATTTGTACCCTTGCATGCTATCTAACCCTTGTGGGCACTTGGATGAATCTAAATCCATGGGATTGCAACTCACTCACATCTTGAGCAATCTCTACATCACCAAGTCCCTACACCATGGTGGTTGAAGACAAGGAAGCATGAAACCCTTCAACATATCCTTTGACAAATTCTATATATCATTCGGTATCAAATATCATGATTGTCACTTTGGATGCACAAGTGCTCTTCCTTGCAAGACTAACCCATGCAGGTAGATGAACTCAAATCCAAGTGGTGCTCCCAATTCTTGATGAGCTACATCAACCTTGAGCAACTCACACAAGTTCAACTACATGATCAAGATCAACACCACCACCCAAGGTATGTTATTCCATCTTAGAGAAGCTTTACCCCAAGACATGGGTCAAAGCAACTCAATAATATGAGAATACATCAAATGCTTAAACGAAAAATGGTAAACCCATTTTGAGCTTAAACGATGAGTATGACTTATGATCAAGTGTTCTCACTTGACTCCTCAGTCAATATACTCTAACATGGGTGACTTTGTCACCGCCCAATTCTAGATGAAGTTCTCTAGTGTTTCTCTTAGTTAGTGCATTTGTTCCTTGCATTTTGTTTCTCTTTTTTATTAAACTCAAAAAAACTTCATCTAGATTTTTATTTCCCTGCTTTGTTCTGCATTTTTCTGCATCTAATTCATTGCAAATCCTTCAGTTAATCTTTGCAAATCTTTGTGAGATCTTATTTGCCTAGTGAGCTGAGGTGACTATTGTTTTTTTTGTTGAACTCGGTCCCACCGGTTTGTCATTTTCGGTCCAACCGAACCCATTCGGTGTAACCGAAGAACACAACTCGGTGTCACCGGTTTCACTGTAGAAAAGACAATTTGCCACTTGTTCCTGCTCTTTTGTTCCAGCTCCACTCAATGATTCTTGTCCTCTACCAGCATATCACATTTTATATGCTGCTCTGCTCTATGACTCAAGGACCAAACCTATTTTGACTCACACTCCATAAGATCCGTTCTTGGAAATTGATGTCAAAGGGGGACAGAGAGTTCACATCAAAACTTAATGAGAGAATACTTCAAACAGGGGAGAGAGGAATCACATGCCCCAGATGCTTGGTGTTCAAGAGGAGAGAAGTCACATGCCTTTAAAGAGGGGAAAGACATGTCTATGTTATGTCTATGTGATCTCATCTGTATTTGTCCTGCTCTCATTTTGTTTCCCTACTCTCTTCCATTATCCAATATAAGATTCAGGGGGAGAAAGAATTCCTTCCCAGGACTCACTATCTAGAAGTCTTTGAATTCACTTCATATCTTTTACCTTTGGGAACATCTCTATATTCAAGAGTACCTAGTACTCGCTCTCTACATGTTATCCCAATCTTGGTACTCTTGTGGCTCTTTTGTTGCTCTGTCTAGTAGATGTACCCGTGTTATCTAACCTTGTTTACTCAGGTTCATCCCTTCATAAGCCAGCTCAAGATCACAAGGTAAGTATATGCATCACACTCATGTGCATGAAAATTTCTTGCTAATGTACATATTGTTTGCAAGAAAGAATCATGAACATGAGGATACACTTCATATATTCATATCATTTGCTCTGATGCATATAGCCAAGATACATGTAACTCATTGCTTGCTCTGTCATGTCTATGCTTTCACATGCTCTTATATTCCATATTTACATGATTGCATACATGTAGGGGGAGCCTATGCATGTTACATGTCCTTCCAAAGCTTTACTTGTTGTTCTTGTTATCTTTATCTAAAGCTTTGATGTATGTTGTCATCAATTACCAAAAAGGGGGAGATTGAAAGAACAAGTGCTCCCTGGGTGATTTTGGTAATTAATGTCAACATATCTCTTGTTGGACTAATGTTTTCATCTAGTATATTTCAGATATGTTCAACAAATGGGATGGCATGGACTAGAGGATGTGGAACCCCTTTAAGATGATAAGGACAAAAGGATTGGCTCAAGCTCAAAGCTTAGGACTCTACAATTTTCTACTTTAGTGATCCAAGATCACATTGAGTCCATAGGAAAGCCAATACTATTAAAAGGTGATGAGGTGTTGCTTAATGGCTTGCTTGCTCAAAGTGCTTAGTGATATGCTCCAAAACCCTCAACCACTTTCTCACATCCACATATGTCCCAAACCAAAAGTCAAACTTGGCCCCACCGAAACTTTCTATCCGGCGCCACCGAGTTCAGTTGACATAGCCACTCCTACAAACCCTAGTCTGTTCGGTCTCACCGATAGGGATCTCGGTCTCACCGAGATGGGAATGTAAACTCTTTGTTTCCTATTTGCAACATTTCGATCTAACCGAGCTGTGATAATTGGTCTCACCGAGTTAGCATTGCAAACTCTCTGTTGCCTTTTTGTAATGTTTTGGTCCAACCGAAACGAGCGAATCGGTCCCACCGAGTTTGCCTGACCAACTCTCTGGTTAGCTTATTACCAAAATAGGTCCTACCGAGTTTGTGTAATCGGTCTCACCGAGATTACGTTATGCCCTAACCCTAATGAAATCGGTCCTACCGAGTTGACCATATCGGTCCCACTGAAATGCATAACAGTCACATTATGATCTAAATCGGTCTGACCGAGTTTTCTGATTCGGTCCCACCGAGTTTGGTAAATTGTGTGTAACGGTTAGATTTTGTGTGGAGGCTATATATACCCCTCCACCCACTCTTCATTGGTGGAGAGAGCCATCAAAACATACCTACACTTCCACTACTCATTGTTCTGAGAGAGAACTACCTACTCATGTGTTGAGACCAAGATATTCCATTCCTACCATATGAATCTTGATCTCTAGCCTTCCCCAAATTGCTTTCCACTCAAATCATCTTTCCATCGAATCCAAGTCTGTGAGAGAGATTTGAGTGTTGGGGAGACTATCATTTGAAGCACAAGAGCAAGGAGTTCATCATCAACACACCGTCTATTACCTTTTGGAGAGTGGTGTCTCCTAGATTGGTTAGGTGTCACTTGGGAGCCTCCGTCAATATTATCGAGTTGAACCAAGGAGTTTGTACGGGCAAGGAGATCGCCTACTTCATGAAGATCTACCCTAGTGAGGCAAGTCCTTCGTGGGCGATGGCCATGGTGGGATAGACAAGGTTTCTTCTTCGTGGACCCTTCGTGGGTGGAGCCCTCCGTGGACTCACGCAGCCGTTACCCTTCGTGGGTTGAAGTCTCCATCAACGTGGATGTACGATAGCACCACCTATCGGAACCACGACAAAAACATCCGTGTCTCCGATTGCGTTTGCACACTCCAATACCATCCCTTTACATTCTTGCAAAGTTGCATGCTTCACTTTCTGCTGCCCATATACTCATGCTTGCTTGATATGTATTGTGAATGTTTAAACATGTGCTAAAACTCCACCTCAACAAAAAGAAATTAAAAACTGCCAATTTTCTTGCTAAGAGTCTATTCACCCCCTCTAGACACCTCTTCTCGATCCTTTCAGCACCTCGTTGTACTAGTGAAGGACAAGGGCCGACACGGGCGTAACGCCAGGTTGTCCTCCGCGGGAGGATTCGGATAATGTATCAGTCACAAATTCCGAAGTGGAGAGTACGATGAATCATCGGCGTCGAAAAGAGGCCATGCACGACCCAGTATTTACTGAGGATGCGTTCAACGCCCTCATCTCTGTAGATGCGTATATCCGAGCTGCTCGGGACGGGCTTGCGGGAGCCACTCACCTGCTTTCAAAGGATATGCGGGTAAGAATTTGTGTAAATTTAATAAGCCTATGTCAGTAGCCCCCGATACTTGAAGTAGTTGGCCCAACTGATTTAAGGATTGTTACGACCGTAGGTTCTCAAGGAAAAGAATAATGTTTTGTCCAAGGAGCTTTAAGCAAACCAGATCAAACTGAATGCCGTCACCACCGAGCTAGAAGACCTGAAGAAATCCAAAAAGTGATCTAATGGTAAGGACGAATAGTGTCCGGAAAATATGATTTTCGCCATCAATGATGTTTAAGCATACATTGTTTTAGTTTCAGTGGCAGAATCAACAAATCAAGTGGAGGAGAAGCTAAGCGCTGCTTAGGAGGGCAAAAAACATGCCGAAGGGCAAGAAGCAACTGGTCAGCGTGTATTAACACGAACCATTGGGCAAAAGAACAAACTGCTAGATGAAAATATCAAGCCAGCCGAAGAGCTAAAGGACCTAAGGGCCCAACTATCGGATGCCTTGATGGAAAATAGAAAGTTAAAAGGCGGTATATACAGAATGACTTTTGAACTAGCTTTCATATTATCTAATGATTCAAAGCTTCATAGTGTTATTCCTGCAGGTTTGTTAACTGGGCGGCCTGAAGAAGAAGTATCCGGATTTCAAGGCGACGTGATACAAGAGCTCTCCAAAGTGCATGAGCGAGTTCGGAAAGCCATGAAGAACATGGCTAAAGCCTTATGGCCATCCAATTCTCCTCCAGAAGTTATGGAGGATCTGGCGAACTTTTTCAAAGGAGCTCGACATCGCTTTGAGCTATGGAAGGCGTCAGCATGCCGAGAAGGTGCACGAGAGGCCTGGGCCATGGTGAAGACGCGCTATACCGGGTTTGACCCGAATCATATGGCCCGAGTTGGACCTCAGGGACCGGACGGAAAAGAAATTCCCGTGAGCTTGGTGTATGGCCAAGTAATGATAGCCGCAAAGTTTTCGCAAGAAGACTGTAGTTTAGACAGTCCTATAGATGGCATAGATAAATAATAGGTGTTTGATTCCATGTAGCAATGTACTTTATCATCAAACTTATCTCCGACCGAACTTGTAAAAAAATTGTCACGGCAGGCCTTCGGCTTCAACCTCCTGAACCCAAGTGTTGGAGTGTTTCCGGATACTATACTTGTGGTAACACTCAGTATGTTCAAAAACCAGGCAATCCGATCATTTTGCTTGGACAGACAAGTTTTGTTCAGGGAGTTATGTTATACTACTATTTAACGTAAGAAACATCTTCCAAGGAGAATAGTTCCATTAAGGGTTCCTTTCCCTGGGTTAGCATGCGTATTTATGCATGCCTAGGCTTTGATCCTAAAGATAGGATTACAAGAAGCTTATCCTTTGATATTGAAAAATTATGTGCAAAAAAGCAATTCATTGTTTGTCCGACGACCAATGATTCCCTTAAGAATACTAGCTTTCGGCTTCACCCGTCTGAGGTACGGGTCCGGATTACCCGGTTGTAACAATCGTAGATGTGCTCCCTTTACACCCTAGCCGAACAATCGGGAACGTAGGGCATAAACACAGGAGCGAGGCAACCCAGCTTGGCAAAAAACTTAAGTAATAGAGGTGCATATAATGACGAAGAGACTGTATGAAACAGACGACATAAGTATTGTAAGAAATAAGCTTTAATAATAAGCTTCGTTATAGAAGCCCCCAGGTATCTTGAGGTATATACATTTAAAGATGTTCGCCCCTAACAATTCAGTATAGCCGAACACTTTCTGGGAAGGAAAAACAAAAAATGAAGAGGAAGAAAAACAAAGGGAAAAACCTAGACAGAAAATAGAAATAAAAGGTGCTACCAAACTATCCATAGAATCGTCGGAGCCTAGCAGCATTGCATGGATTTGGCTCAAGGCTATTGTCTGATGCATTTCGAAGGGGATAGGCTCCTCCGGTGAGAACTTCGTCAATGATGAAGGGGCCCTCCCATCTTGGTTTTAGCTTATCCTTTTTCTTCTCCGAGAGGCACAAAATGAGCTCGCCAACGTTGTATGTTTTGGCCCGCACTTCTCTGCTCTAGTATCGCCTAGCTTGTTGCTGAAAAAATGCAGAACGAGCTTCCGCGATATCACGCTCCTCTTCAAGGCCATCTAGGTCATCCTGCCGATTGAGCTCGGCCTCTCGCTCTTCATACATACACACTCGAGGGGAGTCATGAATAATGTCATAGGGCAGAACAGCCTCTGCGCCATACACCATGAAAAAAAGGTGTACATCTGGTTGTCCGATTAGGTGTGGTCCGCAGCCCCCAGAGTATGAAGTCAAGCTCCTCAACCCATTGTTTATCTGACTCCCGTAGGGAGCGAACCAGTCGGGGTTTAATGCCGCTCATTATTAATCCATTGGCCCTTTCGACTTGACCATTTGTTTGAGGGTGGTACACGGAGACATAATCAAGTATAATGACTAACTTGGCGCACCGGTTTTTCACCTCGTCAGCTGTAAAGTTGGAGCCGTTATCTGTGATAATACTATGTGGGACACCATAGCGGTGTACCACACTGGATATAAAATCTATCACTGGCCCTGCTTCAGCCGTTCTTACTGGTTTGGCTTCTATCCATTTAGTGAATTTATCCACCATAACTAGTAAATATTTATTTTTGTGGCTTCCCCCTTTAAGGGGTCCGACCATATCCAGCCCCCAGACCGCAAAGGGCCAAGTAATGGGGATGGTTCTCAAGGCGATGGTAGTCATATGACTTTGATTAGCGAAAAGCTGGCATCCAACACAATGTTGGACTACGGCTTGTGCATCTCCTCGTGTTGTTGGCCAGAAGAAACCTATTCGGAAGCCTTGCTTATGGGAGTCCGGGCCGCGGCGTGATGGCCGCCCATACTAGCGTCTATTTCGGCTAAAAGCTGTAGTCCCTCCTCTTCAGAGATGCACCTTTGGAGAACACCAGTGGTGCTTTTCTTGTATAGTTCACCTTCGTGAACTTTATAGGCTTTAGAACGCCGAACTATGCGACGGGCCTCATTTTGATCATCGGGCAGTTCCTGCCTATTAAGGTAGGCCAAGAAGGGTTCGGTCCAAGGAGCGATGACGGCCATGATCTCATGAGTCGAATGTGTTATTTCCATATTCGAATCCCCGATGACATCTGTATTGAGTTCGGCTGGTGGGGGTGTGATCGGTCTGAATTAGCGTCTCTGCTCTCGTCCTGCCATACCATGGATGGCTTAAATAGCCTTTCTACGAAGGTGTTAGGTGGTTCTGGGTCACGCTTGGCGCCCATGTGAGCAAGTATGTTCGCTGCCTGATTATTGTCCCGAGCAACATGGTGCAATTCGAGCCCTTCGAACCGAGCCGATATTTTTAATATGGCATTTCGATAAGCCGCCATTTTTGGATCCTTTGCATCAAATTGTCCATTCACCTTAGATATTGCGAGGTTTGAGTCTCCACGTACCTCTAGGCGTTGTATGCCCATGGATACGGCCATGCGGAGACCGTGCAGTAGCGCCTCATATTCGGCAGCATTGTTTGAGTCCGTATACATGATTTGTAGTACGTAGCGGACTGTGTCCCCTGTGGGAGATGTCAATATGACACCACTCTCAGTCCGGCTAACATTTTAGAGCCATCGTAATACATGGTCCAGTGGGAGTATGACCTGTACTCCCTAGGGAGTTCGGCTTCCGTCCATTCCGCGACGAAGTCAGCCAACACCTGAGATTTGATAGCTCGGCATGGTTTGGATGTTATTCCGAATGGTAAGAGCTTGATGGCCCATTTGGCTATGCGGCCTGTGGCGTCCTTGTTGTTTATAATATCATTAAGTGGTACTTCATATGCCACTGTAATCAAACACTCTTGAAAGTAGTGTCGGAGCTTCCGAGATGCCATGAACACCGCATAAGCAAAAAAAATTATAATGGGGGTATCGTGACTTGCACGGTGTAAGAACCTCTGATACGTAGTAGACTAGTTTTTGTACAGGGAGTTTATGTCCCTCTTCCTCTCATTCGACAACGAGCACAACACTCACAACATAGTGAGTTGCTGAGATATAAAGCAACATTAACTCGTCAACACTTGGAGCGGCTAGGATTGGATTGCCCGCTAATAGGGTTTTTATTTCTCCAGTCCGGCTGTGGCCGCATCCGTCCATTTAAAGTTTTCCATGCGCCTTAGCAGTCTATAAAGTGGTAATGCGTTTTCTCCCAGTCTGGAGATGAAGCGACTTAGGGCCGCTACACACCTTGCTAGCTTTTGGACTTGTTTTAGATCGGTTGGCGCAGCCAACTATGACAAGGCTTGGATTTTAGCTTGGTTTGCTTCAATTCCTCTACGGGACACAATAAACCCTAATAGCTTTCCGGCCGAAACGCCGAAGACGCATTTTTTTGGATTAAGCCATATGTCATATGTTCGGAGGTTAGCGAACGTGAGGCGGAGATCGTCCACCAGTGTTTCGACGCGTTTAGTCTTGATGACTACATCATCCACGTATGCCTCCACTATCTTGCCAATTTGTTTCTCTAAGCATGTTTGAATCATGCGTTGATACGTGGCACCGGCATTTTTGATCCCAAAGGGTGTAGTGTTGAAGCAGAAAGGCCCGTACAGAATGATAAATGCCATTGCGGCCTAGTCGGATTCCTTCATTTTTATCCGATGGTATCCGGAGTAAGCATCAAGGAAGCATAATGAGTCATGTCCTGCTGTTGTGTCGATGATTTGATCGTTGTAGGGTGTGGAAAAGGATCCTTAGGGCAAGCCTTGTTTAAGTCTTTAAATCGACACAAAGACGTCATGATTTATCCTTCTTTGGCACCATGACCAAATTGGCTAGCCAATTCGGGTGTTTAATTTCTGTGATGAATCTGGCTTCTAGTAACTTGGCCAGCTCCTCCCCCATAGCTTGTCTCTTGGGTTCGGAAAATCATCGCAGTGATTGCTTGACCAATTTGAACCCTTTGATGATGTTGAGGCTGTGTTCGGCCAGCCTGCGTGGGATCCCGGGCATGCCTGGAGGATGCCAGGCGAATATATCCTAGTTTTCTCATAGGAATGTGCGCAAAGCTGTGTCTACCATCGGGTTCAGCTGTGCTCCAATGGATGTCGTCGTATTAGGGTCCATCGGATGCACCTAAAATTTGATAATTTCATCTGCTGGCTTGAAGGAGTTAGATTTAGATCTTTTATCGAGGACTACGTCATCCTTGTCCACAGTGGATCATAAAGTGGTTAATTCTTCGGTCGCAAAGGCTTCAGATAGTGCCTCGAGGGCCAAGGATGTGGTTTTGTTTTCGGCACGGAGTGCTCTGTCCGGATCACTTGTGACTGTGATTATTCTATTGAGCCCTGGCATGTTAAGCTTCATGTACCCATAATAGGGTATGGCCTCAAAGCGTGAGAAAGCGTCTCGCCTTAGAAGGGTGTGGTACTGGTATCCGCTGTTGAAGGGGAGAATGTGGAAGAGCAGCTCTTCTGACCTGTAGTTCTCAGGCGTGCCGAATACTATGTCAAATTTAATACTTCCCGAACACCGGGCTTCCCAGCTGGGGATAATTCCTCAAAAGGTTCTATTACTTAGCTCAATGCGGGTTTCATCGACCTGCATTTTTTCGAGCGTGTCCTCGTATATGAGGTTAAGTACAGTGCCGCCGTGCATGAGCACTTTGGTAAGGCGAAAGCCGTCTACTATTGGGTTTAGCACAAGAGCAGCTGGGGCTCGGACTGGTCGGACCCGTGGTTCGTCCTCGGTAGTAAAGGTAATTGCCGCGTCGTTCCATGGGCTTACAACGGTTATTTGATGGACCTCGGCAAGTTCGCAAAGTGCTCACTTGCGCCGGTTATTTGAAGAGAAGGTCTCGAAGACCGTGAGGACATTAAAATCATCCTCCTCTGGAGTTGCGATGGAGAGGATGGCTTCACCGCTTTTAGCTACCTGCCGGAGTACCCAACACACTCGAAGGCTATGAGTTGGGATCGTGCTAGGGGTTGCATGTATCGAGCAAGGTTTATCTAGGAGTTCGTCCAGAATGGACCTATATCCCACGAAGGTTTGTTTTTCTTGCCGACGGGCGTATGATCGGATGACACGCTAGGGTATGTCTGTTTTGCTTTAGCGGCGTATTGTCCGAAGACAGACTGTTCTAGATGGATGTTTTGGGCCTTCCAAGTACATTCCAATGTGCAGTACTTTCGTACTAAGTGCAACAACTCTGTGAAACTCTATACGTGACGGCGGTTGAGGGCGTTCAAGACTCCCTCGTCCGTGCAATTGCGATGAAAGATCGGAACCGTGTCGTCGTCGCACCAGTCTTTAATCTTGTTTTTAATAAGTAGGAACCTGTCCCAGAAGTGATGGACCGTCTCCCGGGCTTGCTGCCGCACGTACATTAAGTCACATATGTCTGGAGGGCCAGAGTTACTTAGACAGTATTGATTGTGGTGGGTGGGTGTGGTAAAATTTGAGTCCCGACCCAATATAGTATACGGGATTTGGAAAGCCTCCGGTGTAGACAACTCGGGCCCGGCAGGATCTAACCATTCCTCGGGCTCCGTGTCTGTCCCTGAGCTCGAAAAACGTAGAGTCCTGCCCAAAGGAAGGATGTTCGGCTCAAAGGGTTTGGAGACCCGAACACTGCCGGTCTCTGGTTCAAGAGAAGAAGTGTCTTCGGCCCGTTCCTCGACGGCCACCACTAGGTGAGTGATTGGGGCGGAGTTGTCTTCCCCCTGGTCGGGTTTAGGCCTGATCTGATCATTGGACGCTGAAAGCCCTAGGGCGGCGATGCGATCTAGCAACTCGTTTAAGGATGAGGTATCCATCGGATTCACATTTGCGGAGTGTTCGAAGCCAATGTAGGAGTGATGCTTGATGACCACAGGGGACACTGTTGGTTTGACGGCCATGCGGGCGCATATGGCAAACCCGCCGAGCTAGAGGACCTAGTCAAAAGTCAGGCTTTTTCCACAGGTGATGTCGTCGTTGATGACGAGCCGATCCACCGATCGCTTCTCGCGACTACGCAGTGTAGCTCTCAATGAAAGCACCATTGTCGGTGTCAAAACCGGCACATCTTGGGTAGGGGGGCCCAAGCTGTGTATCTGAGGATCGGTGGTAGCAGGGGGAGACAAGGACATGATGTTTACCCAGGTTCAGGCCCTCTCGAGGGAGGTAATACCCTACTTTCTGCTAGATTGATCTTGATGTATATGGAGAAGAGTTGATCTACCTCGAGAACGTAATGGCTAAACCCTAGATATCTAGCCTATGATTGTTCTGTTAGCCTCTACGGACTAAACCCTCCGGCTTATATACACGCCGGAGGGGGCCTAGGGTTGTACAGAGATGACTTAAGGAGGAAGGAACCATTACATCCAGACATCTATCTTGCATTTCTACATACATAGGAGTCCTACCCGGACACGGGGGATGACCTTCTGCTTTTATCTTCACGGCCCATCAGTCCGGCCCACCTTCAGTAGTCCGGACACCCGAGGACCCCTAAATCCAGGACTCCCTCATGCACCGAGAAACCTACTTTGGCCACACGTTTGTTCGCGAGCCACCCGTCATTAAACACAACGTTGATTTGCTCCGGCCGTCCGCCCACTATTTAAATGGTGCCAGATGCTGGGTAAAAATCGCATCACGCTCCGCTCCCATCTCCTCCTTGCATCATTTTCTCCACAACCTCCATGGGATCCAACGAGCAGGATGAGGAGTTCTCCGGCATAAAAGTTGGCTAGGTGGCTCGTCGAGCAGGGGCGAAGCTACGTGCAAACAAAATTGTGTTGTGGCCCGCCCAAGACCAATATAAAACAATGAAGAGTGAAGGGGAATCTGGACTCTAAGAGTAGTCTTTTTCTGATTTCCTTTAGCCTCCTTCCCTCTGGCCCGCCCAACAGATTTTGGGTAGCTCCGCTAGTGCCGTCGAGCCCGTTGGATATGATCTAGTTAACTCTCTGCTCAACCACCCTCCAAGATCCAAGCCGCTACATGCCAGCTCGCGGATGCACATGCTCCAAGCCGACGCATTGTTCGGCAACTCGATGCTCCAAGCCAGCTCACCGAGGAGTGGCGAGTTGCTCCAGGCTGGCACGTAGGGGAGCACAGCAGCACGAGCATCATGGCTATTGTGGACGAGATCGTGTCATACCGCTCCTCCCGTGCTCAGGACCGCGCCATCCGTCGTCAAAGTATGTGTAACCGCACCCTGCCAGCGGAGGAAGAATCTGGCTTTGTGGAGATGGACGAAATGGTGGCCCGAACATCCTCGCCCACCGCCATCATCGAGGAGAAGTAGAACATGGGATGCCGATGTCGCTTGGGTCCCATGAAGGCCCTCATCGAGGCCACGCTGGTGTACACAATGGAGATCCACCGCGGCGGGGCCTAGAGTATTCAAGGGTATCCATGTCGTGAGAATGGATATCCGCCAGCGCCGGCCATAGACTAGTTTTACCTTAGTCCGATATAGTTTTTAGTTAAAAATTGTCCAAAACGTAATGAATCTCATTTGGTTTATATGAAATACGCCGTGTTTGCTTGAATGTCGTCTAGTTAGTTCAAACAATGAATATGCAGGCAGTGTTGGATGGCAGCCTCGGGCATCAGTGTCCGCGGACTGGTCCCCCTGTGTGCGGACAGATGCCGAAGAAAATTTAAGGGTCGGCGTTGGAGATGCCCTAACTATGTTATGCAACATGGGTAAGTTTTTGCAACACAAAAAAAGTTCACTTGTGTAACAAACAATCCTAATAAGGATATAAGCATTGCTAGTCTTGCTAGCTGCACAAATAATTGAAACATAATGCGGCAAATAATATTTCTGCATTTTGAGGATAAAAAACTGAAAAATAAAATGCGTAGACAAGTTGTTGGAAGGTGATTCTTGTGCTAAACACTGGACCTGGGTTCATAGGTTCATGAGTGTAGATCTTCAATACAATAAAATTCCACAAGTAACATATTGATGTAAAAATGCAATTATTGAAATATTTCATGCTCATGCCAAACATATATGATGTGTTGATGTTATTAGGTAGGAATATCCATAATTCTACAGGCTGAGACCATCCTTGCATCTAATAATCTGCTTGCATGTCGAGATACTATCTGAACCAACCAAACTTTAAGTGTAAACACGTATAATTGCATTGAGTAAAAT
Source organism: Secale cereale (assembly GCA_902687465.1). Classification (NCBI taxonomy): domain Eukaryota; kingdom Viridiplantae; phylum Streptophyta; class Magnoliopsida; order Poales; family Poaceae; genus Secale; species Secale cereale. The sequence continues at coordinate 454,212,895 of LR738714.1, forward strand.
GACATACTTTTGTTTTTATGAATCATTTATGTCATCGTACACATTTGAAAAGTGCGTATATCCACAAATGGGGGCGAATGGGAGATTTCCAAAATAAATCTTCAAATGAAGTTGTTTCTTCGAAGAAACTGAGACTAAGCAATACGAAGAAATATTTGCATGAAAAGAAAACTAACCTACGCATGCATTTAACGAAACGGCAAAGTCACCAGAACAGAAGAAAACATGCATACTAAGTAGGAATACAAGTAAACTAAATGAACAAACTGTCAAACACACTTAAGTACTACTAGACTAAAGACAAAACAAAACATAGCACACACAACGGAAAGAGTAAGTCTTCAGACAAAGTCTTCACAACTCAAGTACAGAAAGTAAAGGGTTGAAGAAATGAAACTAGTTGCTCGGAGAAGAGAAGGGATTTGTTTCACCAGTTTAAGTTGCTCTGACAACTCTACATTTGGTTGGAGAGGCAAAGTCTTCCACATTATTCTTGTTTAGCTAAGGTCACTTAGACCTCGCCCAATCACTCGTAGTAAGTCTTCAAGGTAGAATTCCAAAAAAAAAAAACACACACTCATTCTATGGCACTCGACAATTGACTCTTGTATATATGCTCAGAACATGACGCCGCAAGGACTTGGAATAATGAGAATTTTGAGCATTTTGGGAGTTTGATATGTAACAATTTTGCAAGAAGTGCTTCACCCCACAAGGTCCAAGATCCACTGTTGATAGTATCAACATACATATGAACTAAAAAAGTGGTCTTTGATCACTAAAACCTATGAAATTATTCTTAGTCTTGCCAACACTCGTTCCTTAGAAATTGAGGGATCAAACATCGTCTTCCCAAACACAACATCTCTTGAGACCTACGTTGATCATTACTTAGAGCGAAAATATGGCCCCTTAATCTAATTGTCATGAATCATCGAAAGACACAATGGAGGACCCTAGATGCACTTACAGTTGGACCTCACCGAGGAGGTCTGGTACACATTAGTGGGTTTTAAGCACCATTGGCCAGATATTACTGATGGGCACAAAACCATTGACGCAGGTTTGCGGCCGTTGATAGAATGGTTATATGCTTGGAAGTCCATTTCTTTCTCTTCCCTAACTCAACATAAAATTTGACGTGGCAATTCTATAGCCCGTCTACATCATCTTGTTATAATTGTTCTAAGTGACACAAGGGAGGCTGCAGATGCACCCTACATGAAGAAGACTATGAGGAGGATGCATGTCAAGTGTTTCATGCCATATGGTCTAGTCTTTGCGGTCATGATTCAATGTATGGTTTGAATTTTATACCACACCTTGTCCTCTTTGTTTCATCAACAAAGTGGCTCGCAATTCCATCCCATAAAGAAAGGTCATGGGCGGTGTGTTTGTTGATGTGGTCGCAATGATGTTTGATATCCATCTTATAATTGATGCTCTACTAGTTTTTACTGGGTAACACACCTTTGTGTTTCGTGTGTTGTAATACTGATGGCAGCTTGTTGCATGTTGCAGTGCTTCATATCGCGCATATCGCACGTTGTACCTCATTGGACGGTGAGGGAGATATCCGCCATCGCACACCTAGCTAGTGAGGTACTCCCTCTGTAAACGCTCTTATATTTCTTTACGGAGGAGTACATTATTTGCAACATGTTGATTGCATGCCCTCACATCAGATCCAGTTTGACCTCTCCGGGCCATTTACATACAATTAGACAACCGGTACTCAAGCACACGCTCAAATGCAAACAGCTGCAGAAATCCAACTCCTGACTAAACTGTTATCAGCGGGGAAGACGACTCCCCTTTTTTGCGTATTATTAGGGGCAAAAACTTAGGAACCGGGTAAGAAAGCATATAAAGGCGTGGAGATTTTCTCCATAGCCTCAAAAAGCACGAACACTCCCAAACATCCCGAGGAATGAGGACGCCGAGCAGCGCAAAACCCAGAAATTAAGCCCGAAACAACATCATCTAGTACAGTCATGTTCATGTATTCCAGCATATTAAGCCCGATCCGGTGCATAACACACGCGTGCCGGTGACACTTAATTTCACCAGTGCGGATAGGCAGCTGCAGAAGTCCGGGATCTCTTGCTGCCGGCCAGCTCCGCGTACATCTGCGGCACCCAATGCTCCTGCCTCGTCCACCCAGACCCAGCTGGGTAGCCGGCTTCTTCGTGCAGCGCAAAGCTCGGAGCCACTCCCTGCTCAAACGGGCACCACGGGAAGCCAAGTTAGTCACAGGCTCTAGTAGTACTACTCCGAGATGATCCAGAGATGTAAATGTTGCTTGTGTCCAAAATGGTGGATCTAGGTGGGCCTGTGAAAGTGCTGTCGCTGCTACAACACCCTGGACCAGTGTGTGCAAGCTGCGAAAAATGAGCGTGGTACGTATAACTACAAACCATCCCCATAATGCTAAAAAAAAAAAAAACAATCCCCATAATGGAATGGTTGCACTGGGCGCGGTGATGTGGATGCGGACGTGACCGCAACATTGCCGCGTCTCTAGCTTTCTCGATCCGGAACGTGCGAAAAAAAATCTGAGCATCTATTGATCTGCACCAATGTTGAGTAGCACCAACCTGACACGATCCGGCTGAAGAGAAGCCCGCGGAAGCAGCGGCAGCGGCGGCCGCCGCGGTGGCGTCGTCGACCAGAAAGTCCTCCACGTGCCACCCGGGCAACGTCTTGGTCAGGTACTCGGAGATGCTGCTGCCGCTGTGGCTGGTGGCGGGCGCCGGCCGTGCCGCGTCGTCGTCGTCGCCGCTGCAGCAGAGGCTGCTCGTGTTCTCCTCCTCCGACGCTGACGCGGGGGAGGCGGCCGGCTCCGAGGAGACCCGCACGCCGGTGAGCAGGAAGCGGGTGTGGCGCATGCTGAGCTCGCTCGCCGCGTGCACCGACATGTCGCACTCCCGGCACAGGATTGCCCTGTCCTCCTTGCAGAACAAGAAGCCTCTCTTCTCCTGCAGCCCAGCACACGCACCTGACTTAAGCTCCCGTCCGCCACTTTCTTTCACGGCAAGAAACAAAGGGATAGACATCCTTATGTGTATCGGATCCTGACCTGGCAGATGTCGCAGAGCGGCGGCGGCGTCTGCGACGGCGACGCGGGCGACGACGGGTTGAGCAGCGAGAAGCGGCGGTGCTTGCCGGCGAGCTTGTTGGCGCGGTGCACGCGGCGGTCGCAGGCGTCGCAGAGCGCGGCCTCGTCGGCGCAGCAGAAGACCGAGGCCGCGTCGGCCGCGCACACGTCGCACTGCACCTTCATGATCGATGTCTCTCGATCGATCGATCGATCTCCCTCCTCCTCGCGTCGCCCGAGATGCGGGTCAATGGTCTGGGCTGGCGATGGATCACCCGGACGTACGTGTTGCAACTGTACACGGCTACTAGGAGTAGATAGCTAGCTAGCGCAGGGGTGGATGGATGGATGGATGTGCGGGAGATAAACGTGAGGGGCCGTGCGTTTATATACCACCGCCGCGAGGCGATTCGGGGTGCTAAGCACGGGCGATTAAGTCAGAGGAGGCCGGTCAAGTGTGCGTGCGTACTTTGCCGACCTGACGCGCCGGCGCCGTGGTGGTAGGCGCTGCGTCTCGCTCGGGTGAGCCGCGCCGTGTTTGTCAATTGTTCTCCCTCCCTCATCTATCTATCTATCATATCCTTGTGGCTGCCATGCACGCTCTGCATTTTGCCGTTCGCCTACATGTGCTAGGTTTCGGGCGTGGCTTTGTACGCGGTGGCTTTGATGATAGTACGGACGTGTAAAGCGTTGTGTTGATTGGAAACAACTCCATCGTCGTATCTTCTGGGGCTGAATTTTGGGAGCAAATGTCACTCCTGTTTCTGTGGTTGTTCGGGTGTTGACTAATTAATGGAAAAATGATACTGTTTGGAGCAGTTTTAGCATGGTCCCTCTTACCCCCTCTTTTCACGTGAGAGGTAAGAGTATGTAGTAGATCTGAGCCGTTGATCACATTAATTAGTGGTCGGATTAACTCTTACCTTCTTACCTCATATGTAAAAATAAGGGGTAAGAGGGAGCATGTTAAAATTTGCCTACTGTTTATGGGGACTTGTGGGATTTCTCCGTGTCTAAAGCGTGGTCGCCTTGACTGACACCATGGCAGGCCCGGTGCAAGCTAGCTAACAGAAAAGTTGCATCAAAGCTGAGACTCTGATGCACCTCAGCATTGTCATGGCTAGATAGCTGGTCAACGAATCTCACGCAAAAAGCTAGCTAACAGAAAAGTTGCATCAAAGCTGAGACTCTGATGCACCTCTGCATTGTCATGGCTAGATAGCTGGTTAACGAATCTCACGCAAAAATTGAAGGAAATGCAGTACTCCTATAGCCTAAGCAGGTACTCCCTTCGTTCCAAAATACTTGTGATTTTAGTTTAAAATTTAAACCACGATGAGTTGAATTAAAGTCACGTAAGTACTTTGAAAGGGATGGATTTCGATACTCGCGTTTCGTATAAACATTTTGCAATGTACTGTTTTGTCATGACTATTGATGAATAGCACCTCATTTTCTGATAAGATATTTGGTAGGAACTAGGGTTCTACCGGGTCTAGGGCGTAGGTTATAGGGGAAGGAGGGAGATGAGCGAGGGCGAGGCCGCGGTGGCCGGCGGCTGGGCGCCGTCCCGCGCGGTGGAGAGGCAGCGGCTAGGGTTTTAGGGTTCCGGCTCCTTTGGGAGCCTGGCAATAGTTATGACTTATTGCTTAATCTCAAAAGGTGCCTTACATCTGTTTATATAATCTCAAAGCTAGGAAAAATAAAACAACTTGGGGTAAGCCCCTAACTTAAACGCGTCCAGTGGGCCTCTTCCGGGTATAGGAGACCCCGGTCATAACATCTCTCCCCGCCTGCGCAAACAGCTCGTCCTCGAGCTGGAAGTCTGGATAGTGACTGTGAAACTCGTCGCGCTGCTCCCATGTCGCCTCCTCCTCTGGAAGACCGTCCCACTGGATCAAGACGTACCACACCCCGCGACGCAGCTGGGCCTTCAACGCCTTTGATGGTCCAGGAAGTAGGCGCCTGTCGGAAGTTGGAGGAAGCGCCGGTGTGTCCGTCGGTGGCTCCCCCCTGAAAGGCTTGAGCAGCCCTACATGAAAGACGTCGTGGATGCGGGCATCCACCGGAAGCTGTAGGCGGTAAGCCACCTTTCCGATGCGCTCCAGCACGGAAAATGGTCCCGCGTAACGAGGACCCAGCTTGCGCTTCGCGTGCGGGTCAAGAGACTGAGTAGAGCGGTGAAGAAGGCGTAGCCAGACCCAATCGCCCACCGCGAACTCCGCCTCGTGGTGATGGCCGTCATAATAGTGCTTGGCCAGCTGCTGGGCCTGAAGGAGACGCTGCCGCACCTCGGCCAGCATCTCATCGCGGCTGCGAAGAAGATCTCCAGCCGCCTCTGTCCGAGCCAACGCCGGGTCAACCGGCAGGATCGCCGCGGGTGGCCAGCCGTAGACCACCTCGAACGGCGTGGCGCGCAGGGCGGAGTGGTAAGAGGTGTTGTAGCAGTACTCCGCCCATTCGAGCCAGTCCACCCAAGCGCGAGGACGATCACCAGTGACACAACGCAAATACACGGCAATCACCATGTTAACCACCTCGGATTGGCCGTCCGTCTAAGGATGGAAGGTTGTGCTCAGGCGGAGCTGCACGCTGATACGTCTAAAACGTATCTATAATTTCTGCTCGCTCCATGTCTCTTTTGGGTGATATTGCTATGATATTTATACACTTCCATACACTTCTGGTCATATTTGGACTAACCTATTAACTCAGTGCACCCCAGTGCCACTTTCTGTTTTCTGCTGTTTTTGTATTTCAGGTTTTCCCGTCACGAAAACTGTGAGAAAAATCCCGGAAAAATTATATAAAAAATCAGCGTTCCGGAAGCTTCCACACGGCCGAAGTAGGGCCGGAGGGGGGCCACCAGGGCTCCAGGCGCCCTGGTGGCGCGGCCCCCCTCCTGGCCGCGCCGGGGGGGCGCCCGGGCCCCTCAGGCCTCCGCTGATGCCCCCCTTTGGTATATATTTAACATGCGTCCCGAAACCCTCGAGGACGGAACCCTTTTTCGCGATCTCATCTCTGTTCCGCCGCCGCCGCGCTTCCAACATCGGGAGCACCAGGAGAACTCTTCCTGGCACCCTGCCGGAGGGGAGGATCACCACCGAGAGCCTCTCCACCACCATGGACGCCTCCCGGATGAGTTGTGAGTAGTCTCCCTTGGACCATGGGTCCATGACCAGTAGCTATGTGATGTTCTCCTCCCCTTCTTGTGCTTCACTAATTAGACCTCGTGAGCTGCCCTACATGATCGAGGCACATATGTAATCCTTATGCTGTTGCTATGTTGAGTTTGCTCGGATCCGATGGATTGTGAGATTATGTTCAGATTGTGTTTGAGTAACATATTTGATTTATCTCTTTTATATTTATGTTCTTAAGTAATTCTTGCATGTTCTCCGTTGCTATTTATTGCTTTGGCCAAGTAGTAGGTAGTGACTCCAAGAGGGAACGTTATGCTCGATTGTGGGTTCATGCCCCTCGATGACTAGTTTGAGTGACAGAAACATGAGTCTAGGGGATGTGTTGTTGCCACAAGGGGGAAAACAACGGTGCTTGTACTCGCGGGTGCAAGGTGGTTTACTTTACGCAAAGTTCTTTTAATGAAGTTGTCTGTTGCTTTGAGTTTACACTATGGGTGGGACTCGCAACTTAATACCAGCGAGATGTTCTGGATAGATATCTCAAGGTGGATGATTAGTAGTAGATGCAGATGGATTTCGGTCTACTTGCCTTGGCGTACCGCCCATGCTTTGAAACTCTACCTTTCTTGCAACATAGTTAGCATTGGTTTGCGCACATAATTCTGTCAATTGCCCAGCTGTAATTCGTTTACCTCACATAGCTGTTTTATCGTCTTTTGGGAGAGAGACGTCACTAGATCCCGGTCCATATTACCATCACTGATCACATCCGCTATTTACTTTCCGCTTTTACTTACTAGTAGCAGCAATATATATCACTATTATCTCTTGCGTTTGATCCTTTGTAAACGACAAGGCCGGAGGGATTGAAAACCTCTCTGTACTCGTTGGGAGCAAAGTTATTTGTATCTGTGTGCAGGTCCAAGTTGATTGCTAAGTATCTGGCGCCATTAGCAGTTGACATCTTCTTGTTGAACCTTGGAGTCTCAGGGGAAATCGATCCTTGGTATCTTTGCCAAGGGAAAACTTCCGCTACACAGCATCTCAAACCTTCCACTAGGGGTAACCAACGAGGGGCGAGAAGCCATCAAGCAAAGTTTTCTGGCGCCGTTGCCGGGGACTCCACTCTTCAAGATAGGGGAGTTGCATGCTATCTTTACCGTTGCTTTTTAGTCTTGTTAGTTTACCTTTCAGTTTTTGCTTTAGTATCTTTTATCGAAAATCATAAAAAATATTTTAATTATTTGCTGGTAGTCCTTTCTGTTTACTCAAGCATGTTAGGATTTGGTGCTTTGAGGGAATCAGAAGTCCTAGATTTCCATCAAAGGGATGGAACACTTCCCTAGAAAGAAGATTAAGTTACCTTTTGAATCCGTTATACGGGCTAGCTATTCTTTTACTTTTGATAAAACTTGATCTCTTTGCATTATGCCTAGCTTAAAGGCATAAAAGAAAGCGCTTTTGGGAGGCAGCCCACATGAATAAAATTTTATTTTGCTTTTGTTGTGTCTTGATGTTGTTACTACAGTAGCACCATCATTGTATCTTTACTTTTCAACCTTTTGCCAAGTGTAGCCTCTGATTACAAGAAAGTTCAAAAGTTGTGACGTGCTGTTCAGGAAACAGATTATGTCCTTGGATAGAAAAATTTGTATAAAATCACCAGGTCATCTTTTTGGTCTGAATTTTTTCGACAGCGTGCTCTATACAATTGTCTTTCGTGCCTCTGTTCTGAGTTTTTTGATTAGAGTTGCAGAAGTGCCCCGAAAAAATCATTTACTACCTGCTGGTCTGTTTTTCACAGATTCTATCCTGCTTTGCCTTACATTCATTTTGCAAACCTTGAGCTTGCTTTTTCTTTGCAAAAACCTTTTGGCATTCTTGAGAAACAGTAGACCTTCAAGAATATCCTTATTTCCAGCAAGGAACAATTATATTATTATGGGTACTAACCTCGCTAATCAGATTATGATGAGTTATGTATGAAGGGAGTTTTCAAGTATGCGAGGGAAGATAATAAACAGATTCAGGAGTGTCAAACGCTCAAGCTTGGGGATGCCCCCATGCACCCCCAAGAAATATTCAAGAAGACTCAAGCGTCTAAGCTTGGGGATGCCCCCGTGCATCCCCTTCTCCATCAACATTATCAGTTCGTCTTTCGTTCCACTATATTTTTATCACTTCATGTGTTATGTGTTATGCTTGGAGCGTCTTGCTCTTAGTTTCCTTTTTAGTTTTCTTTAGCTTTTCATAACGAGTCGGAACTCAGCTTTCTTTGTGTGGGAGAGAAACACGCTCCACTTCAACCTAGAACATAACATAGAATTTTCATGTCTATCCTTGTTGTGTGTGTTCTTTGTCTTTCAATAGCTACTATCATGTTTAGCTTTTAGTTTTCATGCTTATCTTTTTAAAGAGCTTTTGTTTAGTTGGTCGTTGGAACTCTCTTTATTTATCATGCTTATCTTATTAAGAGAGTTGGCTTCTATTGCATTGGTCGATATGTCTATGATAAAAATGCTACGTGCATAATGGTGCTTAGTAGTTCAGGTTTTCTTATGGTTAGTCTCAAATAGCTGGGGGGTTCGCAATGTGTTATTGGAGTACCAACATGATTTGTTTGCCTATGATGTGGTATGGTTTAGTGATATCTTCCTTCAAGAATTTATTTTGATTGACTTGGCGTATGCTCACGCATATTTAAGACTGTAAAGAAAGTCTGTCGAGCCTTGATGATCTTTTGTTTCTGAGTAGCGATATAACTACCATGCCTTATTCGATGTTGCTTTGTCGCTCTGCATGATTATGACCGTCATTGCTCTTTTAGTTGGTCGCTCCCAGTCTTTTGCTAACCTCCACCTGTACTAAGCGGACTGGCTGCTTGTGCATCCAAATTCTTTTAAACCAGTTATGCCATATGAGTCCACCATACCTTCCTATACATGGTATTTACCTGTCATTCCTAACGCAGACTTTCATGTACCATCTCGAATTTATTCAAAAAAAAAAGCATTCCTATATGGTGCCTCTGTTTTAGTTCATGAGGAAGTAGTAGTTAATTCATGATCTTTTTAAGTTGGACAAGCTTCACCACGGGATTGCATGTCTAATGTGCAAACCCATAATACGAGAAGGAACTGGCAAAGAGTGCGCCCGGCTCAAAATTAATATAACAAACAAACCCTCCTTCACGCTTTGTTCATGAGAAATCAGAAAACTTTGGCAGTGATAAACAAAGGAGATTAAGAGGATGTGATCGTCCTCATTCGGGAGCCGTTCCTCGAAACTTGTCCATCTCAAGAAGTGATTGAGTTATCTGCTAGCATTCGTTGACGGAACATGCATAATCTAAAAAATAATAATTATTACCTCTGTTTTTAAAACCAAGAGCTCTGGTACATGTTTTGTCTTTGTTTCCGACTACGGGTTTTCAACTTTGCCAACAAAAGCCACGGTTCGAGAGTCTCCACCTTCTTTTAAAGCACCAACTATTAAGAGCATGATTGTCATTCTGAGTGTAATGTGCATTGTCCCAAAGTAGCATTGTCTTTTGCATGATTGTGATATCGTTTATTCTGAAATCATTGTATCTAGTCATCACTTAAACCTTGGAGGTGCCCCTGCATTTATGTTTTGCTTCACTAAAAGGGGCAAGCGAGATATCACTTTATCATATTTGCACACCATGCTCATTACAAGTCTTTTTGATGTTTCAGTATCATATTGTAAAACTTTCAGTTCTTTGTGATTTTCTCATGAGGCAACTTAATTACTACAGATTCATTGTCTCAGTAAGCTTTTGTCATATGACTATGAAAAATCCTTATATGGTTCATAGCATGTCACCACAGAAATTATTCTTGTTATCATTTACCTTCTCGAGGACGAGCATGAATTAAGCTTGGGGATGTTGATACGTCCAAAACGTATCTATAATTTCTGCTTGCTCCATGCCTCTTTTGGGTGATATTGCTATGATATTTATACACTTCAATACACTTTTGATCATATTTGGACTAACCTATTAACTCAGTGCACCCCAGTGCCAGTTTCTGTTTTCTGTTGTTTTTGTATTTTAGGTTTTCCCGTCACGAAAACTGCCAGAAAAATCTCGGAAAAATTATATAAAAAATCAGCGTTCCGGAAGCTTCCACACGGCCGAAGTAGGGCCGGAGGGGGGCCACCAGGGCTCCAGGCGCCCTGGTGGCGCGGCCCCCCTCCTGGTCGCGACAGGGGGGGGGGGCGCCTGGGCCCCCCAGGCCTCCGCTGATGCCCCCCTTTGGCATATATTTAACACGCCTCCCGAAACCCTCGAGGACGGAACCCTTTTTTCGCGATCTCATCTCTGTTCCGCCGCCGCCGCGCTTCCAAGATCGGGAGCACCAGGAGAACTCTTCCCGGCACCCTGCCGGAGGGGAGGATCACCACCGGGAGCCTCTCCACCACCATGGACGCCTCCCGGATGAGTTTTGAGTAGTCTCCCTTGGACCATGGGTCCATGACCAGTAGCTATGTGATGTTCTCCTCCCCTTCTTGTGCTTCACTAATTAGACCTCGTGAGCTGCCCTACATGATCGAGGCACATATGTAATCCTTATGCTGTTGCTATGTTGAGTTTGCTCGGATCCGATGGATTGTGAGATTATGTTCAGATTGTGTTTGAGTAATATATTTGATTTACCTCTTTTATATTTATGTTCTTAAGTAATTCTTGCATGTTCTCTGTTGCTATTTATTGCTTCGGCCGAGTAGTAGGTAGTGACTCCAAGAGGGAACGTTATGCTCGATTGTGGGTTCATGCCCCTCGATGACTAGTTTGAGTGACAGAAACATGAGTCTAGGGGATGTGCTGTTGCCACAAGGGGGAAAACAACGGTGCTTGTACTCGCGGGTGCAAGGATTGTTTACTTTACGCAAAGTTCTTTTAATGCAGTTGTCTGTTGCTTTGAGTTTACACTATGGGTGGGACTCGCAACTTAATACCAGCGAGATGTTCTGGATAGATATCTCAAGGTGGATGATTAGTTGTAGATGCAGATGGATTTCGGTCTACTTGCCTTGGCGTACCGCCCATGCTTTGAACCTCTACCTTTCTTGCAACATAGTTAGCATTGGTTTGCGCACATAATTCTGGCAATTGCCCAGCTGTAATTCGTTTACCTCACATAGCTGTTTTATCATCTTTTGGGAGAGAGACATCACTAGTGAACATCATGGGATCCTGGTCCATATTACCATCACTGATCACATCCGCTATTTACTTTCCGCTTTTACTTACTAGTTGCAGCAATATCTATCACTATTATCTCTTGTGTTTGATCCTTTGTAAACGACAAGGCCGGAGGGATTGACAACCTCTCTGTACTCGTTGGGAGCAAAGTTATTTGTATCTGTGTGCAGGTCCAAGTTGATTGCTAAGTATCTGGCGCCATTAGCAGTTGACACCTTCTTGTTAAACCTTGGAGTCTCAGGGGAAATCGATCCTTGGTATCTTTGCCAAGGGAAAACTTCTGCTACACTGCATCTCAAACCTTCCACTTGGGGTAACCAACGAGGGGCGAGAAGCCATCACACGCCTGCCATGTGGAAGAGGTCGCGCCAGACATGCCCCGTGAAGCCCGGGTCCCGGTCGCCGACAATCGAAGAAGGGAACCCATGGAGGCGGACGATGCCGTCGAAGAAGGCCCTGGCCACAGATGCGGCAGTGTAGGGATGGCCGAGCGTGATGAAGTGTGTGTGTACTTGGAGAAACGGTCGACCACCGTGAGGATGACAGACTTGCCACCCACCTTGGGGAGGCCCTCGATGAAATCCATGGAGATGTCGGCCCAGACCTGAGAGGGTATCTCCAATGGCTGCAGTAGCCCGGCCGGTCGCAGTGCCTGCATGTTGTTGCGCTGGCAGGTCACACAAGAGCGCACCCAATCTTGGACCAGAGCGCGGTCACATGGGATGTAGAAGTCGACGCGTAGATGATGGAGGGTCTTCTGCACCCCCTCATGGCCGGCCGAATGAGCCAGCCGCAACACCTGGTGACAGAGATCTTCGTGGTCCGGCACGAAGACATGATGGCCATGAAGAAGCAAGCCATCCGTCACGCGCCATGGCTCCTCCAAGTCGCCGGCCTCCAGGCACTACCGAAGGAGCTGGGCGTCGGGCGCGTCCGTGGTAGCCCTGCGGATGTCGGCGAAAAGGGCGAAGGAGGGCTCTGAGCGGATGCAGAGCACCACCCCCTCGGAAGTGCCGACAACTGCGTCCTCGGTGTCGCGTCGGGACAGGGCGTCGGCCACGGTGTTTAGGCGGCCCGGGCGATACTCGACGGTGAAGTCGAAGCCAAACAGCTTGCTGATCCACCGATGTTGCGGCACGGTAGAGAGCCTCTGGTCCAACAAGAACTTGAGGTTGTAGTGATCCGTCCGAATCCGGAAGGACTGGCCCCAAAGATAGGGCCGCAAGTGGCGCACGGCCTGAACCAAGCCAATGAGCTCCCTCTCATAAGCCGCGAGCTTAAGATGGCGCGCGGCGAATGGCCTGCTGAAGAATGCAAGCGGTCCGTCACCTTGATGAAGGACGGCGCCGAACCCCACACCGGAGGCGTCGCAATCCACGAGGAACGGCCGTTCGAAGTCCGGCATCTGGAGGACAGGGCCCGTCGTGAGGGCCCTCTTGAGGGCATCGAATGCCTCGGTCGCCTCCGCGTCCCAAGCAAAGGCATCGCGACGCAGAAGGCGCGTGAGTGGAGATGCGATGAGGCCGAACTCCCGGATAAACTTCCGGTAGTATCCCGCGAGGCCCAGGAAGCCGCGGAGAGCTCGCGGTGAGTGTGGCGTCGGCCAGGCTGCGACGGCCGCCACCTTGTCGGCATCCATAGCGACGCCGTCGACCGAGATGACGTGGCCGAGGTAGGCGACGGACGGCGTGCCAAACGAGCACTTCGAGCGCTTAAGATGAAGATGGTGCGCTCGAAGCACGTTGAAGACGATGTCGACGTGCTGAAGGTGCTCCGCCCACGAGGCGTTGTAGTTAAGAATATCATCAAAGAAAACGAGCACAAACTGACGCAAGTAGGGGCGGAGTACGTCGTTCATCAAGGCCTGGAAGGTCGCCGGGTGATACGTCTAAAATGTATCTATAATTTGTGCTTGCTCCATGCCTCTTTTGGGTGATATTGCTATGATATTTATACACTTCCATACACTTTTGATCATATTTGGACTAATCTATTAACTCAGTGCACCCTAGTACCAGTTTCTGTTTTCTGCTGTTTTTGTATTTCAGATTTTCCCGTCACGAAAACTGTCAGAAAAATCCCGGAAAAATTATATAAAAAATCAGCGTTCCGGAAGCTTCCACACGGCCGAAGTAGGGCCGGAGGGGGGCCACCAGGGCTCCAGGCGCCCTGGTGGCGCGGCCCCCCTCCTGGCCGCGCCGGGGGGCGCCTGGGCCCCCTAGGCCTCCGCTGATGCCCCCCTTTGGCATATATTTAACACGCGTCCCGAAACCCTCGAGGACGGAACCCTTTTTCGCGATCTCGTCTCTGTTCCGCCGCCGCCGCGCTTCCAAGATCGGGAGCACCAGGAGAACTCTTCCCGGCACCCTGCCGGAGGGGAGGATCACCACCGGGAGCCTCTCCACCACCATGGACGCCTCCCGGATGAGTTGTGAGTAGTCTCCCTTGGACCATGGGTCCATGACCAGTAGCTATGTGATGTTCTCCTCCCCTTCTTGTGCTTCACTAATTAGACCTCGTGAGCTGCCCTACATGATCGAGGCACATATGTAATCCTTATGCTGTTGCTATGTTGAGTTTGCTGGGATCCGATGGATTGTGAGATTATGTTCAGATTGTGTTTGAGTAATATATTTGATTTACCTCTTTTATATTTATGTTCTTAAGTAATTCTTGCATGTTCTCCGTTGCTATTTATTGCTTTGGCCAAGTAGTAGGTAGTGACTCCAAGAGGGAACGTTATGCTCGATTGTGTGTTCATGCCCCTCGATGACTAGTTTGAGTGACAGAAACATGAGTCTAGGGGATGTGCTGTTGCCACAAGGGGGAAAACAACAGTGCTTGTACTCGCGGGTGCAAGGATTGTTTACTTTACGCAATCTTTTAATGCAGTTGTCTGTTGCTTTGAGTTTACACTATGGGTGGGACTCGCAACTTAATACCAGCGAGATGTTCTGGATAGATATCTCAAGGTGGATGATTAGTAGTAGATGCAGATGGATTTCGGTCTACTTGCCTTGGCGTACCGCCCATGCTTTGAACCTCTACCTTTCTTGCAACATAGTTAGCATTGGTTTGCGCACATAATTCTGTCAATTGCCCAGCTGTAATTCGTTACCTCACATAGTTGTTTTATCGTCTTTTGGGAGAGAGACATCACTAGTGAACATCATGGGATCCCGGTCCATATTACCATCACTGATCACATCCGCTATTTAATTTCCGTCTTTACTTACTATTTGCAGCAATACCTATCACTATTATCACTTGCGTTTGATCCTTTGTAAACGACAAGGCCGGAGGGATTGACAACCTCTATGTACTCGTTGGGAGCAAAGTTATTTGTATCTGTGTGCAGGTCCACGTTGATTGCTAATATCTGGCGCCGTTAGCAGTTGACACCTTCTTGTTGAACCTTGGAGTCTCAGGGGAAATCGATCCTTGGTATCTTTGCCAAGGGAAAACTTCCGCTACACTGCATCTCAAACCTTCCACTTGGGGTAACCAACGAGGGGCGAGAAGCCATCAAGCAAAGTTTTCTGGCGCCGTTGCCGGGGACTCCACTCTTCAAGATAGGGGAGTTGCACGCTATCTTTTACCTTTGCTTTTTAGTCTTGTTAGTTTACCTTTCAGTTTTGCTTTAGTGTCTTTTATCGAAAATCACAAAAATAGTTATCTTGCTTGCTTGCTACTATGGGTTCCACCGAGAACACCAAGTTGTGTGACTTAACTAGTCATAACAACGATGACTTTATTTGCACACCTATCACTACACCTGCCACTTCAGCACTTTCTTATGAAATTAAACCTGCTTTACTGAACTTAGTCATGAAAGATCAATTCTCCGGTGCTGGATATGATGCTGCTTTACACTTAAACAATTTTGTTGAACTTTGTGATATGCAAAAGTACCAAGAAATAGATGGTAATATTGTTAAGCTTAAGCTTTTTCCTTTCTCCTTGAGAGGAGGAGTTAAAATTTGGTTTCAATCTTTGCCTAGAAATAGCATAGATTCATGGGACAAGTGCAAAGATGCTTTTATTGGAAAATACTATCCACCTGCTAAAATTATCCAACTAAGAAGTAACATAATGAATTTTAAACAATTGGATAATGAACACGTTGCCCAAGCTTGGGAACGTATGAAATCTCTTATCGAGAACTGCCCTACTCATGGTTTGACTACTTGGATGGTTATCCAAACTTTTTATGCAGGCTTGAACTTTACCTCGCGGAACTTGTTAGATTCGGCCGCGGGAGGAACCTTTATGTCAACTACACTTGGTGCTGCCATGAAACTTCTCGATGAGATGATGACCAATTATTCCCAATGGCACACCGAACGCGCTCCAACAGGTAGGAAGGTAAACTCTGTCGAGGAGATTTCCTCCCTAAATGAAAAAGTTGACTTGATCATGTCTCTGCTTTCGAAGCAATCTTCTATTGATCCTCGTGATGTTCCTTTAAATTATTTGATTGCTCAAGAACAAGTAGATGTGAACTTTATCTCTAGAAACAATTTTAATAACAATGCTTATAGGAGTAATTTTGGTAGCAATCCTAGACCGTTCCCCTCTAATTCCTATGGGAACAACAATGCTTATCCTAGCACCAAGAACTCCACTACTGAACTAGAGATTATGCTTAAAGATTTCATCACTACCCAAAAAGCTTATAATAAGAGTGTAGAAGAGAAACTAAACAAACTAGATGATCTCTCTTCGAAGGTAGACAATTTAGCCCATGAGGTAGAATTGCTTAAAATTAGAACTTCTCCTCTTGAGGAGAGGAAGGTCACTCCTATGAATGCTATTCAAGTGCAAATTAATGAAAACATTAGGATGTTGGCTAAACTTAAAGAGAGATGGGCTAGAGAAAGGGAGGAAGAAGATAGAATTAAGAACCTTCCTACCCACCACACTGTTGCTACTATCCAAGTTGTTGAGGATATCCAAACTCTTAGCACCCAATGCACTCCTGGTCCCAATGGACCTATTAATGGTGATGCTATGACCATAGAAACTACCAAACAAGTGAACCTAAAGGACACCACTACCACCTTACTTGATAGTAGTGACCTTGATTTTGATAATTGCACTCTTACCGAAGTTATTGATTTCCTTCACAAGATGTCTAGAGATCCCCGCACTAGCACGCTTAACCTTGCCTTCACAGAGCATATCACTAATGCTCTCATCAAAGCTAGGGAGGAGAAACTTAGAGTAGAAGCCTCCATACCTAGAAAGCTATAAGATGGTTGGGATCCTATGATTAAAATTAAGTTGAATAACTTCTCTTGCTATGCATTATGTGATGTTGGAGCTAGTACCTCCGTTATGCCCAAAAGAATATATGATATGCTTAAATTGAAACCTTTTGATTCTTGTTCTTTTGGTGTCCGTCTTGCTGATTCTTCCATAAAGAAACCTTTGGGGAGGATCGACGATGTTCTTATCATTGTCAATGACAACTACGTTCCCGTTGATTTTACTATTATGGATATTGAATGTGAACCTTCTTGTCCAATTATTTTGGGATGTCCTTTTCTTCGCACCGTTGGTGCTATCATTGACATGAAAGAGGGGAATATAAAATTTCAATTTCCTCTCAAGAAAGGGATGGAACACTTCCCTAGAAAGAATATTAAGTTACCTTTTGAATCCGTTATACGGGCTAGCTATTCGTTTACTCTTGATAAAACTTGATCTCTTTGCATTATGTCTAGCTTAAAGGCATAAAAGAAAGCGCTTTTGGGAGGCAGCCCACATGAATAAAATTTTATTTTGCTTTTGTTGTGTCTTGATGTTGTTACTACAGTAGCACCATCATTGTATCTCTACTTTTCAACTTTGTGCCAAGTGTAGCCTCTGATTGCAAGAAAGTTCAAAAGTTGTGACGTGCTGTCCAGGAAACAGATTCTGTCCTTGAATAGAACAATTCGTATAAAATCACCAGATCATCTTTTTGGTCTGAATTTTTTCGACAGCGTGCTCTATACAATTGTCTTTCGTGCATCTGTTCTGAGTTTTTTGATTAGAGTTGCAGAAGTGCCCCGAAAAAATTATTTACTACCTGCTGGTCTGTTTTTCACAGATTCTGTCCTGTTTTGCCTTTCATTCATTTTGTAAACCTTGAGCTTGCTTTTTCTTTGCAAAAACCTTTTGGCAATCTTGAGAAACAGTAGACCTTCAAGAATATACTTATTTCCAGCAAGGAACAATTATATTATTATGGGTACTAACCTCGCTAATCAGATTATGATGAGTTATGTATGAAGGGAGTTTTCAAGTGTGCGAGGGAAGATGATAAAAAGATTCAGGAGTGTCAAACGCTCAAGCTTGGGGATGCCCCCATGCACCCCCAAGAAATATTCAAGAAGACTCAAGTGTCTAAGCTTGGGGATGCCCCCGTGCATCCCCTTCTCCATCAACATTATTAGTTCGTCTTTCGTTCCACTATATTTTTATCACTTCATGTGTTATGTGCTATGCTTGGAGCGTCTTGCTCTTAGTTTACTTTTTAGTTTTCTTTAGCTTTTCATAACGAGTCGGAACTCAGCTTTCTTTGTGTGGGAGAGAAACACGCTCCACTTCAACCTAGAACATAACATAGAATTTTCATGTCTATCCTTGCTGTGTGTGTTCTTTGTCTTTCAATAGCTACTATCATGTTTAGCTTTTAGTTTTCATGCTTATCTTTTTAAAGAGCTTTTGTTTAGTTGGTCGTTGGAACTCTCTTTATTTATCATGCTTATCTTATTAAGAGAGTTGGCTTCTATTGTATTGGTCGATATGTCTATGATAAAAATGCTACATCCATAATGGTGTTTAGTAGTTCATGTTTTTCTTATGGTTAGTCTCAAATAGCTGGGGGGGTTCCCAATGTGTTATTGGAGTACCAACATGATTTGTTTGCCTATGATGTGGTATGGTTTAGTGATATCTTCCTTCAAGAATTTATTTTGATTGACTTGGCGTATGCTCACGCATATTTAAGACTGTAAAGAAAGTCTGTCAAGCCTTGATGATCTTTAATTTCTGAGTAGCGATATAACTTCCATGCCTGATTCAATGTTGCTTTGTCGTTCTGCATGATTATGACCGTCATTGCTCTTTTAGTTGGTCGCTCCCAGTCTTTTGCTAACCTCCACCTGTAATAAGCGGACTGACTGCTTGTGCATCCAAATTCTTTTAAACCAGTTATGCCATATGAGTCCACCATACCTTCCTATACATGGTATTTACCTGCCATTCCTAACGGAGACTTTCATGTACCATCTCGAAATTATTCAAAAAAAAAGCATTCCTATTTTGTGCCTCTGTTTTAGTTCATGAGGAAGTAGTAGTTAATTCATGATCTTTTTAAGTTGGACAAGCTTCACCCCGGGATTGCATGTCTAATGTGCAAAGCCATAATACGAGAAGGAACTGGCAAAGAGTGCGCCCGGCTCAAAATTAATATAACAAACAAACCCTCCTTCACGCTTTGTTCATGAGAAATCAGAAAACTTTGGCAGTGATAAACAAAGGAGATTAAGAGGATGTGATCGTCCTCATTCGGGAGCCGTTCCTCGAAACTTGTCCATCTCAAGAAGTGATTGAGTTATCTGCTAGCATTCGTTGACGGAACATGCATAATCTAAAAATAATAATTATTACCTCTGTTTTTAAAACCAAGAGCTCTGGTACATGTTTTGTCTTTGTTTTCGACTACGGGCTTTCAACTTTGCCAACAAAAGCCACGGTTCGAGAGTCTCCACCTTCTTTTAAAGCACCAACTATTAAGAGCATGATTGTCATTCTGAGTGTAATGTGCATTGTCCCAAAGTAGCATTGTCTTTTGCATGATTGTGATATCGTTTATTCTGAAATCATTGTATCTAGTCATCACTTAAACCTTGGAGGTGCCCCTGCATTTATGTTTTGCTTCACTAAAGGGGGCAAGCGAGATATCACTTTATCACATTTGCACACCATACTCATTACAAATCTTTTTGATGTTTTAGTATCATATTGTAAAACTTTCAGTTCTTTGTGATTTTCTCATGAGGCAACTTAATTACTACAGATTCATTGTCTCAGTAAGCTTTTGTCATATGACTATGAAAAATCCTTATATGGTTCATAGCATGTCACCACAGAAATTATTCTTGTTATCATTTACCTACTCGAGGACGAGCATGAATTAAGCTTGGGGATGTTGATACGTCCAAAACGTATCTATAATTTCTGCTTGCTCCATGCCTCTTTTGGGTGATATTGCTATGATATTTATACACTTCAATACACTTTTGATCATATTTGGACTAACCTATTAACTCAGTGCACCCCAGTGCCAGTTTCTGTTTTCTGCTGTTTTTGTATTTTAGGTTTTCCCATCACGAAAACTGCCAGAAAAATCCCGGAAAAATTATATAAAAAATCAGCGTTCCGGAAGCTTCCACACGACCGAAGTAGGGCCGGAGGGGGGGCCACCAGGGCTCCAGGCGCCCTGGTGGCGCGGCCCCCCTCCTGGCCGCGCCGGGGGGGCGCCTGGGCCCCCCAGGCCTCCGCTGATGCCCCCCTTTGGCATATATTTAACACGCGTCCCGAAATCGTCGAGGACGGAACCCTTTTTCGCTATCTCATCTCTGTTCCGCCGCCGCCGCGCTTCGAAGATCGAGAGCACCAGGAGAACTCTTCCCGGCACCCTGCCGGAGGGGAGGATCACCACCGGGAGCCTCTCCACCACCATGGACGCCTCCCGGATGAGTTGTGAGTAGTCTCCCTTGGACCATGGGTTCATGACTAGTAGCTATGTGATGTTCTCCTCCCCTTCTTGTGCTTCACTAATTAGACCTCGTGAGCTGCCCTACATGATCGAGGCACATATGTAATCCTTATGCTATTGCTATGTTGAGTTTGCTGGGATCCGATGGATTGTGAGATTATGTTCAGATTGTGTTTGAGTAATATATTTGATTTACCTCTTTTATATTTATGTTCTTAAGTAATTCTTGCATGTTCTCCGTTGCTATTTATTGCTTTGGCCAAGTAGTAGGTAGTGACTCGAAGAGGGAACGTTATGCTCGATTGTGGGTTCATGCCCCTCGATGACTAGTTTGAGTGACAGAAATATGAGTCTAGGGGATGTGCTGTTGCCACAAGAGTGAAAACAACGGTGCTTGTACTCGCGGGTGCAAGAATTGTTTACTTTACGCAAAGTTCTTTTAATGCAGTTGTCTGTTGCTTTGAGTTTACACTATGGGTGGGACTCGCAACTTAATACCAGCGAGATGTTCTAGATAGATATCTCAAGGTGGATGATTAGTAGTAGATGCAGATGGATTTCGGTCTACTTGCCTTGGCGTACCGCCCATGCTTTGAACCTCTACCTTTCTTGCAACATAGTTAGCATTGGTTTGCGCACATAATTCTGTCAATTGCCCAGCTGTAATTTGTTTACCTCACATAGCTGTTTTATCCTCTTTTGGGAGAGAGACATCACTAGTGAACATCATGGGATCCCGGTCCATATTACCATCACTGATCACATCCGCTATTTACTTTCCCTCTTTACTTACTATTTGCAGCAATACCTATCACTATTATCACTTGCGTTTGATCCTTTGTAAACGACAAGGCCGGAGGGATTGACAACCTCTCTGTACTCGTTGGGAGCAAAGTTATTTGTATCTGTGTGCAGGTCCACGTTGATTGCTAATATCTGGCGCCGTTAGCAGTTGACACCTTCTTGTTGAACCTTGGAGTCTCAGGGGAAATCGATCCTTGGTATCTTTGCCAAGAGAAAACTTCCGCTACACTGCATCTCAAACCTTCCACTTGGGGTAACCAACGAGGGGCGAGAAGCCATCACCGGGGCGTTGGAGAGACCAAACGACATCACCAAGAACTCGAAGTGGCCGTGATGAGTCCGAAACACCGTCTTGGCAACATCGTTCGGGTGCATCCGCTCTGATGGTACCCCGAACGAAGGTTGAGCTTGGTGAAGAAGCGCGCCCCATGTAGCTCGTCCAGGAGCTCGTCAACCACCGGGATAGGAAACTTGTCCTTGAGTGTCATGGCGTTAAGGGTGCGGTAGTCGATGCAGAAACGCCACGTGCCGTCCGACTTGCGAATGAGGAGGACCGGCGCCGAGAATGGTGAGGTGGAGATCCGGATGATGCCCAATGCGAGCATGAGTGCGCACTACTGCTCCAGTTCGTCCTTCTGCAACTGGGGATAGCGGTAGGGTCGTACCGCGACCGGGGCCGTACCCGGGAGTAGATGAATGCGGTGATCGTACACCCGGGCTGGCGGGAGACCCTGAGGCTCGGCGAAGAGGTCATCGTGCTGCTGTAGTAGGTGATCCAGCAGGGGTGCTCGGGCGCGGCAGCAGCCTAGACTAGCTGCAGGCGTGGAGTCGCTGGGGGAGCGCCACCCGCGCCCTCCCACTGGATCCGACGGCCCTTGCGCCAGAAGGTCATCGTCATGGCGTCGAAGTCCCATAGGATGGGACCGAGGGTCCGTAAGAAGTCGACGCCGAGGATGAAGTCGAAGCAGCCCAAGTCGATGCCGACGCACGTGATAGAGAACTGCTCCTCGCCGATAGTGATGGGCACGTGGTGGGCCAGCCCATGGCAGCGGTGTCGGTCTCCATTAGCCACGGTGACCCTGAGGTTCTCCCCACCCGTGGGTTGAAGAGCCAAGCGGCGCATCGTCGTCTCGGGTAGGAAGTTATGCGTGGAGCCCGTATCCACGAGAGCCACCAGACGCTCCCCGTGAATCATCACCGGTAAGAGCATCGTCCGGTCGTCCCGAATGCCGGCGAGTGCATGGAGGGAAATCACGAGAGCCGTCGCCGGGGCTGGTGCCTGCGCGACCTCTGTGGCGGCCGGAGCACCCAAGTTGCCTGGCCCCTCAGTGGGTGTGTCCTCCTCCACGTAGTCGGCTTCCTCCAAGTAGAAGAGGCATGGGCAGACGTGACCCGGCACATAGGGCTCGTCGCAGTTGTAGCATAATCCCTGGCAACGGTGCTCGAGCTGCTCGGCCGGGGTAAGCCGGTGAAAGGGTCGCGTCGTTGTCGGGGTAGGAGCCACGACAGTGGCCGGGGGCGGACGGCCCGGCGCTGGGGATGTCGGAGGTAGCCGGGCAGGCTGGCGGGCACCCCAAGACGGTGCGGCCTGCTGCAGGGACTGCGCGCGGCGCTCGAAGGCGCGAGCATAGTACATGGCCGACTGCAGGTCCTGCGGGCCCCGAAGCTCCACGTCCACGCGAATGTGATCCGGTAGGCCCCTGATGAAGAGCTCGGCCCGCTGCCGGATGGACACGTCCGGCGCGTGGCAAGCCAGGGCCTGGAAGCGGTCGGCGAAATCCTGGACTGTGGAGGTGAAAGGCAGGCGGCCGAGTTCTGCCAGTCGGCTGTCCCGGATAGGCGGCCTGAAGCGGAGGAGGCAGAGCTCCCGAAAGCGCTCCCAGGGGGCATGCCGCCCTCGTCCTGCTCGAGGGCGTAGTACCATGTCTGCGCAGTGCCACAGAGGTGGTAGGAGGCGAGCCAGGTGCGGTCGGATGCGAGTGTGCGTTGCCCCCGAAAAAACTGCTCGCACTGATTGAGCCAGTTGAGCGGGTCCTCGGTGCCGTCGAAGGTGGCGAAGTCGAGCTTCGCGAAGCGCGGAGGCGTCTGGGTATGACCGCCGTGAGCGCAGGGCTCGGCGGGGCGGAGCAGCGAAGAGGATGGTGCGGTGGTCATGGGCGGCCCGTCGAAACTCAGGTGGAGCCCCGCAAAGTCAGAGGGCCCGTCGTTGTACGGCAGGGAAGGCGCCGGCTGATCCCCGGCCATGGTGTAGACTGGCGGCGGCGACGTCCCGGTGACCCAGGCCGACAGCTGGGATGGCGATGAAGGAAAGCGAACGTGCTGAATCGGCACGCCCGGCGCGGAGGGCGCCGGCCCGGTGCTGTAGGGTGGCGATGGCGGCAGCAGCAGCGGCGGCTGCGCTGGGACGGTGGCGGCGGCGGCCGCCATGGTGGTGGCCAGCGGCCATTGCGGCCAGAGAGGGCCGGTGGCTGCCGAGGGCTGCAGCGGCAGGGGCGGCTGCAGCGGTCCCCCGATCGCCGTGGTGGCCCCTTGCGGCGGAGCTTGCCAGGGCAGGAGGAGGGGACCCATCGTGGCGTCGGCCGGCGGCGCCGGCGGGAGCCCGTAGGGGCCCGCCAGATACAGGCGGATGCCCTAGACCGCCGTGGCGAGATTCCGGAGGGCGCTGGTGACCTCTTCCGGCGTGAAGATGGTGGGGGTCGGCACGGAGGTGGTGGCGGGCGGTGGTGGTGGCGGCCCGTTCGCCGGAGTGGCCAGCGGGGCGGTGGTGGTGCAGAGGACATGATCACCCTGGAGCTAGATGATACCAAAGTGGTAGGAACTAGGGTTCTACCGGGTCTAGGGCGTAGGTTATAGGGGAAGGAGGGAGATGAGCGAGGGCGAGGCCACGGTGGCCGGCGGCTGGGCGACGTCCCGCGCGGTGGAAAGGCGGCGGCGGTGAGCAAGGCGGCGGCTAGGGTTTTAGGGTTCCGGCTCCTCTGGGAGCCGGGCAATAGTTATGACTTATTGCTTAATCTCAAAAGGTGCCTTACATCTGTTTATATAATCTCAAAGTTAGGAAAAATAAAACAATTTGGGCTAAGCTCCTAACTTAAACGCGTCCAGTGGGCCTCTTTCGGGTATAGGAGACCGCGGTCATAACAATATTTTTCGGCGAATATTTCCTAATAACCTTGTGAGTTAGGTGTGCCATCATAATGCGCCCTTTCTAATCCTTGTACTGCATATCGTAACGAGGAACTAATTTGTACATTTTGATGTCGTTGTAATCTTACTGAATAATCCCATGAGCCTCGGCGTCTTTTTTTTAGAAAAGAAGGAGGACCCCGGACCTCTGCATATAGACGATGCATGCAGTTACTTTATTAATTATTGGTACAAAATCTTATAAAGTCATACAACAATAAGACTAAATCCACAGTCTAGGCAACATCTGTCGCTACTCCTATCTAGTTGATGAAAGAGCGCTGATAGTCTGGGCCTAATACCAAACAGACCTTGCAGCCAAACCTAACATCTAAGACCAGAGATCCCAACCAGAATGCCTGCCGGGTTTGGGGCACCCACCAGTCCGACGCACTCCTCAACCAGCACGCCTTCCGGGTATGAGGCCGTCACAGCCATCTGCCATCAATCCATCTTCAATGTTGTACTGTTGCATCTACCTTGCCCGGTCTAGCTGCCGTCGACGCCACCACGACGCCAGATAACGTCACCTTCCTACGCGCGTCCATCGTCACGCATCTGTCGACGAGACCCCGTTGTGCCACGCTGCCGAGACCAGTCGTCGATGACGCGATCGATACCACGCCGCTCCACCGCCTGTCCACATCATCCCTTCCGCATGCAGTTCCTCTAACCGAGCACCCAAACGTCCCAGGCGTCGCCTCCAAGAAGGGTATGACACACGCAGTGCCGTCGCTGCCCAATCTAAGGAGATTTGGGGTTTTCACCCGGGCATGGGCTCGGGGTGGAGGGCAGGGACCTCGACGGCGCCTGCAAGAAGGAGAACGGCGACCCTGGTCGTCGCCACCGTCAGGATGAACGAGCCATCCAGAGTTTACTCCGGTCCGATGACACCTCTACCAGCCCCCGCAAACGCACCGAGGCCGACGACCGTGATCGTAAGCCACCAAGTGCGGCGGGAGAGAGCCTGAGCGCGAAGGGGGTCCACATGCAACTAACCGCCCACGCGGTCAAGACGCCGTCCATTCATCCCCCGCGAATGTTGCCAGCCGAGAGCGCTGTCACCATGCCTAACGGGGTCGCCGCCCTAGATCCAGATTCCTCCACGATGGCCGGAGTGACGAGAACCGCCATTAGCGACGAGATCCGGCACCGCGCGGCCGATGCCATCGCCCAAGCCTACCGTCGACCGATCCCGCCGCCGTCGGGAGCTCGCATGCTGTCGGGGAACCCACACCCATAGTTCATGGATCTGGGCGCCCGTACACCGCCGCGAGCCCGCCGCGTCGGAATCCGCCACATCGTCGAGAGGGCCGTGTGGAAATTGTAGGATGGATGAATATTGTGTTGTGTTGTGTGTTGTACTGATCTGACCCTCATATGGGGTATATATAGAATACACGAGGGGGTAGAGACTTGGAGTACAAGATAAGTAATACATGGTTTAAACTTAATCCTATCTCTATCTCCTTATCTCTAACTTAAACCCAATTATATTCTAACATTCCCCCTCAGTCGTAGCGGGAGTGAAGCGGACGATTGCGACTGAATTTGAAGTCTTGCGCTTTCGTCGTCTTCTCCGCTGCGCATCATCAACTGCGTCTCTGATGGGTTGGCACCTAGGGCGGTGACTGCGTCCCCTTCTGGTGCCTTCCTGCCTTCTCCTCTATTCCCTCCCGCAGTCACATCGGGAGTGGCGTGAACGCTAGTGACGACGCGGACGCTGTTGACTGCAGTTGTTGCCGATGAGTTGTTGTAGACGTAGCCCTGTATGTCGATGTCGAGGTAGCCGATCATGGTGATGTAGCCGTGGTCAAGGTAGTCATGGTCGATGATGTATGATGAAGCCGCACAAAGCCGGAGGCGCAAAAAAAAGCGCTATGACGGAGCTGCAGATGTGGACGATGCACCTTGCGAATGTCAGAGGGTGCCGTCGGCGATGAGTCCGCCGGTTTTGCCAAGACCGGAGGAAACCCATCGAGCACACATCGGTTTTGCTAGAACCGAGCGGCTGTGTAGGGTCGTCACTGTAGTGACGCCGTGTCGATGCAGTCGTGTTGTCGTAGATGACGCGGTCGATGCCGTCGTCGTGACGCGGTCATTGCCGTCGTCGTGGTTGCGTCTTGCAGAAAAGTCTGTCAGAGGACGCTAGGTGTCCATCTTGTGGACGAGGCGGCGGCGGTGTGTTGATGAAGATGCTGATGAAGACCACGTTGATGAAGACCTTGACGATGAAGTGTTGGCGGTGCAGCGGCTTATCGACGATGATGCGTGGCTTGGAGGCGTCCCTCATGGCGACGGGGTGTCGATGTCGTGTTGTGCCGGAGAAGTCGATGAAGATTGCATCTTGTTTCACACCGGCCTGGCGTGTGAACAGTGCATGCTGAAGTCCCTTCTCGTAGGTGTGGTGTAGATGTGTACGGCTTGGTGTAGCTCGACTTGTTGGCGTGCACGAGGTCGATCGAGTCCGCCCGGTGCAGATCGCGTCCGTGCGCGTGCAGTGTAGTCGATGCAGATCGTAGTTTGTGGGCTTGATGTAGATGGTCCAATCGCTCGGTGGAGTTTGCCGTTGCGGTGCAGATTATTGTTGACGTAGTCCCGAAATCGAGACGATCCGTGTACGACCGAAGGCATGGCCGACGATCGGAGATCCGATCGATCGAAGGCGCCGGTGCTCGTCCGTAGACGCGTACGCGTAGACGAGACCGAACCTTCATATGAGTGCACTGCAGAGTGCATGTACGTACCTCGGGCTGCTGGTTGCTTCGTGTCCCACGTTCTGGGTGGCTGCATGCATGTGGCCAAGTCCATGAATCACATGCGTGCACATCTGTTGATGGAGCTCTGCACGTGTGTGCATCCGGCTCCACGGCAAGCTTGCCATGGCCGTCTCGGTAGGTGCCGAGAGAGCGCCGCGTTGAGTCGCGGCCGTATAAACCGCACATGCAGCCTGAAGTGATCTGGACGAGGATTTTTACACAACTTTCTCACCGGATTTGAGGGTCGAGGGATTTATTGGTGGTGGCTAAAGAAATTGATCTACGGAAATTTCGAAATTCTGATCTAATCTAAGGAATTGATCTAAGCTACAAGAACCGATCTAATCTTTGATCAAATCGGGTGCCGCACCCCCGGGGAGTGGAGATTAATCTCCCCGGGGGCGACGCGCTGCGGAAGTGGTAAAAGAACCTAGGATCGGCGTCGCGAGACTAACCGCTCTAATACCATGTGGAAATTGTAGGATGGATGAATATTGTGTTGTGTTGTGTGTTGTACTGATCTGACCCTCATATGGGGTATATATAGAATACACGAGGGGTAGAGACTTGGAATACAAGATAAGTAATACATGATTTAAACTTAATCCTATCTCTATCTCCTTATCTCTAACTTAAACCCAATTATATTCTAACAGGCCGCACCCCGCGGATCATGACGCCCGCGCCGCCGCGGATCCTGGAGAGGGAGAATAGACCCTTCGCCGCCGTCGCCGCATGCACTGGCTTTGCCCGGCGCCGACCTTCGACAACGACGGATGGAAAGAAGGACGCTGGAGGGTTACTAGGCGGCGGCGGCTGAGCCCTTCGGAGCCGCCCGCCGGGGGAGGCGAGGCGAGAGGGACGCCAGAGGGACGCGAGTGTTTTCGAAACTCATACCGGATTAGACGTGATGGGCATGAAATGGGCAAGTGATGGACGGAGCATGGGCGCCGTCGGCTCAGACAATAAAGACAGACTCCAAATTGATGCATCGCTCCTCCCTCCTCGTCGCCTCTCTTTTCAACTTGGATCGATCCTTCCTGAGGCGCCGGCCATTAACCACCGTTCCGAACGTTACCCAATCACTCACTCGCTCCTGTATCAGCCAAAACCAGCGATCGACCAGAAGAATCCGTCGGTACCGCACCGCACCACCCACGCGCGAAAAACTGCAAAAGTAGCATCGCCGAATCGGGGACAACGAGATTTTTGATGCCATCTTCTGCGTTGCCATGCTAGCTAGACGACACACGACCGCTTTTCTCTCTGCTATAATACTAGTGGTTATCCCTGCTCCATATACAGATGTTGGAGAGAACGTGCGCTGGCTAACATGCAGCGACTGTGGGTAGCTCGCGGTGCGATGCGATGCGTTGCATGCTGGGATGAGAGTTCTATGAGGCCGGTCTGTAGATCCAGAACATTTGCATGAAAAACAAGTTAACATGAAAAATCTTCTGCCGTGTATGTGCATGTGTTTGTGCCCTAGCTATATAGTACATGTAGTATACGTAAATCAGAAACCATGGAGGGCGGAGAGCTACTAGGGCGGCATCTTTAATCCTTGACCCACTTGTGTTCGAATCAGATCAGGACGTTGATTTAAGGCGCGTGGCTGTCGATCCAGTGGCGTCCAGAAACCTAGCAATATAGCAGCACTTGCCAATAATGCGAGTCCAGTGGAGGGAGGTCGCGCGCAGGAGCAGGGGGGATCCACCGGATCGCGGCCGAGATTTGCGTGCGTAGCCGCGACCCCGGAGAGGCGAAAAAGTGCACCAAAAAGGTCATTCTTGGCCTTATTAGCGTCGCTTTTGCCCGCCCGGCTGGCAGTGGCAGCATGGGCGGGTGCGGGTTCGAGCGAGGTCATCACCGCGGGACGGCGGGCCTCGCCTCGTCTCGCCTCAACCACATGCGTTGTGTCCAGTTGCTACGCCGGGGTAGCAACGAGACTGATTGATACTACTTCCAATGTTTTAGAAAAAAACAAGATACGCAATGCTTACACCATCTACAGCTGGACACCTCAAACTCATCTCATACGTCTGGGCGGGTCGTTCACGATTTGTTTAACAAGACGAGCTTCTTAAACAGGCCTCAAATACCCGAACATGTCAGACACCCTCATATCCAGCCCAAATATGGGACGGATATGGTGGCGCTCGGCGCGGCCGGGCACGTCCGCCACGTAAGACCGACTAAGGGGCCTCACGCGGACTCGCCCGGAAACCCGGTGGTCCAACAGACGCCTCCTCCGTCGGTGCAGTGTGAACGCCTCGTGGCGCCGCTCCGGCTCGCCGCCCGAGAGCGAATTCGCCTATTTAAGCTGGCCGGAGTCCCACAACCCTAGCCCATCCACCTCCCCCTCTGCGCGCCGCCAGTCCGAGCCCATCCACCTCCTCCTCTCTCGCTCCACCCGTCCGCCCCCGCTCCGGCGCTCCGCTACGGTCCGGAGAAAGATCACCTATTACGCAATGCTCACGTCGGAGCGCCGCTACGAGATCCAGCAGGAGATCCGGGTGAGACAGGCCGCGTGCGCGGCCTGCATCGCTATCGGGCTGCCTCCGGACTCGGCGGAGCCGAAGGAGGAGGAGTAGCAGCTGGGGGAAGAGGAGGAGCTAGCTCCAATGGAGGTGGAGGAGGACCGGGCGGAGGCGGAGTTCGTCGTTGCCCAGTCGGAGGTGATGGTGGAGCAGCATGCCATCTTAGAGTCCATCCAGAATGAGGCCTATGTGGAGAGCAACCAGGCGTTCCTCCAGTAGGAGCAGGCGGCGTCCGAGGCGCTCTTCATCGAACTCAACGTGTAGATAGAGGCGGAGGTGACGGAGGAGGCATAGTTGCAGCTGCCGCAAATGTTGCCGGCGCTGGGCACGAAGATCGTCGACGTCTCCGACGATGAGTAGCTAGATGATCGACGTAGTACGTAGGTTTATCTTTTTTGCATGTCTTGGTATGAATTTAACAATCTAGTATAAAATATCGGGATGCAACATGTGAAATTTGAGGGATGCCCGGTCACTGCCCGCAGACATGTCCGGACGCATCCACGGCCGTTTGAGGGATCATATTTAACATATGCGCGTGTATGCTTTTAATTGCTCGACCTGTCTCTTGATTGGCTGTTTACGAAGATTGGTCCTGGTTTATTTGGGTAGCTAGCGTGTTAGGAAATTAGGCAGTTTTTGGTAAAAATTAGTCTAGATTAGCACCATTAGAAGTTTTTTTTTCGACAAGGGGTAATATAATAATGTAAAGACGATATCATGTGCACTTGGCCTCTTCAATAACACGACATCGTGATCAATTTGTTTATTTTGAAATGGCTATTTTAGCTGTTGTTGAACCACTTTTGTATTACCTAGGAATTAATTGGTGAATCAATAGATGTAGGTTTTAACATGACAAATGATCAGGGGAATTTATAAAATAATACAAACATTTTTGTTTTACAGTTTGAATAATTCTTATTTTTGACTTCAAGTTAAATTTTAAATGGTTTTGAAATTTTATGAAGTGGCAACTTGGCTTAGAAAAAGGTGATGACATGGCATCATTAGCAAGAGATCACTATAGCTTAATACTGGGGGTGTTACAGCTCCGCACCGAGCGCGACCTGCTGATGGCGAAGATCGCCAGCAGGGCAAAGCAGCACGAGAAGACAACTGTCGTGTTGAAGAAGACGACCGTCATGAAAAGGAAACTTATGGACGAGCATGTTAAGCTCTGCATCGAGCATGAAAGGCTGGCGGAGAATCAATGGATGCTCTCAACCAACGTATTGAGGACGCGAAAAAGATCATCACCACTCGCCGTGAGAACTCCCGCGCCATGGACGAAATGACGAAGATGACG
Organism: Secale cereale; assembly: GCA_902687465.1. Taxonomy (NCBI): domain Eukaryota; kingdom Viridiplantae; phylum Streptophyta; class Magnoliopsida; order Poales; family Poaceae; genus Secale; species Secale cereale. The sequence continues at coordinate 454,243,730 of LR738714.1, forward strand.
GAGTAAATCGAGGTGAAGTAGAGAGCAGCGACCCAAATCGTTGTATGCGTCTTCCTTCTTCTTTTGCCATTATGTCTTTCGGGAGTTGTCGTGTGTGGCATCTTTAATTATCTTTCTGAATATGTAAGAAAATTATTATTATCCATTGCCATCGTTG
>LR738714.1:454243956-454370698 GCA_902687465.1 Secale cereale
TATATATATATATATATATATATCAGTCTAGCTAAGTCTCAGTCGATATTATGTCCGTGAGATCTTACATCAATATCCGTGCAAAATTTTCTTTGCTTGCTCTTAAGTCTTAGTCGACTGAACCTAGCCACATCATTAAAATAGGGGCTCGGGCGTCATTAATGGAGAAGTTGGGAGCGAGGTGGGCGGCAGATGGAGGTCAAAGGGCTCGCCTCCCGATGAGCCTGCTCATCGGTGTGCTCTCACGCCTCCCGTCTACTCAAATACCTACCCCGCACGGCGCATCCTAGCCAGTATAAACGGGGAGGGGTGGCGGCATGCACATGATTAGTAGAACGCCCACAGTTTCAATAATACTTGTGTTTCTAATTGTAACGTGGCAACTCTTTGTTTCAAAAATGACTTTGTTGGTTGTTAACGTGTGTGCCTTTGCAAATCAGACATATTATTTTACCATATCATGTAGGTGCCATGTCAAGGCAACATGCCAAGTTTCATGATTTGCAGGCGAGTTTTGGATTTACAAGAATTTAAATTAAAGTTTCCCAATATTTTCTACTGAGCCATGATGCCTATATGTTTCAGTTTTCATTCTCGTTTCGTGCATGGGATCTAAATATTCATCCAATGACACATTTATGATTTTTTTAACCCATTTTGGTGCACTGGAGCATGTGCATATAGTTCAAATTTGGATTATGCACATTAAATGCCTAGCAAATTCAATTAATATATAAAAAAGCCAAACAAACCCAGAATAATTTCAAATTTTAGCACGACACTCCCATTGGTCTATGTTGCCTCTAAAAAAAGTCAAGGCATGAAGAGGCAACGTATGTCGTTTCGCCCAGAAAGGTGCACGTTCCTATCGGAACGATGAGGCCTGTTGAGAGAAGCTGTGGTTTGCAAGAAGTTTATGCCAACACTTGTCCCAAAATCGGACAATTTTTTACCAGAAAATGCTGGTGACATGTGAAGACACCATGCCAAGTTCAATGATTTTCAGGCGACTTTTGGATTTACAGGAATTATAAAACTAAGTTTCTCAATGTTTTCGGCCGCACCATGGTGCCTAGATGTTTGAAATTCATTCACATTTCTTGCATGAGACCTAACATTCACCCAAGGACACATTAATAATTTTTAGTGCATGTTGGTGCACTCGAGCATGTGCATGCAGTTTACATTTAAATTATGCACATTAAATTCTTAGATAACTCAATTAATGTATAAAAAAGGCCAAACGAACTCAGAATAATTCCAAATTTTAGCAGCACAATCCTATTCGTCTATGTTGCCTCTATTAAAGAAAATCAAGGCATGAAGAGGCAGCGTATGTCGTTTCGTCCACAAAGATGCGTGTTCCCAATCGGAGCCATGAGGCTTCTTGAGAGAAACTCCGGTTTGCAAGAAGTTTATACCGAAACTTGTCCTGAAATTGGACAATTTTTTTACCACAGCATGCTGGTGACATGTCAAGACACTATGCCAAGTTTAATGATGTCGAGTTTTGGATTTACAGGAATTTAAAATCAAGCTCCTCAATGTTTTCGGCTGCGCCACGACGCCCAGATGTTTGAAATTTATCCACATTTATTGCATGGGACCTAAACATTCAACCAAGGACACATTTATGATTCTAGGCATTTAATTCAAGAAATGAACTATTTGAAAGGGCAACAACATCTAACCGTGGCTTACAAATGTTACACAACCACGAGGATTAATTGTTCATCGGGTTTAGCCAAAACCCAGATTGAACGGGGCAATAGCATCTAACTCGACCAAAGTTTTCGGCAGTCACTATCAAATGGAGCGGTCTGATCCATAAAATCAAGATCCTGTGCCAGAAAATGTACTAGTACATGAAGACAAGCTGTCATAAATAGAAGCCGAGCATGTTAGAAGCCCTTTTGTCCACCTGAAACTTCTTTTTGTGATGTTCAACGTGTCCATCCGTGATATTTTTTTTTGGAAAACTTAATCCTCACGGACAATAGTACCTTCGCATTCAACAGAAAGAATGTGACAAAGCTAGTGTTTGCATGGTTGGATGCATATCCTTTCAGCGTTATTGTACACAAAAGAATGTCATGAGAACTTTGAAAATCGAAGTGCTTCTTGTGCTACCGATTGGTTATACATTTTTGTCCATGAGATAGTGCCTAAATAGACATGACGATTGAAAGTATTTAATGTCTAAAAAATGTGTTTGTTGAAAGAGCGACAACTAAACGGTTAATTCTAGAACCTTATATATGGGCTTTCAATGTGCGCGAAATCGTCACCTCTATATACAATTTCTCCAGACATGGAAAGCATCGCAACAAGCCAATAATCATGTTCAGATCAAGACACCACATACCGATGATGGAAATATGCCCTAGAGGCAATAATAGAGTTGTTATTATTTATATTTCCTTATTCATGATAAATATTTATTATTCATGCTAAAATTGTATTGGCCGAAAACTTAAATACATGTGCGGATACATAAACAAATATTGTGGCCTCAGTGAGCCTCTACTAGACTAGCTCATTGATCAATGATGGTTAAGTTTTCCTAACGATAGACATGAGTTGTCATTCGATAACGGGATCACATCATTAGGAGAATGATGTGATGGACAAGACCCAACCGTTAACATAGCATATGATCGTTCAATTTACTGCTATTGCTTTCTTAATGTTATATACATGTTTCTTCGACCATGAGATCATGCAACTCCCGGATACCGGAAGAATACCTTGTGTCCTATTAAACATCACAACATAACTGGGTGATCATAAAGATGCTCGACAAGTATCTTCGAAAGTGTCTGTTGGGTTGGCACGAATCGAGAATGTGATTTGTCACTCCGTGTGACGGAGAGATATCTCTGGGCCCTCTCGGTAATACAACATCACAAGAAGCTTGCAAGCAAAGTGACTAAGGAGTTAGTTACAAGATTATGTATTATAGAATGAGTAAATTGACTTTCCGGTAACAATATTGAACTAAGTATGGAGATACCGCGATCGAATCTCGGGCAAGTAACATACCGACAAACAAAGGGAACTACGTATGTTGTCATAAAGGTTCGACCGATAAAAGATCTTTCATAGAATATGTAGAAACTAGTATGGGCATCCAGGTCCCGCTATTGGTTATTGATCGAAGAGTTATCTCGGTCAAGTCTACATCATTCTCGAACCCGTAGGGTCTGCACGCTTAACGTTCGTTGACGATATAGTGTTATATGAGTTATGTGAATTGGTGACCAAATGTAGTTCGGAGTCCCGGATGAGATCACATACATGATGAGGAGCTTCGGAATGGTCTGGAGGTAAAGATTGATATATAGAACGGCGCTATTTGATCACCGGAAAGGTTTCACAATGAACCGGGTAATCGTCGGATCACCGGGAGGGGTTCCGGGAGGCCCCGGGGCAAACAAGGGAGATCACACCATCCCACAGGGGGCTGGTGTGCCCCCACCTCATGGCGTCGGCCCTAGGGAAGGAAAGGGAGAGGGCTACCCCTCTCTTACCTTTTCCCCCACAAGAGAAAAAGGACGGGGGGCGCCATGTAACATCCCAAATTTTCAATTTGGAATGTTATACATTAGATCATTATGCATATCAAATTTTCTTGCTTTTGGTGATCCGAGAAAATCCTAAGCAACTCAAGGACCCTCGGAGAGAGTTGGGGATTTCTAAATTTTCATATTTGAGGTTTCTCAAATTTTGAAAATAGGATCGTTTGATTTTATTTATTTTTTATTCAAGTATTTCTATCATAAATATATGAGAGGGAGTAAAACGACTCTCCCAAAATAAAGAAATAAGGAAGATTTAATAAAAAGATCAAACAAGATTTATTTGGAGTTTATTGGATTTTATTTGAATTAGGAAAAATTGCATGTTTTCAAAAATGCATTTTAGTGCCAAGAAAATGTTCATCTTGTTCTAAATATTTTATTTAGACGGTGAAAAATTGTTTTGGCAATTTCTAGATTTTATTTTATTTTCTAGAGTTATTTTATTAGCGCCGGCGTAGTTGTTAAAAAAATGTAGGGGGACCGACCCGACTGGGCCGAGGCCCAGCCGAACCGGCCCATCGCCCCGTCGCCGCCTTCCCCTGCGTTGCCCGCCGTGGCCGACACGGACACCGTCGCCGACCGCCATGGCCTTGCCCCCTCCCCCAAGCTAGCACCCCCCTCCTATATATAGCCAGCTACCCCCCTTCAACCACGCCAGCCCCGCCGCCTCGCCAAGCCCCGCCGCCGCGACGCCGCCCGCCAGACCCGCCACCAGCCGCCGCCCTCGCCGCCGCCGCGACGCCCGCACGCCGCCGCCGCTGCCGCCCCTCGCCGCCGCCACCCCGCCGCGGCCCACCGCCGCTCGCCGTCGCCGGAAAGCCGCCGCCGCCGACAGTTCCCGACGAGGTAGCCGCCGCCGGTTTCTTTTAGAAAACCGCTGGGTTTTTTAGAACCTCTAGTCGTTTTTTTATTAGATCGGTTTACTGTTTTTATTTTTCTGGTTTAGTTAAGTAGTGAACGTTCACCCGTTCGTTCGTTCTAACGAACGAATTCGCCGTTTAGTCTCAGCTGACGAACGTCCGTTCATTAAGCTGTTTTAGTTTTCTTTTCGCAATTATTTTATGATCACGATCTCTGATCCTATCTTCGTTTTAGTTTAACTTTTCGCTCGTTTATCGGAATCAGGTGATTCAAGCGCCTGGAGTTTCGTATCGAAATTCTCTTTTCGTTTAACCTAGTTGCTCAAGCGTTTGCCTCTGTTAAATTTGAACTTAGATCCAGAATGGTTCGGCAGTTGTTTCTCTTTCGCCGTTTGTCTTTCTTTGTTTCTTCTTTTGTCGTTTCTTTTGCAAACCGGAGTTCTTAAGTTGAACTTTCTGGTTAGATCTTTTATTCGAGTTTTACCCGTGCTTTAGTTAAGTACTTATTGTGTGCTTGTTTGTTTGTGATAGAGTACCCGGAGTGCGCCGCTTGCTACTTTGAATCTCTAGGTTTTGCGGATCATCAGCAAGGCAAGTAACACTTTGATCATACTTTCCAATTACCCAGTTTTCATTGCATTAGTCCAAACTCTCACACATTGCATGAGTAGGATCAATTAACTTGTGGGACTGGGAAGTAGATTGAGGTAGTACCTATTACCTGCATTACATTCAAACCTTTGGGAGTTATTTCTACGTTGCTGTTAGGACATGCTATGCTCGTAGACGTGGATTGGGTGAGTGAAATCCATGACAGATGTGAGTTTGTTAATTATTGGTTCAAATTAAGGTGGCAACATTAATACACATCTGGGTGGACTGAGGCATCTGGGTATTCCAGGGATTGCCTGTTTTTTTTCGAACCGCCACCCAGGCTCAAAGGGATCATGAGATCATTCATACTAGAAACTTCCGTGTGCAGCCACAATGCTATTATGGGCTCTAGCATAGTATGAGTAAGTTGTGCGAACATCTACAGTGGTGGACTAGCAGATGTAGGGGATGTAGGTTGGTACGGTTCACCCGGTCGTAGGTGCTAGTGCTTCTGAAAGACTGTGTCTCGGTCATTCGTTTCTCAAACACCATGCAGTGCGAGAAACCAAACGGAGGAGATCGGGTCTTGTGGGGAAAAGTGCACAAATCTCTGCAGAGTGTACAAACTGATCATGATTAGCCGTGTCCCCGGTTACGGACGTCTTGAGTATCTAGTACTTGAATATCATGTGCATCTCATCATGTTACTTTAATTTAATATTGTTGGGTTTAATGATGAACTTTAATTGGGGTTGAGAGGATGTCTATCTTCTCAACGATGTTTCAACTACCATGATAGTTAATTAAAATTTATTCCTTTGAAGTAGGGAAAAATTGGCTTTACGCAAAAACTGTAACCATGGAGCTTTCCACCAGCCATATTGCATATAGTATAGCTTTACTTTCATTTGCTCTTGTGTTACTTTGCCAGCATATTCCATGTGCTGACCCGTTTTCGGGCTGCAACGTTTCATGTTGCAGACTTTTCAGACGACGAGTAAGATGACTTTTAGGTCGTGGTTCTATACTCAGTGATGCCACTGGAGTTGATGGACTCACTTATCTTCCAAGCCTTCCGCTGTTATCGTGTTAGATGGCCTTCAGCCATTTTTATTGTAATAAGTTCATCGTTGGAACTATCGATGTAATAAGTGTTTGATTGCTACCTTGTTATAAATCCTTCAAGTACTGTGTGTGTCAGCATTACTGATCCAGGGATGACACGGATGCACAGAGATCAGACTGTTTGAGGTCTGGTCGCTACACGCCATAGGGCAGGCGCACAAGGAGGCCGGCGGCCACCCTTGGGGCGCACCCTGGCTGCCTCCTCCTCCCCACCTATATATATGTGAGGAGGGAGAGGGGCAGACACATCACGTTCCCCAAGCCATGTGCGGTGCCCCGTCTCCCTCTAGTTATAGTTCCTCCTCCGTCCACGTCCGTTGTGCTTGGCGAAGCCCTGCAGATATATTCACCACCACCATCACCACGCCTTCGTGCTATCAAAACTCATCTACTACTTCGCCTCTCTTGCTGGATCAAGAAGGCGAGGACGTCATCGAGTTGAACGTGTGCTGAATGCGAAGGTGCCGTATGTTCGGTACTTGATCGGGACGGATCGTGAAGGTGTACGACTACATCAACCGCACTGATAAACGCTTCCGCTTAGCGATCTTCAAGGGTATGAAGATGCTCTCTCCCCTCCCGTAGCTATGCATCTCCATGGATAGATCTTGTGTGTGCGTAGATTTTTTTGTCTTCCATGCGATGTTCCCCAATAGTGGCATCATGAGCGAGGTCTATGCGTATATGATATGCACGAGTAGAACACAAAGAAGTTGTGGGCGGTGATGTTTATAATGCTTACCAGCAATGTCTTATTTTGATTCGTCGGCATTGTGGGATGAAGTGGCCCGGACAAGCCTTACATGTCCACGTATATGAGACCGGTTCCACCGACTGTCATGCAACTTGTTTTGCATAAAGGTGGCTGGCGGGTGTTTGTTTCTCCTACTTTAGTTGAATAAAATTTGACTACGGCCGGTCCTTGAAGAAGGTTAAAATAGCAAACTTGATGAATCGCCGTTGTGGTTTTGCATAGGTAAGAACAGTTCTTGCTAGTTGCCAGTAGCAGCCACGTAAAACTTGCAACAACAAAGTAGAGGACGTCTAACTTGTTTTTGCAGGGCATGTTGTGATGTGATATGGTCAAGACATGATGTGATATACGTTGTTGTATGAGATGATCATGTTTTGTAATATCGACAACCGACAGGAGCCTTGGGGTTGTCTTTTAATTTTTGTATGACCTGCGTGTCAATCATTAAGCGCCATGTAATTGTTGTACTTTATTGCTATGATTTAGCAATAGTTATAGAAGGAATAGTTGGCGAGACGACCCCGACGCAACGGTGGAGATCTAGGCGTCGAGCCGGTTACGATGGAGATCATGACGTTGCTTGGGAGATGGAGATCAAAAGCACAAGATGATGATGGCCATATCATGTCACATATTTTGATTGCATGTGATGTTTATCATTTATGCATCTTATTTTGCTTAGATCGACGGTAGCATTATAAGATGATCCCTTCATTTAATTTCAAGACAAAAGTGTTCTCCCTGATGCACCGTTGCTACAGTTTGTCGTTTCGAGACACATCGTGATGATCGGGTGTGATAGACTCTATGTTCACATACAACGGGCGTAAGCCATTTTACACACACATAATACTTGGGTTAAATTTGACGAGCCTAGAATGTATAGACATGGTCTCAAAAAATTGGATACCGAAAGGTCGAATATGAGTCATGTAGTAGATATGATCAACATGTAGATGTTCTCCATTGAAGACTACTCCATCTCACTTGATGATCGGATATGGTTTAGTTGATTTGGATCATGTATCATTTAGACAACTTGAGGGATGTTAATTTAAGTGGGAGTTCTTTAGTAATTTGATTAATTGAACTTAAATTTATCATGAATTTAGTCTTAATAGTTTTTGCATATCTATGTTGTAGATCAATGGCCCGTGCTACTGTTCCCTTGAATTTTAATGTGTTCTAGGGAAAGCTAAGTTGAAATATGATGGTAGCAACTACACGGACTGGGTCCATAACTTGAGGATTATCCTCATTGCTGCACAGAATAATTATGTCCTTGATGCACTGCTAGGTGACAAACCTGCTGCAGGAGCTGATGCAAATGTTATGAACGTCTGGCAAGCTCAATCTGATGACTACTTGATAGTTCAGTGTGCCATGCTTTACGGTTTAGAACCAGGGCTTCAAAACCGTTTTGAACGCCATGGAGCATATGAGATGTTCCAAGAGCTAAAGTTGATATTTCAATCAAATGCCCGGGTTGAGAGATATGAAGTCTCCAACAAGTTGTTTAGATGTAAGATGGAGGAGAACAGTTATGTCAGTGAACACATACTCAAAATGTGTGGGTACCACAACCACTTGACTCAGCTAGGAATTCAGCTCTGAGATGAGTGTGTTATTGATAGAGTCAATCACCGCGACCAAGCTATAAAGGCTTCATGATGAACTATAATATGCAATGAATGACTAAAACGATTTCTGACCTCTTCCGGATGCTGAAATCGGCGGAGGTAGAAATCAAGAAGGAGCATCAAGTGTTGATGGTTAACAAGACCACTAGTTTCAAGAAAAAAAGGCAAGGGAAAGAAAGGGAACTTCAATAAGAATGGCAAGCAAGTTGCCACTCCCGGGAAGAAACCCAAAGTTGGACCCCAAGCCTGAGACTGAGTGCTTCTACTGAAAGGGGACTGGTCACTAGAAGCAGAACTGCCCCAAATACTTGGCAGATAAGAAGGATGGCAAAGTGAAGAAAGGTATATTTGATATACATGTTATTGATGTGTACCTTACTAGTGCTCGTAGTAGCGCCTGGGTATTTGATACTGGTTCGGTAGCTCATATATGTAACTTGAGATAGGAGCTGCGGAATAAACGAGGATTGGCTAAGGATGAGGTGACGATGCGCGTCGAAAATGGTTCCAAGGTTGATGTGATCGCTGTCGGCACGCTACCCCTACATCTACCTTCATGATTAGTTGTAGACCTCAATAATTGTTATTTGGTGCCAGCGTTGAGCATGCACATTATATCTGGATTTTGTTTATTGCAAGATGGTTATTCATTTAAGTGAGAGAATAATGGTTGTTCTATTTATATGAGTAATATCTTTTATGGTCATGCACCCTTAGTGAATGGTCTATTCTTGTTGAATATCGATCATAGTGATACACATATTCATAATATTGATGCCAAAAGATGCAAAGTTTATAATGATAGTGCAACTTACTTGTGGCACTGGAGTTTAGGTCATATTGGTGTAAAGCGCATGAAGAAACTCCATGCGGTCGGACTTTTGGGATCACTTGATTATGAATCATTTGATACTTGCGAACCATGGCTCATGGGTAAGATGACTAGAACTCCGTTCTACGAAACAATGGAGCGAGCTAATGACTTATTGGAAATAATACATACCGATGTATGATGTCCGATGAGTGTTGAAGCACGTGGCGGGTATCGTTATTTTCTAACCTTCACAAATGATTTAAGTAGGTATGGATATATCTACTTGATGAAACACAAGTCTGAAACATTTGAAAAGTTCAAAGAATTTCAGAGTGAAGTGGAGAATTATCGTAACAAGAAACTAAAGTTTCTATGATCTAATCGCAGAGGGGAATATTTGAGTTACGAGTTTGGCCTTCATTTAAAACAATGTGGAATTGTTTCACAACTCACGTCACCTGGAACACCACAGTGTAATGGTGTGTCCAAACATCGTAACCATACTTTATTGGATATGGTGCGTTCTATGATGTCTCGTACTGATTTGCCATTATCATTTTGAGGTTATGCATTAGAGACAGCCACATTCACGTTAAACACGACACCGTCTAAATCAGTTGAGACGACACCATATGAACTGCGGTTTGGCAAGAAACCTCAGTTGTCATTTCTTAAAGTTTGGGGATCTGACGCTTATGTTAAAGGCTTCAACCTGATAAGCTCGAACCCAAAACAGAGAAGTGTGTCTTCATAAGGTACCCGAAAGAAACTATTGGGTATACCTTCTAGCACATACCCGAAGGCAAAATCTTTGTTGCTAAGAATGGTCCTTTCTAGAGAAGGAGTTTCTCTCAAAATAAGTGAGTGGGAGGAAAGTAGAACTTGATGAGGTAGTTGTACCTTCACTCGAAGTGAAAAGTAGCACATCAAACAAAATTGTTCCCGTCATGCCTACACCAACTAGAGAAGAAGCCGATGATGACGATGATCATGAAACTTCGGATCAAGTTACTACTGAACCTTAAAGGTCGACCAAAACACGTACCGCACCAGAGTGGTACGGTAATCCTATCCTAGAAGTCATGTTGTTAGAGAATGACGAACCTTCGAACTATGAAGAACCTATGATGAGCCCAGATTCTGACAAATGGATTGAGTCCATGAAATCTGAGATAGGATCCATGTACGAGAACAAAGTGTGGACTTTGGTGGACTGGCCCGATGATCGGTATTGAGAATAAATGGATCTTCAAGAGGAAGACGAACGCTGATGGTAATATCACTGTCTACAAAGATCGACTTGTTTCAAAAGGTTTTCGACAAGTTCAAGGGGTTGACTACGATGAAACTTTCTTGCTTGTAGCGATGATTAAGTCTGTCTGAATGATGTTAGCACTTACCGCATTTTATGATTATGAAATCTGGCAAATGGATGTCAAAACTGCATTCCTTAGCGTGTTTCTCAAAGAAGAGTTGTATATGATGTAACCAGAAGGTTTTGTCGATCCTAAGGGAGCTAATAAAGTGTGAAAGCTCCAACAATCCATCTATGTACTGGTGCAAGCATCTCAGAGTTGGAATATACGCTTTGATGAGGTGATCAAAGCATATGGTTTTATACAGACTTACGGTGAAGCTTGTATTTTACAAGAAAGTGAGTGGGAGCTCTGTAGCATTTCTGATATTATATGTGGATGACATATTGTTAATAGGTAATCTGGATAGCATAAAAGGATACTTGAATAAGAATTTTTCCATGAAAGACCTCGGTGAAGCTGCTTATATATTGGGAATCAAGATCTATAGGGATAGATCAAGACGCTTAATATGACTTTCCCAAAGCACATACCTTGATAAAGTTTTGAAGAAGTTCAAACTAGATCAGTCGAAGAAAGGGTTCTTACCTGTGTTACAAGGTGTGAAATTGAGTTAGACTCAAAGTCCGACCACGACAGAAGATAGAGAGAGAATGAAAGTCATTCCCTATGCCTCAAGCATAGGTTCTATTATGTATGCCATGCTGTGTTTCAGACCTGATGTGTGCCTTGCCATAAGTTTGGCAGGGAGGTACCAAAGTAATCCAGGAGTGAATCACTGGACAACGGTAAAAAATATCTTGAAGTACCTGAAAAGGACCAAGGATATGTTTCTCGTTTATAAAGGTTACGAACAGCTCATCGTAAAGGGTTACATCGAGGCTAGCTTCGACACATATCCGGATGACTCTAAGTCTCATACTGGATACATGTTTATATTGAATGGTGGAGTTGTCAGTTGGTGCAGTTCCAAGCAGAGCATCCTAGCGGGATCTACGTGTGAAGCGGAGTACATAGCTACTTCGGAAGCAGTGCATGAAGGAGTTCCTATCTGATATGGGTGTAATACCTAATGCATCGGGTCCAATGACAATCTTTTGTGACAACACTCAAGCAATTGCCTTAGCGAAGGAATCTAGGTTTCACAAGAGAACATAACACATCAAGAGACGCTTCAACTCCATTCATGAAAAGATGAAGGATGGAGACATAGAAATTTGGAAAGTACATGATGTCTACTACACAACTTGTTCTTGTAGACTCATGTTGGGCATCAAAGTGCAGAGTTTTGTTGGACACTAGCAAATTTCCCTCAAGTGGATGACCTAAGGTTTATCAATCCGTGGGAGGTGTAGGATGAAGATGGTCTCTCTCAAACAACCTTGCAACCAAATAATAGAAAGTCTCTCGTGTCCCCGACACACCAAATACAATGAGAAATTGTATAGGTGCACTAGTTCGGCGAAGAGATGGTGATACAAGTTTAATATGGATAATAGATATTCATTTTTGCAATAGTAACAATAAAAAACAGCAAGGTAGCAAGTGATAAAATGGAGCACAAACGGTATTGCAATGCTAAGAAACAAGGCCTAGGGTCCATACTTTCACTAGTGCAATCTCTCAATAGTGCTAATATAATTGGATCACATAACCATCGCTCAATGTGTGATGAGGAATCACTCCAAAGTTCCTATCTAGCAGAGAACATAAAAAGAAATTCTTTGTAGCTATTCTTTCGGATCGATCTATCCAAGAGTTCGTACTAAAATAACACAAGTTATTCTTTCCGATCAATCTATCAAGAGTTCATACTAAAATAACACAAGTTATTCTTTCCGGTTGATCTATCAAGAGTTCATACTAAAATAACACCAAAGCAAATTCATATTCATAATACTCAATCCAACACAAAGAACTTCAAAGAGTGCCCCAAGATTCTACTGGAGAAACAAAGACAAGAACATGCATCAACCCCTATGCATAGAGTACCCCAATGTCACCGCGGGAATCCGCAAGTTGAGTGCGAAAACATATATCAAGTGAATCAATACGATACCCCATTGTCACCACGAGTATTAAACTGCAAGACATATATCAAGTGTTCTCAAATCCATAAAAGTATTCAATCCGATAACAACGAAATCTCAAAGGGATAAACTCAATTCATCACAACAAGATAGAGAGGGGAAAACACCATAATATCCGACTATATTAACAAAGCCTACGATACATCAAGATTGTGCATCTCAAGAACATGAGAGAGAGAGAGAGAGAGAGAGAGAGATTAAACACATAGCTACTGGTACAAACCCTCAGCCTCGAGGGTGGACTACTCCCTCCTCACCATAGTGGCCACCGGGATGATGAAGATGGCCACCGGTGAAGATTTCCCCCTCTGGCGGAGTGCTAAAAAGGGCTCTAGATTGTATCTCGTGGACTACAGAGCCTTGCGGCGGCGGAACTTTTGATCTAGGTTCACCCCCGGGGTTTTCAGAATATTTGGGAATTTATAGGGTAAAGAGGGGGTGCAAGAGGCCTCCGAGGTGGGCACAACCCACCTGGGCGCGCCTGGGGGCCCAGTCATGCCCTGGTGGGTTCTGCCCCCCTCAGGACACCCCCTAGGTGCTGCTCTGGCCCATCCTGGGTGTTATGGTCCATAAAAAATCTCCAAAAAGGTTCGCGGTGTTTGAACTCTGTTTGATATTGATTTTCTGCGATGGAAAAACAAGCAAAAAAAACAACAACTGGCACTGGGCACTGGGTTAATAGGTTAGTCACTATAAAATGATTGTAAACATCCAAGAATGATAATATAACAGCATGAATACTTTATAAATTATAGATACATTGGAGATGTATCAGCATCCCCAAGCTTAATTCCTACTCGTCCTCGAGTAGGTAAATGATAAAAGAAATAATTTATGAAGTGTGAATGCTAGCAAAGTGCAAAAGTTTGATCAATGACAATTTCAATCACTTTTCCTAGCATCATAACAACAATTCTTTCCTATGAAACTTTTCATGTTAGAGTAGCAACCAATTCACATGTTAAGGTTCAAACAATGAATTCTCTTGAAACTCAGCAACCTATGTTCTCAGTCACCAAGAAATTGTAATTCAACTTATTCAACAGAGTTTAAGTAAGAGCTCCACATACTCAACCATCATATAGTATTCTATGATTGCTAACACTCACCGCATACACATGAGCAAAATGTTTCAACCGGACACATAGAAAGATAGGGGCTTGTAATTTCGCCTCCCAACGTATTCACCTTTGGGTGATATCAACAATAATAGCTCATCCTACCCATATTCAGTTGGACATATGTTCCTAGATCTTTCCTCACCACATGGTGCTTTCCAAAAGAGAAAAAGTAAAAAGGAATAGAGAGAAAAACTTTGACTCTTTGCATAAAAGTAAATACTGAAAAGTAAAAGATAGGCCCTTCGCAGAGGGAAGCAAAGTTTGCCATGCACTTATTTGTTTGTATGCTCAATCCCGTAGTGCAAAAGAACTTCACGTTATATTGCCCCTTATGATAGCAACATTTATTATGCAGTCTGTCGCTTTTATTATTTGCCATCACAAGTTCGTACAACGCTCAATTTTCTCTTACACTAAATGATCTAACACTTTGAGAAGCAATTTTTATTGCCTTTTTGCACTGATGACAACTTACTTGAAGGATCTTTCTCAATCCTTAGGTAGGTATGGTGGAATCTTGAAGATAAGATTTGGGTTTATGGGTTTTTGGATGCACAAGTAGTATCTCTACTTGGTGCGGAATTTTTGGCTAGCAAAGATAGGGGCAAGCAGCACATGTTGAAGGATCTATGAGAATATAACTTCTATGTGAATATGAACAAACATAAACCATTACGTTGTCTTCCTTGTACAACGTCAACAATTTTGGCATATAATATTTTGATGGGGGCTCACAATCTCAAAAGATTTCCAAGATAATGTATTTGCATGTGAAAGTTCTCTTCCTTATACTAATTATTCGTGAATTGCTTGTATGACCAATATTGTGATTGTCAACCCTCAAAAGATTTCACTTTTTAAACCCAATGTGAAGCTACCACTAGGCATGATATGATTTCAACTTCATGACATTCAATTTATTCAAGAATTTACTCATAGGATATAAGTGAAGCACAAGAGTAATTGACAAGCTACTCCAAAAAGATATAAATGAAGATCATGGGCATCATATTTCTTTCTCTTAAATTAATCCAAGTGAAGCAAGAGAGAATTTCTTCAAAAATAACAAATCACACCGTGCTCAAAAAGATACAGGTGAAGCACTAGAGCAACGGCGGCGGAAAAGAGCTTCGTTGACGGGATGTGATTGCCGCTTACCTAGCCTCCCTGGAAACTATTTGAGGGATCTATTTTATTTATAAACTTTTGGATCTAAGTATTTTATTAAAACAGCAAGCAAACAAAATAAAATGACATTTCAAGAATATCACATCTCATGTGAAGAAGCAAAAACTTAGGATCAACCGATACTAACCGATAATTGTTGAAGAAGAGAGGTGGGATGCCTATCGGGGCATCCCCAAGCTTAAATGCTTGAGACTTCTGGAAATATTATCTTGGGGCGCCTTGGGCATCCCAAAGCTTGAGCTTTTGTGTCTCCTTAATCTCCTCATATCGACATCTCACCCATAACTTGAAAACTTCAATCATACAAAACTTAACAAAACTTTGTGAGATGGGTTAGTATGATAAAAAAATCATTCACTTTGGGTACTGTCAAAGACAAGATTCATAGTTGTACTCACACAATTCCTAGTGTATCACATCATTTCTACAATTTATATTGCTCAATATAAGCCATAGAAACTAGAAAACAAGCAAACTATGCATTGAAAACAGAATTTGTCAAAAACAGAACATTCTGTAATGATCTGAACATTCACCATACTTATGCAACTCTATTTTTTTTGAACAATTAGGACCACGTGAACAATTTGTATATTAATCTTCTGCAAAAAGAATCAACTCAAAAACAGTCTTCTGTTAAAAATTAGAATTTGTTTCGTGAGTGCAAAGGTTTTTGTTTTTCAGCAAGATCAGATCTACTAACACTCAACATGATCCTAAGGCTTTGCTTGGCACTTTATTGAAACACAGCTATAAAACACAATTACTACAGTAGCATAACCATGTGAACACACAAAAACAGTAGGGGTAAGTGTTCGGTTGTCTCCCAACAAGCGCTTTTCTTTAATGCCTTTTAGCTAGGCATGATGAATTCAATGATGCTCACATAAGAGATATGAATTGAAACATGCAAGCGAGCATCATCAATCACATGTCAAGCACATTTAAGTCTAACCCACTTCCTATGCATAGGGATTTTGTGAGCAAACAATTTATGGGAACAATAATCAACTAGCATAGGAAGGCAAAACAAACAAAACTTCAAGATTTTCAACACATAGATAGTAAACTTGATATTATTGCAATACCTACAAGCATATGTTCCTCTCTCATAGTAATTTTCAGTAGCATCATGAATGAATTCAACAATATAGCCATCACATAAATCATTTTTTCATGATGCAAAAGCATAGAAATTTTGCTACTCTCCACATAAGCAAATTTATTGTCATGAATAGTGGTGGGGGCAAACTCAACAAAATAACTATCATGAGATTGAAAATTAAAGTCATGATAACAAGTTTCATGGTTATCATTATTCAACATAGCATACATGTCACCACCATAATCATCATAGATAGCAACTTTGTTATCATAATCAATTGAAACATCCTCCAAAGTAGTAGATTCATCACCAAATAAAGTCATGACCTTTCCAAAGCCACTTTTATCAATATAATCATCATAAATAGGAGGCATGTTACCATTATAACAAATTTGCACATCAAATCTTGGGGGGCTAAAAATACCATCTTCATCAAACATAGCATCCCCAAGCTTATGGCTTCGCATATCATTAGCATCATGGACATTTAAAGAATTCTTGTAGCGACCCGACCCGAATGGGTCAAGTCTCTGTGCTTAAGTGTCATCCCTGGATCGGTATGCTGACACACACAGTACTCGAGGATTTATAATAGAGGTAAATCACATGTATAAACTAACGTAAATACTATTACCTCAATCGAATATAGCGGAAGCAACAAAGGTCATGGAGTTCCATCAACACCAACGACGAAGTTGAGTGTAGACAGCGCAACCCTAACGTAACACTTACTCGTCGAATAATTCCTGCAACATGAGACGTTGCAGCCATGTAGGTCAGTACATTGAATTTACTGGCAAATTCACACTGTAATGATAATGAACAAGTCCTACAACTACATGCATATTTGGCTGGTGGAGGTTGTAAGGCTGTTTTTGCATAAAGCTGATTTTTCCCTACCACAAAGGAATGCATTTTATTTAACTACTTTGTTAAATTAAAAACATGAACAATTGAGAATGGTACCCCCATCTCAATCCCAAACCAAAGTCATTATTAACCCAACAAATTAATTAAATAGAGTGTTGAGATCAACAAATAATCCACTTCTAGATACTCAAAAATGTCCATAATCGGGGACACGGCTACTCATGAATAGTTTGTACACTCTGTAGAGGTTTGTGCACTTTTCCCCACAAGAATCGATCGCCTCCGTTTAATTTTTCGCACTGCATGGTGTTTGAGAAACGGATGACCGAGACACAGTCTTTCAGAAGCATTAACTCTTTACCCTAGGTGGACCGGTACACCTACATTCGCTACATCTGCTAGTCCACCACGAAAGAGGTCACACAACTTACTCATACTATGCCAGAGCCCATAATGGATTGTGGCTGCACATGGAAGTTTCTAGGCATGAAAATATTATATGATCCCTTTGAGCATGGGTGGCATTCCAATAGGACAATCACACGAAAGCCCCGGGATTTCCTAGGACAACACTGGCAACCCCAGGTGTCCGGGCAATCCACTGGTTCACTCCCAAGGTGCCCCAAACCAATCCACCCAGATCTGTATTAAATTTCCACCTTAAAGTTTTCCTTAAAAAAATCACTCACATCTTTCATGAAACTCTCATACCAATCCACGTCTACGAGCATGGCTAAGCAATAAGTAACAAAGCGTATACCCCCCCCTTGGTTGATCTCAGGTCATTGGGTTCCTACCTAATGTACTACAATGCATCATATTGTGTAACCAGTCCTACTCATGCAAGTGTTTGAGGATAGAACTAATGCAATGAAAACTGGGTATTGGAAAGTATGATCAAAGTGTGAACTTGCCTTGTACTGACGATGTAGAAGATTCGCACTCAGAACTCGTGATAGGTCTACTCATCACACTCCGTTCAATCTATCGTAAGCAAACAATAGTAACCACACATAAGCAATCACTCAGCATATCAGAAAGAACGAAGGAAGCACTTCGGAAAACTTCGAAAACAAACGAATGACTCTTGAAACAGAAACCAATTTCTAACAGTACCAAAATTATGTGAATTTGGCCATATCAGAAAGTTTAGGTCAAGAGCTTCGATTTGCAAAAAGAATCAACTAAATCGGAGTTACGGTTAAAAATATATGATCAAAAGAAGTTTGAATATGAATTTGAACAAATTTTGAAATTTGAAAGTTGCAAAAAGTGTATTTGGTAGATTCACTGGATAAGCAGAGTCAAAACGAAAATCTAGGCGCTGGTTTCATCTAATTTGGACGAACGAGTAAAAAGTTATGGCTATTTGAAAAAAATCAGGGCCAAACTGTTTTACGGAAGAAAAATAGCTACGGCTAAAATAAATTCTAGGTCTAATGTATAAATACATAAGCTAATTGATAATCTAATTATTCTACCGTACTAGTCTAGAAATAATAAGCTACGGGAGTATATAAAAAAATACGAAGAAACATACCTTTATAGGGAGAGCAAAAGACAACTTTGGAGAGAGGAGACGACTTCCAAAATTCCCACCGGAGAGAAGAATTTTTTTTAAAAGTGAATCTAGTCAAACCAAAATATTGATTTAACCCGAATCAGAAGATTTTTGGAGGCTCTATGGGTCTATATTTATAGGTGGAAAAGAGGCTTAGGGTCAAAGGCTAGGCAATGTGGGACTAAACGTAGACGTACAATTTAAAACGAAGGAAAAACGCAGCGCACGGGCCTAAAAAGCCATCGGCCGGCCACCGCGCCCGTACGTGGGTTTGGAGTTTTTTCTTTCTTTTAAATTCGGCCCAAGAGAGAAAATTAACTGAAAAAAAAACTAACTGGGCCTGCCCGTTAGGAAGAAATGGAAAAAACGAGGCACCCGCTGGTACTAAGCTGCGCGTGCAGGCGTCGTATAGTTAGCAGCCGCGCGTACATTTGTTTTTTTAAGTAGAAGCAAAAAGGAAATTGAAAAACGAAAATATAAATAAAATTTTATATAGGCATATTATATATCAAAAGTTTCAGGATAAGAATTCCTACAACTTGAACATTTTTCTAGAGTCAATTAAAATCCACAAAAATTCGAATAAATCAAATAATGCTATTGTTGCACTAAAATCCAATAGAAATCATTTAAAAAAAAAAGCCATAATGATTTCAAAATTATTTCTCTCCAATTTTCTACTGTATGGAATCATTTTACCATATTTTCCATATATTTTATTTTTGGAGAAAAATAATTTGAATAAAACCCAAATAACTGAATTTTTGAAAATGAGTTTAAAGAAAATTTCAGAAAAACTCCCAACTCATATTTCCTATAATTTGAAGAACTCATTTTATCTTCTCTCAGGAAATTCATTGAGTTGCATAAAGTTTCTGAATTTAAAATATTTCGAGAATGAAATTCAAAATCCTTTCAAAGCCCTTTATCATTTAAAATAAATGGAAGAAGTCATATTATCCTCACTCTAGGGTTTTGTGTCGAAAAGAAATTGAATTCCCAGAGATCAAAATGCAAAGTGAAAGTTTTGGAAAAGTCATTTTATTCCCTCTCATTTAACTTTCAAATTCACTCAATTTCACTCAGCACATCAAACAATCAATCAAATCTATCTATTTATTATAACATTCCAAAATTTAGAATTTTGGGATGTTACAAACCTACCACACTTAAAATGAATCTCGTCCTCGAGATTCGGAGAGGCTAGCAAGAAATAGGTTGGGGTTTGGGGTCTCCTAACAAATCCATTGATTGGTAAGGTCTAGTGTGCTACCACACTTAGAAGCATGGATACGGTTCCATCAAACTCTTATACTCCGTCCTTTAGCAGTGTCGGTCTTCTCAGATCCTCGGGGTAATTTCTCATCTGGACTCCTTCGGTAGTGGCATAACCTTTTTCCTCAATTCTTGTGTCCTTTCATCTTGATAAGGTTCTTTCGAGACTGGTTCCTCTTAGCTGACAGGTCTGGCGCCAATAGTAAAGAAATATCGATATCTCATGGTGGTCCTGAAATAATTTGATTGGGTCCCTGCAGAAAACGGGTCTGGGCTTCATTCTCACCGTATATCCTACGGTTGGCAACATCATGCCGTGTACAAGGGAAAAATTTCTATACCGTTCTAAGGTTTAAGCAAAATTTTGACATCGTCGTCTCTCTACTGTAGGTAAGTCACTCAGATTTACCATCCCGTATAGCAGAGGCGAATAATAAGAGTAAGTCGATATGGTGATCAATCCATCCCGCACCCAAATCATTACCTTGTATATGGTTTAGTAAATCTCGCATGCTAACACTCGGTCATCCTCACAAGCATTGCAAAATTTTCTCTTGTCAACGAACTAAGTTCGGATAAATCCATTGATTCTGCAAGCCGAACCAAAACATCTACCATTTTCTTCACAACCCTCGGGTTTTGCGTAAACACCTATAGGATCGTCTGTTGGCAAGGTCGTAACTTCTACCAGGGGTTTTCCTTCAGCAAGAGTGTGCTTGCTTTCCTGACAGGTCCTGGGGCCTGTGGGTTATGGCTCATCTCATCACTAGCAACAATTGGTCTCATTATCGGGTTGCAACTGATCATTCTTCCGACCTCCAACTTCCTTGGTTTTCTTAAATCCATCCAAGTATCCTTTACTTCTCTTGGGTAAACTACGATGTAATTACTCAGACTCATCCTTGGGCAATCCACTCCAAGTCTGACGTAACTAACCACTAGCTAGTGTATTCGGGTAACGGTGTTGGATTCTACGACACTTAAAATGAATAACACTAGTTTCTTCAAAATCTCCTTCCATGCATCATGTCTCCACTCATCACCTTTATAGTACCAACTTATAATATCGAAAATCAATACCATGATGCTAACTGTATTGATTCTCAACTTACTATGATCTACTGCATTTCCATTTCATGCTTCAACTCCAATACTTAGCACAACTCTCCTTATTAGATTCCAAAGAAATATTAACTTCTATTACTCCACACACTATTACGATGTTCATTCCATAACTCAACTCAACATCATAATTAAAAGTGTATTCCACATTTATCTACATGCTTCATTCTAATATCGAGATCTCAACTACTCTGATCATCTTTCCTCCGGTCTGAAACTTCTCTTGGCAAAAAGCTCTACTTCCTTGTAGCGTAAACTAATGTTTTAAGACAAATCTAAGGACTTCATGGTGGCTCTCCTGGTTCACTGGGTTTCTCGCTTCCTGGTTGGGCAGTTGCTAGCATAATTACCTAAATCCTTGCACCGGTAACATGTGATGTGACTCAGGTCCTTTTCCGCAGAAATTGTGTTCTTCTGGGGACACATGCTTTTTCTCTTCCTTGACTTCTTCGTTCCTATCAATTCTTCTATCTTTTGTGGTTCAAACTCCACTTATTCTGCCGGGAAGTCTCCCAGATACTCATGGCTTTCCTTCATGCAATACTATGAAAGGTGTCCTTCTTTTTCACATGAGTAGCAAGCAGGTGAGTAATATCTGTCTAGGCCTTCTCCATCAGGGTCGTCAATATCTTCCTCCATCACGGATTCCTTTAAAGTTTCCTCGAGGACTTCTTTCATTACTTCTTTCTTCTATTGGACAGTTCATTGTACCATGGGGTAAATGTGACACTCAGCAGGGTAGTGGGTAGTCCCTTGACACAAGAAACAAGTAATCTTCCTAGTTGGGCATTCTTCCGCTAGGTGACTTCCTTCACAATTAGGGCATTCATCCTTGTGCTCCTCCTGGGTGTGTCCTATTTCTCCACAAATCCTGCAGGCACAAGGTTTCTTCTTTGGGTTGTCACCACGCTCTCGGATGAGACGGGATCTTAACAGAGTCTTCTTGAATTCCTCCCAACTTCCTGCTCCATTACATCCTTGTATGGCTTGATGCATCTTCCACCATGTTGCAGCACTTTTTGTAAAGTACTGAAGAGCGTATTGAACCTCATACTTCCTTGCAACCACATTTTTCCTAAAGTGGTCCTCCATGTTTTGTATCCATAGCTCTGCCTGTGGCTGGGT
The DNA here is from genome assembly GCA_902687465.1 of Secale cereale. Lineage (NCBI taxonomy): Eukaryota > Viridiplantae > Streptophyta > Magnoliopsida > Poales > Poaceae > Secale > Secale cereale. The sequence goes on from LR738714.1 coordinate 454,266,098, forward strand.
CATTGGTCCAGAGACTTCAAATCTATCTCCATTCATCCTCTATTGGGTCCAAGGGTTTTTGGGATGAGATTCGAGAGATAGAGAGGGATACACTCAATTCAAACAATAGTTTTGAAAAGACGGGTTTTGTTTTGTGGCCATTGAAAAACATCAAACAAACGTCGGCTCACAATCGTCGCATCTAACGTAAGTACATAACAGGGGTTTGGTCTTCTAAAGGTCATCATCTCTTCAAAGTTGTCAACTCTTCAAATCTTCAAAGTATCCATTTTTGTAACTTCAACACTTCCAATGCATGGTAAATCCTCTTTACTCCGAAGTGATCCAATGGAAAAAGGGTATTGTCTAACTATTTAAGGTCAAAGGAAAAATTTGACAAAGCTCATAAAAGAAGAGAGATAAGAATATTTTGAAAAATATAGTTTTAGAGAAAACTTTTCCTATGGGCTTGCTAGTTTCTAGGGTCACGTCCTACAGTCAACATGTGCTCTGATACCATCTTGTAGCGACCCGACCCGAATGGATCAAGTCTCTGTGCTTAAGTGTCATCCCTGGATTGGTATGCTGACACACACAGTACTCGAGAATTTATAACAGAGGTAAATCACATGTATAAAGTAACGTAAATACTATTACCTCAATCGAATATAGCGGAAGCAACAAAGGTCGTGGAGTCCATCAACACCAACGACAAAGTTGAGTGTAGACATCGCAACCCTAACATAACACTTACTCGTCGAATAATTCCTGCAACATGAGACGTTGCAGCCATGTAGGTCAGTACATTGAATTTACTGGCAAATTCACACTGTAATGATAATGAACAAGTCCTACAACTACATGCATATTTGGCTGGTGGAGGCTGTAAGGCTGTTTTTGCATAAAGCTGATTTTTCCCTACCACAAAGGAATGCATTTTATTTAACTACTTTGTTAAATTAAAAACATGAACAATTGAGAATGGTACCCCCATTTCAATCCCAAACCAAAGTCATTATTAACCCAACAAATTAATTAAATAGAGTGTTGAGATCAACAAATAATCCACTTCTAGATACTCAAAAATGTCCATAACCGGGGACACGACTACTCATGAATAGTTTGTACACCCTATAGAGGTTTGTGCACTTTTCCCCACAAGACTCGATCGCCTCCGTTTAATTTTTCGCACTACATGGTGTTTGAGAAAAACGGATGACCGAGACACAGTCTTTCAGAAGCATTAACTCTTTACCCCAGGTGGACCGGTACACCTAAATTCGCTACATCTGCTAGTCCACCATGAAAGAGGTCACACAACTTACTCATACTATGCCAGAGCCCATAATGGCTTGTGGCTGCACATGGAAGTTTCTAGGCATGAAAATATTATACGATCCCTTTGAGACTGGGTGGCATTCCAATAGGACAATCACACGGAAACCCCGGTATTTCCTAGGACAACACTGGCAACCCCAGGTGTCCGGGCAATCCACTGGTTCACTCCCAGGGTGCCCCAAACCAATCCACCCAGATGTGTATTAAATTTCCACCTTAAAGTTTCCCTTAGAAAAAATCACTCACATCTTTCATGAAACTCTCATACCAATCCACGTCTACGAGCATGGCTAAGCAATAAGTAACAAAGCGTATACCCCCCTTGGTTGATCTCAGGTCATTTGGTTCCTACCTCATGTACTACAATGCATCATATTGTGTAACCAGTCCTACTTATGCAAGTGTTTGAGGATAGAACTAATGCAATGAAAACTGGGTATTGGAAAGTATGATCAAAGTGTGAACTTGCCTAGTACTGACGATGTAGAAGATTCGCACTCAGAACTCGTGATAGGTCTACTCGTCACACTCCGTTCAATCTATCGTAAGCAAACAATAGTAACCACACATAAGCAATCACTCAGCATATCAGAAAGAACGAAGAAAGCACTTCGGAAAACTTCAAAAACAAATGAATGACTCTTGAAACAGAAACCAATTTCTAATAGTATCAAAATTATGTGAATTTGGCCTTATCAGAAAGTTTAGGTCAAGAGCTTCGATTTGCAAAAAGAATCAACTAAATCGGAGTTACGGTTAAAAAGATATGATCAAAAAAAGTTTGAATATGAATTTGAACAAATTTCGAAATTTGAAAGTTGCAAAAAGTTTATTTGATAGATTCACTGGATAGGTGGAGTCAAAACGAAAATCTAGGCGCTGGTTTCATCTAATTTGGACGAACGAGTAAAAAGTTATGGCTATTTGTAAAAAATCAGGGCCAAACTGTTTTACGGAATAAAAATAGCTACGGCTAAAAGAAATTCTATGTCTAATGCATAAATACATAAGCTAATTGATAACCTAATTATTCTACCGTACTAGTCTAGAAATAATAAGTTACGGGAGTATATAAAAAAACACGAAGAAATATAGCTTTATAGGGAGAGCAAAGACAACTTTGGAGAGAGGAGACGACTTCCAGAATTCCCACCGGAGAGAAGATTTTTTTAAAGTGAATCTAGTCAAACCAAAATATTGATTTAATCCGAATCGGTTGATTTTTGGAGGCTCTATGGGTCTATATTTATAGGTGGAAAAGAGGCTTAGGGTCAAAGGCTAGGCAATGTGGGACTAAACGTAGACGTATAATTTAAAACGAAGGGAAAACGCCGCGCACGGGCCTAAAAAGCCATCGGCCGGCCACCGCGCCCGTACGCGGGTTTGGAGTTTTTTTTCTTTTAAATTCGGCCCAAGAGAGAAAAATAACTGAAAACAAAACTAACTGGGCCTGGCCCGTTAGGAGGAAAGGAAAAAAAAAACGAGGCACCCGGTGCTACTAAGCTGCGCGTGCAGGTGTCGTATAGTTAGCAGCCGCGCGTACATTTGTATTTTAAATAGAAACAAAAAGGAAATTGAAAAACGAAAATATAAATAAAATTTTATATTGGCATATTATATATAAAATTTTTCAGAAAAATAATTCCTACAACTTGAATTTTTCTAGAGTCAACTAAAATCCACAAAAATTCGAATAAATCCAACAATGCTACTGTTGCACTAAAATCCAATAAAAATCATTTTAAAAATGCCAAAATTATTTCTCTCCAATTTTCTACTGTAGGGAATCATTTTACCATATTTTCCATATATTTTATTTTTGGAGAAAAATAATTTGAATAAAACCCAAATAACTCAATTTTTGAAAATGAGTTTAAAGAAAATTTCAGAAAAACTTCCAACTCATATTTCCTATAATTTGAAGAACTCATTTTATCTCCTCTCGGGGAAATCATTGAGTTGCATAAACTTTGTGAATTTAAAATATTTCGAGAATGAAATTCAAAATCCTTTCAAAGCCCTTTATCATTTAAAATAAATGAAAGAAGTCATATTATCTTCACTCTAGGGTTTTGTGTTGAAAAGAAATTGAATTCACAGAGATCGAAATGCAAAGTGAAAGTTTTGGGAAAGTCATTTTATTCCCTCTCATTTAACTTTCAAATTCACTCAATTTCACTCAGCACATTCATGGCTTCTCGCCCCTCGTTGGTTACCCCAAGTGGAAGGTTTGAGATGCAGTGTAGCGTAAGTTTTCCCTTGGCAAAGATACCAATGATCGATTTCCCCTGAGACTCCAAGGTTCAACAAGAAGGTGTCAACTGCTAATGGCGCCAGATACTTAGCAATCAACTTGGACCTGCACACAGATACAAATAACTTTGCTCCCAACGAGTACAGAGAGGTTGTCAATCCCTCCGGCCTTGTCGTTTACAAAGGATCAAACGCAAGAGATAATAGTGATAGATATTGCTGCAACTAGTAAGTAAAAGCGGAAAGTAAATAGCGGATGTGATCAATGATGGTAATATGGACCGGGATCCCATGATGTTCACTAGTGATGTCTCTCTCCCAAAAGACGATAAAACAGCTATGTGAGGTAAACGAATTACTGCTGGGCAATTGACAGAATTATGTGCGCAAACCAATGCTAACTATGTTGCAAGAAAGGTAGAGGTTCAAAGCATGGGCGGTACGCCAAGGCAAGTAGACCGAAATCCATCTGCATCTACTACTAATCATCCACCTTGAGATATCTATCCAGAACATCTCGCTGGTATTAAGTTGCGAGTCCCACCCATAGTGTAAACTCAAAGCAACAGACAACTGCATTAAAAGAAGTTTGCGTAAAGTAAACAATCCTTGCACCCGCGGGTACAAGCACCGTTGTTTTCCCCCTTGTGGCAACAGCATATCCCCTAGACTCATGTTTCTGTCACTCAAACTAGTCATCGAGGGGCATGAACCCACAATCGAGCATAACGTTCCCTCTTGGAGTCACTACCTACTACTTGGCCAAAGCAATAAATAGCAACGGAGAACATGCAAGAATTACTTAAGAACATAAATATAAAAGAGGTAAATCAAATATATTACTCAAACACAATCTGAACATAATCTCACAATCCATCGGATCCCAGCAAACTCAACATAGCAACAGCATAAGGATTACATATGTGCCTCGATCATGTAGGGCAGCTCACGAGGTCTAATTAGTGAAGCACAAGAAGGGGAGGAGAACATCACATAGCTACTGGTCATGGACCCATGGTCCAAGGGAGACTACTCACAACTCATCCGGGAGGCGTCCATGGTGGTGGAGAGGCTCCCGGTGGTGATCCTCCCCTTCGGTAGGGTGCCGGGAAGAGTTCTCCTGGTGCTCCCGATCTTGGAAGCGCGGCGGCGGCGGAACAGAGATGAGATCGCGAAAAAGGGTTCCGTCCTCGAGGGTTTCGGGACGCGTGTTAAATATATGCCAAAGGGGGGGCATCAGCGGAGGCCTGGGGGGCCCAGGCGCCCCCCGGCGCGGCCAGGAGGGGGGCCGCGCCACCAGGGTGCCTGGAGCCCTGGTGGCCCCCCTCCGGCCCTACTTCAGCCGTGTGGGAGCTTCCGGAACGCTGATTTTTTATATAATTTTTCCGGGATTTTTCTGACAGTTTTCGTGACGGGAAAACCTGAAATACAAAAACAACAGAAAACATAAACTGGCACTGGGGTGCACTGAGTTAATAGGTTAGTCCAAATATGATCAAAAGTGTATGGAAGTGTATAAATATCATAGCAATATCACCCAAAAGAGGCATGGAGCAAGCAGAAATTATAGATACGTTTTAGACGTATCAACATCCCCAAGCTTAATTCCTGCTCGTCCTCGAGTAGGTAAATGATAACAAGAATAATTTCTGTGGTGACATGCTATTAACCATATAAGGATTTTTCATAGTCATATGACAAAAGCTTACCGAGACAATGAATCTGTAGTAATTAAGTTGCCTCATGAGAAAATCACAAAGAATTGAAAGTTTTACAATATGATACTGAAACATCAAAAAGATTTGTAATGAGCATGATGTGCAAATATGATAAAGTGATATCTCGCTTGCCCCCTTTAGTGAAGCAAAACATAAATGCAGGGGCACCTCCAAGGTTTAAGTGATGACTAGATACAATGATTTCAGAATAAACGATATCACAATCATGCAAAAGACAATGCTACTTTGGGACAATGCACATTACAATCAGAATGACAATCATGCTCTTAATAGTTGGTGCTTTAAAAGAAGGTGGAGACTCTCGAACCGTGGCTTTTGTTGGCAAAGTTGAAAACCCGTAGTCGGAAACAAAGACAAAACATGTACCAGAGCTCTTGGTTTTAAAAACAGAGGTAATAATTATTATTTTTTAGATTATGCATGTTCCGTCAACGAATGCTAGCAGATAACTCAATCACTTCTTGAGATGGACAAGTTTCGAGGAACGGCTCCCGAATGAGGACGATCACATCCTCTTAATCTCCTTTGTTTATCACTGCCAAAGTTTTCTGATTTCTCATGAATAAAGCGTGAAGGAGGGTTTGTTTGTTATATTAATTTTGAGCCGGGCGCACTCTTTGCTAGTTCCTTCTCGTATTATGGGTTTGCACATTAGACATGCAATCCCGGGGTGAAGCTTGTCCAACTTAAAAAGATCATGAATTAACTACTACTTCCTCATGAACTAAAACAGAGGCACAAAATAGGAATGCTTTTTTTTGAATAATTTCGAGATGGTACATGAAAGTCTCCGTTAGGAATGGCAGGTAAATACCATGTATAGGAAGGTATGGTGGACTCATATGGCATAACTGGTTAAAAGGAATTTGGATGCACAAGCAGTCAGTCCGCTTAGTACAGGTGGAGGTTAGCAAAAGACTGGGAGCGACCAACTAAAAGAGCAATGACGGTCATAATCATGCAGAGCGACAAAGCAACATTGAATCAGGCATGGAAGTTATATCGCTGCTCAAGAATTAAAGATCATCAAGGCTTGACAGACTTTCTTTACAGTCTTAAATATGCATGAGCATACGCCAAGTCAATCAAAATAAATTCTTGAAGGAAGATATCACTAAACCGTACCACATCATAGGCAAACAAATCATGTTGGTACTCCAATAACACATTGAGAACCCCCCAGCTATTTGAGACTAACCATAAGAAAACATGAACTACTAAGCACCATTATGCACGTAGCATTTTTATCATAGACATATCGACCAATGCAACAGAAGCCAACTCTCTTAATAAGATAAGCATGATAAATAAAGAGAGTTCCAACGACCAACTAAACAAAAGCTCTTTAAAAAGATAAGCATGAAAACTAAAAGCTAAACATGATAGTAGCTATTGAAAGACAAAGAACACACACAGCAAGGATAGACATGAAAATTCTATGTTATGTTCTAGGTTGAAGTGGACCGTGTTTCTCTCCCACACAAAGAAAGCTGAGTTCCGACTCGTTATGAAAAGCTAAATAAAACTAAAAAGGAAACTAAGAGCAAGACGCTCCAAGCATAGCACATAACACATGAAGTGATAAAAATATAGTGGAACGAAAGACGAACTGATAATGTTGATGGAGAAGAGGATGCACGGGGGCATCCCCAAGCTTAGACGCTTGAGTCTTCTTGAATATTTCTTGGGGGTGCATGGGGGCATCCCCAAGCTTGAGCGTTTGACACTCCTGAATCTTTTTATCATCTTCCCTCGCACACTTGAAAACTCCCTTCATACATAACTCATCATAATCTAATTAGCGAGGTTAGTACTCATAATAATATAATTGTTCCTTGCTGGAAATAAGGATATTCTTGAAGGTCTACTGTTTCTCAAGATTGCCAAAAGGTTTTTGCAAAGAATAAGCAAGCTCAAGGTTTGCAAAATGAATGAAAGGCAAAATAGGATAGAATCTGTGAAAAACAGACCAGCAGGTAGTAAATGATTTTTTCGGGGCACTTCTGCAACTCCAATCAAAAAAACTCAGAACAGACGCACGAAAGACAATTGTATAGAGCACGCTGTCGAAAAAATTCAGACCAAAAAGATGATATGGTGATTTTATACGAATTTTTCTATCCAAGGACAGAATCTGTTTCCTGGACAGCACGTCACAACTTTTGAACTTTCTTGCAATCAGAGGCTACACTTGGCACAAAGTTGAAAAGTAAAGATACAATGATGGTGCTACTGTAGTAACAACATCAAGACACAACAAAAGCAAAATAAAATTTTATTCATGTGGGTTGCCTCCCAAAAGCGCTTTCTTTTATGCCTTTAAGCTAGGCATAATGCAAAGAGATCAAGTTTTATCAAGAGTAAAAGAATAGCTAGCCCGTATAACGGATTCAAAAGGTAACTTAATCTTCTTTCTAGGGAAGTGTTCCATCCCTTTGATGGAAATCTAGGACTTCTGATTCCCTCAAAGCACCAAATCCTAACATGCTTGACTAAACAGAAAGGACTACCAGCAAATAATTAAAATATTTTTTTTATGATTTTCGATAAAAGATACTAAAGCAAAAACTGAAAGGTAAACTAACAAGACTAAAAAGCAAAGGTAAAAGATAGCATGCAACTCCCCTATCTTGAAGAGTGGAGTCCCCGGCAACGGCGCCAGAAAACTTTGCTTGATGGTTTCTCGCCCCTCGTTGGTTACCCCAAGTGGAAGGTTTGAGATGCAGTGTAGCGGAAGTTTTCCCTTGGCAAAGATACCAAGGATCGATTTCCCCTGAGACTCCAAGGTTCAACAAGAAGGTGTCAACTGCTAATGGCGCCAGATACTTAGCAATCAACTTGGACCTGCACACAGATACAAATAACTTTGCTCCCAACGAGTACAGAGAGGTTGTCAATCCCTCCGGCCTTGTCGTTTACAAAGGATCAAACGCAAGAGATAATAGTGATAGATATTGCTGCAACTAGTAAGTAAAAGCGGAAAGTAAATAGCGGATGTGATCAATGATGGTAATATGGACCGGGATCCCATGATGTTCACTAGTGATGTCTCTCTGCCAAAAGATGATAAAATAGCTATGTGAGGTAAACGAATTACAGCTGGGCAATTGACAGAATTATGTGTGCAAACCAATGCTAACTATGTTGCAAGAAAGGTAGAGGTTCAAAGCATGGGCGGTACGCCAAGGCAAGTAGACCAAAATCCATCTGCATCTACTACTAATCATCCACCTTGAGATATCTATCCACAACATCTCGCTGGTATTAAGTTGCGAGTCCCACCCATAGTGTAAACTCAAAGCAACAGACAACTACATTAAAAGAACTTTGCGTAAAGTAAACAATCCTTGCACCCGCGGGTACAAGCACCGTTGTTTTCCCACTTGTGGCAACAGCACATCCCCTAGACTCATGTTTCTGTCACTCAAGCTAGTAATCGAGGGGCATGAACCCACAATCGAGCATAACGTTCCCTCTTGGAGTCACTACCTACTACTTGGCCAAAGCAATAAATAGCAACGGAGAACATGCAAGAATTACTTAAGAACATAAATATAAAAGAGGTAAATCAAATATATTACTCAAACACAATCTGAACATAATCTCACAATCCATCGGATCCCAGCAAACTCAACATAGCAACAGCATAAGGATTACATATGTGCCTCGATCATGTAGGGCAGCTCACGAGGTCTAATTAGTGAAGCACAGGAAGGGGAGGAGAACATCACATAGCTACTGGTCATGGACCCATGGTCCAAGGGAGACTACTCACAACTCATCCGGGAGGCGTCCATGGTGGTGGAGAGGCTCCCGGTGGTGATCCTCCCCTCCGGCAGGGTGCCGGGAAGAGTTCTCCTGGTGCTCCCGATCTTGGAAGCGCGGCGGCGGCGGAACAGAGATGAGATCGCGAAAAAGGGTTCCGTCCTCGAGGGTTTCGGGACGCATGCTAAATATATGCCAAAGGGGGACATCAGCGGAGGCCTGGGGGGCCCAGGCGCCCCCCCGGCGCGGCCAGGAGGGGGGGGGCCGCGCCACCAGGGCGCCTGGAGCCCTGGTGGCCCCCCTCCGGCCCTACTTCGGCCGTGTGGAAGCTTCTGGAACGCTATTTTTTTATATAATTTTTCCGGGATTTTTCTGATAGTTTTCGTGACGGGAAAACCTGAAATACAAAAACAACAGAAAACAGAAACTGGCACTGGGGTGCACTGAGTTAATAGGTTAGTCCAAATATGATCAAAAGTGTATGGAAGTGTATAAATATCATAGCAATATCACCCAAAAGAGGCATGGAGCAAGCAGAAATTATAGATACGTTTTAGACGTATCACACATCAAACAAGCAATCAAAACTATCTATTTATTATAACATTCCAAAATTTAGAATTTTGGGATGTTACAATACCAACAACATTGCAATCATGCTCATCATTTATGCCAAACATTTTATTGAATTCTTCTTCTATCAATTGCGCACAATTTTCATTTCCATCAGTTTCATGAAAGACATTATAAAGATGGATAATATGATGCAATCCCAATTCCATTTGTTTGTAGTTTTCTTTTACAAACCCAATCTAGTGATATGTAGCGACCAGACCTCAAACAGTCTGATCTCTGTGCGTCAGTGTCATCCCTGGATCAGTAATGCTGACACGCACAGTACTTGAAGGATTTATAACAGAGTAGCAATCACACATTTATTACATCGATAGTCCAACGATGAATTTATTACAATAAATATGGCTGAAGGCCATCTAACACGATAACAACGGAAGGCTTGGAAGATAAGTGAGTCCATCAACTCCAGCGGCATCACTGAGTATAGAACCACGACCTAAAAGGGCTTCTTACTCGTCGTCTGAAAAGTCTGCAACATGAAACATTGCAGCCCGAAAACGGATCAACACATGGAATATGCTGGCAAGGCAACACAAGAGAATGCAATGAAAGTAAGACTATACTATATGCAATATGGCTGTTGGAAAGCTCTATGGTTAAGTTTTTGCGTAAAGCCAATTTTTCCCTACTTCAAAGGAATAGATTTTAATTAACTATCATGGTAGTTGAAACGTCGTTGAGAAGATAGACATCCTCTCAACCCCAATTAAAAGTAATCATTAAACCCAACAAAATTAAATTAGAGTAACATGTTGAGATGCACATGAAAATCCAAGTACTAGATACTCAAGACGTCTATAACCGGGGACACGGCTAATCATGATCAGTTTGTACACTCTGCAGAGATTTGTGCACTTTTCCCACAAGACTCGATCGCCTTCGTTTGGTTTCTCGCACTGCATGGTGTTTGAGAAACGGATGACCGAGACATAGTCTTTCAGAAGCACTAGCACCTTACGATCGGGCGGACCATACCAACCTACATCCCCTACATCTGCTAGTCCACCACTGTAAGAGTTGGCACGACTTACTCATATTATGCTAGTGCCCATAAGCATTGTGGCTGCACATGGAAGTTTCTAGTATGAATAATCTCATGATCCCTTTGAGCCTGGGTGGCGGTCCAAAAGAAAAACAGGCAATCACTGGAATATCCAGATGCCTCAATCCACCCAGATGTGTATTAATGTTGCCACCTTAAGTTGAACCATTAATTAACAAACTCACATCTGTCATGGATTTCACTCACACAATCCACGTCTACGAGCATACCATGTCCTAACAGCAAACGTAGAAGTAACTCCCAAAGGTTTGAATGTAATGCAGGTAATAGGTACTACCTTAATCTAGTTCCCAAACCCACAAGTTAATTGATCCTACTCATGCAATGTGTGAGGGTTGGACTAATGCAATGAAAATTGGGTAATTGGAAGGTATCATCAAAGTGTTACTTGCCTTGCTGATGATCCGCAAAACCTAGAGATTCAAAGTAGCAAGCGGCGCACTCCGGTTACTCTATCGCAATCAAACAAGCACACAATAAGTACTTAACTAATGCACGGGTAAGACTCAAATAAGGGATCTAACCAGAAAGTTCAACTTAAGAACTCCGGTTTGCAAAAAAATCAACTCGAAAGAAGCAACGAAACTCAAACTGCAAAAGAAACAAGCTCCAGTTTACTAGTTGGCCTAAAGTCAAATTTTACCGTTGCCAAAACTTTGTTCCAGTTGATTTAACGTAAAGAGGGCTTCGAGACGAAGATCTGGGATTTTGAATCACCAGATTCCGACTCTCGAGCGAAAAGAAAAACGAAAAACAAGATCAGGGCAGAAATCGCGATCGGAATAACCGCGGATAAATACCCCGAAAAAGAAAAACGACGAACAGGCTAACGAACGAACGTTCGCTGTCTGCGGCTAACTAACAAAAACCGTTCGTTAAAACGAACGTACGGACGAACGTCCGCTATATAACTAAACCGACGGAAAAAAAACCGAACCGATCTATTCTAAAATAAAAACAGATCTAGGTTTTCATAAAACAAAACCGATCGGTTAACTAAAAAAACGCAACTACCTCGGGCTCGAACTCCGTGGATTCCGGCGGCGGCGGCGGCGGTCCGGCAACGGCAGCGGGGCGGCGAGGCGGCGGCTAGCGGGGCGGCGGCGGCGCGGGGTGCTGCAGCGCGGGCGGTGACGCGGGGTGGTGCGGCGGCGGGTAGGCGGCGGCGGGGCGAGCGAGGCGGCGGCGGCGGCTTCGGGCGCTAGGGTTTTGGGTGGGGCGGCGCTGGCGGGCTGGGGCGTAACGGGCCGGCTCTGGCGCTTTATAAAGCCCAGAGTCCCGGTCCTTCACGAGTCTAAGTCGATTTACTTTTTTCTTCTAAAAGAGTCCCGGCGCAGAAAAACTAACGAAAGAAATACCAAACGGACTCCAAAATTCCCGAAATAAATTTTCACCGTCCTCTAATAATATTTAGGACAAAGTGAACATTTTTCCCGGACCTAAATGCAATTTTGAAAAACGCGTATTTTTCCTATGCAAATAAATACCAAAAATGATTTTAACATTTTTCCTCCAATATTTCTGTTATTTTGGAGAAGTCATATTATCTCCGCTCATATTTTGTATTTAGAAATAGTTTTAGGAGAGAAAAATAATTAGAATCACGCTGTCCTCGTACCGGTACTCGAGCGAACTCAAATACGAAAACGGTAAAATTCCCAACTCTCTCCGTAGGTCCTTGAGTTGCTTAGAATTTCGAGGAACTCCACGAACAAAAATGCAAAAACATGAAATGCAATTATGATCTATGTATAACATTCTAAATTGAAAATTTGGGATGTTACAAACCTACCCCCCTTAGAATGAATCTCGCCCTCGAGATTCGACTTGGCTAGAGAACAGGTGTGGGTGGTCCTTGCGTAGATCATCTTCTCGCTCCCAGGTGGCTTCTTCCTCGGTGTGGTGACTCCACTGAACTTTGCAAAACTTGATAACCTTGCTGCGAGTAACTCTGCTCGAAAATTCGAGAATCTTAACATGCTTCTCCTCGTAGGTCGGATCACTGTCCAACTGAATTGCTTCCAGGGGTACTGTGTCTCTAAGCGGTATATCGGCCATCTCCGCGTGGCACTTCTTAAGCTGCGATACGTGAAACACGTCGTGCACTCCTGACAATCCTTTGGGCAACTCCAACTTATAGGCAACCTCTCCCATGCGTTCCAAAACACGGTAAGGTCCCACAAATCTCGGGGCTAACTTCCCTTTTACTCCGAAATGTTTAACTCCTCGCAGAGGCGATACTCTCAAGTATGCTCTATCTCCGATCTCATAGGTTATCTCCTTGTGCTTCGAGTCTGCATAACTCTTCTGCCTGGACTGAGCTACCTTCAGTCTATCGCGGATCAACTTTACCTTCTCCTCAGACTCTTTGATTAAGTCTGGTCCAAACAAGGTCTCCAACTTCGTCCCACGACAACGGTGTTCGGCATCTCCTTCCATACAGTGCCTCGAACGGTGCCATCTTCAAACTGGCTTGGTAACGGTTGTTGTATGAAAACTCCGCGTAGGGCAAGTTGTCGTGCCAACTAGATCCATAATCTAATGCACATGCTCTCAGCATATCCTCCAAAATCTGATTGACTCTTTCAGTCTGTCCATCTGTCTGCGGGTGAAACGCTGTGCTAAACTCTAGCCTGGTACCCAAAGTTTCGTGTAACTGATTCCAGAACTTTGAGGTAAACTGGGTTCCTCTATCTGATACAATACTCCTCGGAACTCCATGTAGACATACAATTCTGGTCATGTATATCTTTGCCAACTTTGCACTGGTATATGTGGTTTTCACAGGGATAAAGTGGGCTACCTTCATCAATCGGTCCACTACTACCCAGATTGAATCATATCCTGCTTTGGTCCTGGGCAATCCGATGATAAAATCCATGCCAAGCATCTCCCACTTTCATTCGGGTATTGGCATAGGTTGTAACAATCCTGCTGGCTTCTGATGTTCTGCCTTTACTCTCTGGCATACATCACAAACTACTACATACTCCGCAATATCTTTCTTCATACCGGTCCACCAGAAAATATCCTTCAAATCCAAATACATCTTAGTATTTCCTGGGTGAATCGAGTATGGTGAATCATGGGCCTCCTGTAAAATCAACTTCCTGATCTCCGGGTCATTGGGCACATAGATTCGATCCTCAAACCATAGGGTGTCGTGTTCATCCTCACGAAATCCTTCAGCTTTTCCTTCGCTCATCCTCTCCTTTATAGAGACAACCTCCTTGTCAGCTTTCTGAGCTTCTCTGATTTTATCCATCAGGGTACACTGGATTTCTAGTGTTGCTACATAGCCTCTCAGAACTATCTCCAAACGTAGTTCTCGTAGGTCCTCGGCTAACTCCTTTGGAAATTCTTCCATCATTAGGGTATTGATATGGCTCTTACGGCTTAGCGCATCAGCTACTACGTTAGCCTTTCCGGGATGATAATGCAATCTCATGTCATAATCCTTAATGAGTTCCAGCCATCTCCTTTGCCTAAGATTCAACTCCTTCTGAGTGAATATGTACTTCAAACTCTTGTGATCCGTATATACTTCACAATGGTTCCTAATAAGATAATGTCTCCACGTCTTCAATGCATGCACTATGGCTACTAACTCCAAATCGTGGGTGGAATAGTTCATCTCATGAGGTTTCAGTTGTCGTGAAGCATACGAAACAACTCTTCCTTCCTGCATAAGAATAGCTCCAAGTCCTCGACGTGAAGCGTCGCAGTACACCTCATAATCCTTATGTTGATCTGGCAGAATCAACACAGGGGACGAGACCAACCTTTTCTTCAATTCCTGGAAACTAGTCTCACATTCTTCTGTCCAACTGAACTTGGTGTTCTTCTTCAACAACTCCGTCATTGGGTTTGCAATCTTCGAGAAATTCTCGATAAATCTCTGGTAGTATCCTGCGAGTCCAAGAAAACTCCGGATCTCTCCAACTGTCGTCGGTGCTTCCCAATTGGTCACAGTGTCCACCTTAGCGGGATCTACTGCTATTCCTTTTTCGGATATAACATGTTCGAGGAATCCGACTTCCTTCAACCGAAACTCACATTTGCTAAACTTGGCATATAACTGATGTTCTCCGAGCTTCTCCAATACCAAACGCAAATGCTCTGCATGCTCCTCTTCATCCTTCGAGAAGATCAAAATATCATCTATGAACACTACGACGAACTTATCCAAATACTCCATAAACACTTTGTTCATCAGGTTCATAAAGTATGCTGGTGCGTTTGTCAGACCAAACGACATAACGGTATACTCGTACAACCCATACCTAGTGGTAAAGGCCGTCTTAAGGATATCCTGCTCTCGGATCTTCAATTGATGGTATCCTGATCGTAGATCGATCTTGGAAAATACCTTAGCTCCTTGCAATCTATCAAACAGATCATTAATCATCGGCAGTGGGTACTTGTTCTTGATCGTTACTTCATTCAATCCTCGGTAATCAACCACCATTCTTAACGATCCATCCTTCTTCTCCACTAGAAGTACTGGCGAACCCCAATGTGAAGAACTTGGGCATATGAATCCTTTATCCAGTAACTCCTTAATCTGTTTCTTTATCTCCTCCAAATCCTTTGCGGGCACCTATATGGTCTCTTAGAAATTGGCCCGGTGCCTGGCAAAAGTTCAATCAAAAAATCTATATCTCTATCCGGTGGCATGCCAGGTAAATCCTCTGGAAACACATCCGGATAATCCTTCACTACTGGCACTTCCTCCTGAACAACTCCTGACAAGGAATTTAACCTACTCCTCTTTGACTCATGATGGGATACATACTTGATCCTTCTTCCTTCCGGTGTAGTAAGCAAAATGGTCTTACTGGCACATTCAATATTCCCTTCATACTTAGATAACCAATCCATGCCTAATATCACATCCAGTCCTTGAGATTCCAATACTATTATGTCCGAAGGGAATATGTAATTACCAATCCTTAGGGGCAACTGATCACACCATGACTTAGCCATATACTCCGCTCCTGGTGAGGTTACTAAGAGCGTGTTCGAATCCCCTCCACTAGTTCAGATCCTTGACTCCACTCCCGGCTCCTGAGCTGGTGGCTCCTCCCGCCAAGTATGGAGTTGATAACACGTTTGGCAACTGACTCCACTCCAGAAGGATTTAGGGAACACGCTAGTGGGTGGTTCTGGCAGGAAGGGTGCAGGGAGCAGCGCTAATGGGTTCAATGATCGGGGAGTCACTGAGAGAGAGAGGGAGTGGGAGAGAGAGAGGGCGGGAGAGGGAGAGGTCGCAAGGAGTCGCCCGCGGAGCTAGGAATTAGCCACTCCACCGGATTAAACTAAATCCAGCTCCACTCCGCTCTTCCTACTCCAAGGAGCCGCAGCGTTCGGCGCCACTCCGCCCGCTCCAGGAGGGGAGCTGAGGAGCGGAGTGAGCCCGAACAGGGCCTAACATGGGCGATCTAAGGGCTGGGGTCGGCAGCTTATACTTATCCATGAATCCCCTTGAAATGTATGAATGCGATGCACCAGTATCGAAAAGAACGAGTGCAGTAAAGGACTTAACTAAGAACTTACGTGTAACTGCATCTGGTTGCTCCTCTACCTCCTCCACAGTCACGTGGTTCACTTGTCCTTTGTTGAACGGGTTGGGCTTCTTCCCGGCGCTTCCATTGCCGTTCCCATTCTTAACTTCTGGGCATTCATTGGCATAATGTCCATTCTTCCCGCACTTGTAACAAGTGACATGGCTGAAATCCCTCTTGGTGGGTGTGGACGGTGTAGGGCGGTTCTGGTTTCCATTGGCTCCATTCCCATTTCCATTGCCATTCTTGGTGCCATTATGATTGTGCGAGCTACCTCCCCATGGGTATGCTGAAACTGTCCTAGCGCTTTAGGGGTAAAGCGGGGCTTCTGCTGTGCTCCAGAATTATACTTTCCCTGCCCATACTTCCTTTTGCGACTCTCAATCTGCTGGTGCTTCCTTTCAATCATTAGGGCGCGGTCAACCAACTTCTGATAGTTATTGAAAGTTGCTACCATCAATTGTACACTCATCTCATCATTTAGCCCTTCCATGAATCTCTCCTGCTTCTTGGCATCTGTGGCCACATCATCTGGGGCATAACGAGATAGGGTACTAAACTCATCTACGTACTGAGCCATAGTACGATTTCCTTGGCGCAAATTGCGAAACTCCTGCTTCTTCATACTCATTGCTCCAGTTTAGACATGGGCGGTACGAAAAGCTTGCTGAAACTGATCCCAAGTGACATTCGCTACGGGGTAAGTGGCCGTGTAATTCTCCCACCATGCTGCGACTGGTCCAGACAACTGGTGTGCGGCAAATCGCACCTTCTCAACATCCGAGCAATTGGCGGTAGTCAAATTCCTTCCAATCTTGCGTAGCCAGTCATCAGCCACAATTGGTTCGATGCTGCTAGTAAACACGGATGGTTGCAACCTTAAGAAACGTGTCAGGTTGTCCACAGGTAGTGGTGGTGGAGGGTTGTTGTTGTTGTTCTGGTTGTTCTGAGTGTTCTGGACAAGAAGTTGCATCAGGGTGTTCTGCTGCTGGATCAACTGAGTCAGCTCAGGGGGAAACTCAAATTCACATCTTGGAGGCATCTAATGGGTGTAGAGGAAAGAGATTAGAATAGAAAAGAGGTTTAAGGGGAAAATCACTAGCCATATGCACATGAGACAAAACACACAATCGTATCACACCAATCAATTTCAAACAAGGTCTTACAAATCTAACGATCGTTACAAAGGTGCTCTAAAACTAATATATGGAGGTAAACTACTAGTCACAGGGTGGTCTTCTAGAAATATTGATCGGCAGAGGATTCCATAATATCTGCTCCAGCTTCATCTTCATAGTCTTCATCCTTGCTACCCCCAGCTTCCGAATCCGTGTCATCTATGATGATATAGTCTTCCGGTGGTATCTCCTTGGGTTCTTCTTCCTCGTCTTCTTCTCCCATGAGTATCCCTAACTTCCGGGTCAAATCATCATTTTTCTCCACAAGTATCTTCATCTCCTCCTCATATCCGTCGCGTGTAGACTTGAGTTCTTCCTCTAGCTCCAAATTACTATTTAGGGCTTTCTTCAAATATATCATCCCTGCACACATCTGGTGCTCCTGGCGACAAATGTGGTGGTTCAACTCCTGGATGAATGCTGCAATGGATCTACCATTCCGGGTGTTAATCATATCCCAATTCTCATCTCGGCATCCACAAATCTGGTAGATGGTGTCCTTTAGCTCCTGCTTGTAGACTTCTCCAATCCTTCCCATAGCAATGTGGGCTGCCATACTCCTTCCTAGGCTCCATGTAGGTGCATTAAAGGAAAATGCTATGAGTGAGGTGACGGGTGCGAACGTCCTTCCTGGAACTTGAGCTTGAATCAACCAACGCTCCTCCTCAGGTAGAGTGGCATTGTAGGTTCCGGTGAAACTTGGTAATCCAATGTTGAGATATCTTGTGACTTCCTTCAGGTGTCGTCCAAAGGGTGTATCATCATCCGGTTGCATGAACTTGTGCTTTGCTTCCACCATCCTAAAGAGTAGAAAAGATGAGGAGTCAGAAAAGAGAAGAGTGAATTGTGCTCTAGGGCTTGTCTTAGTGGTCGTGTCCTACAGTCAGCGTGTGCTCTGATACCATCTTGTAGCGACCAGACCTCAAACAGTCTGATCTCTGTGCATCAGTGTCATCCCTGGATCAGTAATGCTGACACGCACAGTACTTGAAGGATTTATAACAGAGTAGTAATCACACACTTATTACATCGATAGTCCAACGATGAATTTATTACAATAAATATGGCTGAAGGCCATCTAACACGATAACAACGGAAGGCTTGGAAGATAAGTGAGTCCATCAACTCCAGCGGCATCACTGAGTATAGAACCACGACCTAAAAGGGCATCTTACTCATCGTCTGAAAAGTCTGCAACATGAAATGTTGCAGCCCGAAAACGGGTCAGCACATGGAATATGCTGGCAAGGCAACACAAGAGAATGCAATGAAAGTAAGACTATACTATATGCAATATGGCTGGTGGAAAGCTCTATGGTTAAGTTTTTGCGTAAAGCCAATTTTTCCCTACTTCAAAGGAATAGATTTTAATTAACTATCATGGTAGTTGAAACATCGTTGAGAAGATAGACATCCTCTCAACCCCAATTAAAAGTAATCATTAAACCCAACAAAATTAAATTAGAGTAACATGTTGAGATGCACATGAAAATCCAAGTACTAGATACTCAAGACGTCCATAACCGGGGACACGGCTAATCATGATCAGTTTGTACACTATGCAGAGGTTTGTGCACTTTTCCCACAGGACTCGATCGCCTCCGTTTGGTTTCTCGCACTGCATGGTGTTTGAGAAATGGATGACCGAGACATAGTCTTTCAGAAGCACTAGCACCTTACGATCGGGCTGACCGTACCAACCTACATCCCCTACATCTGCTAGTCCACCACTGTAAGAGTTCACACGACTTACTCATACTATGCTAGAGCCCATAATAGCATTGTGGCTGCACACGGAAGTTTCTAGTATGAATAATCTCATGATCCCTTTGAGCCTGGGTGGCGGTCCAAAAGAAAAACAGGCAATGACTGAAATACCCAGATGCCTCAATCCACCCAGATGTGTATTAATGTTGCCACCTTAAGTTGAACCATTAATTAACAAACTCACATCTGTCATGGATTTCACTCACCCAATCCACGTCTACGAGCATAGCATGTCCTAACAGCAAACGTAGAAGTAACTCCCAAAGGTTTGAATGTAATGCAGGTAATAGGTACTACCTCAATCTACTTCCCAATCCCACAAGTTAATTGATCCTACTCATGCAATGTGTGAGGGTTGGACTAATGCAATGAAAACTAGGTAATTGGAAGGTATGATCAAAGTGTTACTTGCCTTGCTGATGATCCGCAAAACCTAGAGACTCAAAGTAGCAAGCGGCGCACTCCGGGTACTCTATCGCAATCAAACAAGCACACAATAAGTACTTAACTAATGCAAGGGTAAGACTCAAATAAGGGATCTAACCAGAAAGTTCAACTTAAGAACTCCGGTTTGCAAAAAGAATCAACTCGAAAGAAGCAACGAAACTCAAACTGCAAAAGAAACGAGCTCCGGTTTACTAGTTGGCCTAAAGTCAAATTTTACCGTAGCCAAAACTTTGTTCCAGTTGATTTAACATAAAGAGGGCTTCGAGACGAAGATCTGTGATTTTGAATCACTAGATTCCGACTCTCGAGCGAAAAGAAAAACGAAAAACAAGATCAGGGCAGAAATCGCGATCGGAATAACCGCGGATAAATACCCCGAAAAAGAAAAACGACGAACAGGCTAACGAACGAACGTTCGCTGTCTGCAGCTAACTAACGAAAACCGTTCGTTAAAACGAACGTACGGACGAACGTCCGCTATATAACTAAACGATGGGAAAAAAACCGAACCGATCTATTTAAAAAAACAGATCTAGGTTTTCCTAAAACAAAACCGATCGGTTAACTAAAAAAACGCAACTACCTCGGGCTCGAACTCCGGCGGGATTCCGGCGGCGGCGGCGGCGGTCGGCGACGACAGCTGGACGGCGGCTAGCGGGGCGGTGGCAGCGCGGGGTGGTGCGGTGGCGGCGGGCAGCGCGGGCGGCGGCGGCACGCGGCGTCGGCGGCGGCGCGAAAGCGGCGGCGGCTTCGGGCGCTAGGGTTTCGGGCGGGGCGGCGCTGGCGGGCTGGGGCGTAACGGGCTGGCTCTGGCGCTTTATAAAGCCCAGAGTCCCGGTCCTTCACGAGTCTAAGTCGGTTTACTTTTTTTAAAAAAGTGCCGGCGCAGAAAAACTAACGAAAGAAATACCAAACGGACTCCAAAATTCCCGAAATAAATTTTAACCGTCCTCTAATAATATTTAGGACAAAGTGAACATTTTTCCTGGACCTAAATGCAATTTTGAACAACGCGTATTTTTCCTATGCAAATAAATCCACGAATAAATCCAGAAAAATACCAAAAGTGATTTTAACATTTTTCCTCCAATATTTCTGTTATTTTGGAGAATTCATATTATCTCCGCTCATATTTTGTATTTATAAATATTTTTAGGAGAGAAAAATAATTAAAATCACACTGTCCTCGTACCGGTACTCGAGCGAACTCAAATACGAAAACGGTAAAATTCCCAACTCTCTCCGTAGGTCCTTGAGTTGCTTAGAATTTCGAGGAACTCCACGAACAAAAATGCAAAAACATGAAATTCAATTATGATCTATGTATAACATTCCAAATTGAAATTTGGGATGTTACATGATAAAACCAGAAACTAAAATATTCGATTGCAAGATCTAAAGATATACCTTCAAGCACTCACCTCCCCGGCAACGGCGCCAGATAAGAGCTTGATGTATACTACACAGCTTGTTCTTGTAGACTCGTGTTGGGCCTCCAAGCGCAGAGTTTTGTAGGATCAAGTGGATGACCTAAGGTTTATCAATCCGTGACAGGTGGAGGATGAAGATGGTCTCTCTCAAACAACCCTGCAGCCAAATAATAAAAAGTCTGTTGTGTCCCCAACACATCAAATACAATGAGAAATTGTATAGGTGCACTAGTTCGGTGAAGAGATGATGATACAAGTGTAATATGGATAGTAGATATTGATTTTTGTAATAGTAACAATAAAAAACAGCAAGGTAGAAAGTGATAAAATGGAGCACAAACGGTATTGCAATGCTTAGAAACAAGGTCTGAGGTCTGTACTTTCGCTAGTGAAATCTCTCAACAGTGCTAATATAATTGGATCACATAACCATCCCTCAACGTGTGATAAAGAATCAACCCAAAGTTCCTATCTAGCGGAGAACATAAGAAGAAATTGTTTGTAGCTATTCTTTTCGATCGATCAATGCAAGAGTTCGTACTAAAATAACACAACTTGTTGGGGATATAGCTATTGGATATAACCCGCCCAGGAGGGGGCAGGTTATGCCGATGGCAGTTCACCAAGATAGAGCCCATGAAGATATTGAAGATGGCGGTTCACGAAGCAGGCTTGCTAAGGACCCGAAGCCCAAATGCGACTTAAGGCCCATAGGTGTAAACCGCCGTGTATGTATGACTTGTATTGTAAGGCAAGGGTAGTTAGTCACCGAGCCGGACACATTGTGTATGAGCCGGCCGGGACTCTATGAACCGACGGGCGTCAACCTGTGTAGATAAAGGGACGACCCGACGGAGGTTTAAGACAAGAAACAAGAGATCGATGTAAACAAATTATTTGTATAGTACGTCAATTATGTAAACAAATGCTGGAAGCTTGATAGCATTGCCAGAAGCCTCTTCGGCATCCGGGTCCTTGTGCCATGCACAAAATTATACTCCTTCGTTCCTAAATATTTGTCTTTTTACAAATTTCAAATGGGCATATTTTAGAGTGTAGATTCACTCATTTTGCTTCGTATGTGTACTCCCTCCGTTCCTAAATATTTGTCTTTCTAGAGATTTCAACAAGTGACTACATACGGAGCAAAATGAGTGAATCTACACTCTAAAATATGTCTATATACATCTGTATGTAGTAGTTCATTTGAATGTTCAAAAAGACAAATATTTGAGTAGTCACTCGTTGAAATCTCTAGAAAGACAAATACTCAAGAGTATATTTAAGAACCGAGGGGATAGTCCACAGCCGCATGGGAGACTCAGACCGGTCGTTGCGCCGCATTAATAGTGAGCAATGAGCAGTCAAATCATAAGCCCCACCTTTCCCACTGTAAGTTGCTCGGAAGAAGAAACCATCAATATGCTCTTCTTTGAATCTGCTCATACTACTCCATCCGTCACTATTTATAGAGCGCGCTTCAGAAAAAGAGAAAATCTCTGGGACCAAGGCGACTAGCGATCGGCCTGAAAAATAGCATTGGTAGTTATAGCACGGCGTCTATTACTAGAGAAAATAATGCGTACACACATGCATGCTGTGCTTCCGCCTCGGGTACAGACATGCATGCACTTAGTCCACTCCGTAGTACTACATCGAGAGAAAATTGCGGTTACCATGCCCTAATTAATTGAGCATTAAACCAAACGCGTCTAAAGTCTCTCTGGTGGTGGAAATGCATTGAGAGAAATGCATCATAATGAAGCACGCCCTATAAACTGTGACGGAGGGAGGAGTAGTATGAAGGTGCAAAACCAAGTATGCGTACGGCCAGTCGGTCAACGCACCTCCTCTTGGCATATCACTGACATGTGGGACCGGAGTGTGAGCAAACCGATCTCAATTGACGGCAAAATGGCCAACCCACCGTTCCTTGAGAGAGACGAGGAGCGAGAACACACAGACGGGCTCGCACGGAGGCCAAGATATATTCGAGCATGGTTGATCGATATCATCATTACATGTTGGGTTGCCGTTTTCCGCCCTTCTCCGAAATAAATGTGTACTTTATCAGAGATTAAGAAATATAAGAGTACGGAGGCTCCACCATGCGGTTCTAGTAGTAGTACTACTCGTACTGCTAAACCTTGCGCTTGGCTCTTCGCCTCTTCGTGAAGTCGAACAATGATGGTACTCCGCATGTTCGGTACTACAGTGTATGCCTCTGGCAATCTGACACCGAATGAACTGATGCATGTCCACCACCTGGACGAGGGTACGTTGCATTAGTCAAAAGGCGTAAGCGAGCTTCAGCTTGTCCTGCAAGCTTCTCCTCGTTCTGCGAGTTGACGGGACACACCAACAAGTAGTGCTAGTCCATACTCCCTTCTTTCCGGTTAATATGGCTTAATCTTTTTTTTCCAGGTAAATGAGAGAGCTTTATTCATATATAAGCATTCTTAGGACGATCAGCCAAGACACTGGTCACTAGGAAGCGAGGTACCCCGCAGAAAAAGAAGTAGGATGCAAGGTGTTTCATCAAGCCAGCTCTCGGCCACATTCAAAGTGAAGCAAGCATGGTTCGCACAAAGATGCGCCGCAAGGTTTGCTGACATGTTTACATGCTGAATAACAAAAAAGAGGAAATATTGCCGACCACTCCTATTTGTAACAGGATATGAGCCAGAATTAAGCGATAATTGCGGCGAGTGTTCCGTGCAATCAACTTCTATTATCACATGCGAGAACCCTCGAAGAGAACCAAATGTGCTAAAGATTGCTTTATCACATTTTAAAAATATAATAAGAGTGCAGACGCTCCTCCATCCGGTTCCTAGTACTAGTATAGTACCTCTATAGACTATAGTAGTAGTACTAGTACTAGTAAACTTTGCGCTTGGTTGTTTGCCTCTTCAGGAAGTGGAACAATAATAGTACTAGTATAGTGTATGCTTCTGGCAATCTGTTAATTCGGTGTCAGATTGCATTAGTCAAAAGTTTCTCCTTGTCCTGCGAGCCACCACGCACAAGCTTCTCCCGTCCTGCAAGCTTTTCCTAATTCGGCAAGTTGACGGGACAAAGCAAAGTAATGCTAGTCCATACTGCCTCCTCTCCGGTTAATATGGTTTAATTTCAAACGAGATAAATACACTGTTTGTTACTGTATATTTGTAAAAATACAGTCAGTGGACTTCATAATACGCTCATTGCGCTCAATATATACATTTTTCGGTGTTTATACGGTCACTAGCTCACCCTGGCTGAGTATGTGTGTGCATGCACGTGTAGGTTGAGCACTTGAGCGTGACCGTGTGTGTTCGGTCGTGTGCTCGGACATGCATGCATTAGGGCGTCGCGCGCATTTTTACGTCCATGTGTACGTGTGACTGTTGCATACACGTAGGAGGAGTACGTGTAGGGGCCACTAAAGGAGCAGTCAAATCACACAGTAAGTTAGTTGGAAGAAGCAACCATCATTTCACTCTTCAATGACACGTACGCAATATAAAATGATTGGTATGGAGAGAAAAAGAAAACCACTATATATACACTAGCAGGAGCCTAAGCTACAAGCCTGCTTGCTTGAGTTGCTCTCTTCACAAGCATAGAATGACAATGGCCACACCGCTGGTCACATATCCGGCCTGATCCCACAGCTCGGGGAAGGGAACAATGTTCTGCGTAGGCACGGTCGACATCGGCGAGGGAGAAAATCCACAGTCAGTGCATCCCAATCGGGGGTCACCGCGGTACGGGCCGATGTTGCGTCCCAACCGCCCTTCTAGCTACCACTCGACGTCCCAAGTAGTCCATCTTCCTCTTGGAGCCGGCTTGCTCCACTGCCGCAGCTCCCCACGTAGCTCCAGCTCCATGTCGATCTTCTCTACTTCTACCGGCTTCTACTTGTGATGAGTTTATGTCTCATGAACTAGTGCCAGTACTATTATTCTAATCACACTTCTTCAATATCTTTTCCATCAGGGATGCTCAGCTCGATTTTAGTGGACTGCACAAAAGCATCGTATGATCCGAGGGTGCCAGCCGTCTTTCCTTCGACAGGTTCTACCTGGCCAGGAAATTAAATCATGTTTAGGGTTTAGGGTTTAAGTCGTAGTGACCCCATCAGTAGTTTTTCTTTCGTACATGCTCTCACAACTTTTGTCTTTAGTTGTGAAGTAAATATTGGCTATAATCTGTGAATCATTGAGATGCATCAGCATGCGTGGTTAGTTTTCCTTTGTATTTGATGGAATGTTGTAACGGGGCAACCTTGGAGTAGGAACGAAAATAGAGTGCAAAGTTTCTGTTTTTCCGGAGAAAAAATGGAAACGGAGAGAAACCAACGTTTTGTTTCATTGGATCGTGCCATCGAGCAAAACCAACATTTAAATCACGTCTGTCGTGTTCGTGTCTCACCTCCTCCACGGCTCGACCCCACACGGTCGCTCGGCATGCCACTCACTGCAAACCGACTATATGATAACTTTCTCACTTGCTTGTCGATGGATCGCGCGATGGAGTACTAGTACTACTGGAAGAGATTGACGAGTTGGGGGAGGACAGCTAGCTGTAGCATGGACTCCCAAGATCTTTTTACATGCATGTTGTGGCCGGCTATTGCGACCTTTGAACGCAGAGCAGTCGCGTGCACCAGGAAGCGGCGCGGGCGACGCTCTCTCGGCTGGCGCGCCGCTTCAATGCCGGCGCCAGTAAGAGGTCGCGTCCGCTCTGGCCGGGCATGAATGCGGCACTGACCGTTTCGGGCGGGAAGCGCGCGCGGGTGATGAAGAGGGTTCGGGTTGGTCAGGAGCGGCCGTGGCAGCGGTCCGGACGCCCGCAAACAAGAGATGTTGTACGTTAATATTGCCGCGTATATAATTAAGAACGTAAATAATGTGCCAGTTGGACAAATATGATTGGAGATGGAGATGGAAATGGAATTTTATGTAAACACGGATATGCATGTCTATGTCTATGTGTGTGTGCGCGACGACTCTCGCGACCTGGAAGTGGGGGCGTGTTTTTGATCGAGTTTTCTTTCTTGATACGTTATAAAAATTGTCCGCCAGTTTTCGTTTCTTTTTTCTGGGAACGCGCGTATTCTATTTAAAACCACTGCTATGGAAAGATTGTTTTACTCCATTATAGCCTCTTGATAGAGTTTCTCGCGTCTCGCTCTGTCACCCTCTCCATATCAAAACAAGATGACAATGTCCACACTATCTTTCTCCTCATCGGTGGTCATAGATCCGGCCGAATCCCGTCCGCTGCGGGAGGTGAGGAGGTGCAGCGTTGACGTTGTCGCTGTCGGTGATGGGGGAAGCCGATGCGCACCGTCCTCTCGGAGCCGGCGCTGGCGCGGACAAATGTCATTTGCGCCCTTGTTCGCTGCCATCATGTGGGCAGATCCCACCCGCCCGCCTAAGCGACATCTCGCCCACCTGAGGTATAACTTCTTGTACTGGTCCAGCTCCCCAGGTCACTGCATGCGGGTTTTCTTCTATGCGACTACTCCCAGCTCCCCATGTATAGTAGCTAGGGTTCGTCGCCTGGTCCAACATCACCTACTGTTATAGAGGAAATGCCACTCGAAAAGTTGTCCTGATTTATGCCTCGGTGGAGGTATACATGTTGTTTCTACAAAAAGTACATGGTGGTTGTGCGGCCATTGTCCATATGCTCCTATTGCTGCTGCTAATCTAATACTATCACTGGTTAAATGAAGAAATGCTTTTTTCTCAGGTATCCTGGTTTAGTTCCCATCAAGATAATCAGGATGCTTCTGTTTGTTGGTGTACTTTTCATAATTCTTATTGACAATTGAGATGTCGTTGTTAATCTTGTAAAACAAAGTAACAACACTATATCCCTTTTTTATATTTTTGGAAACAGCGATGCGTATCTCCATACCCGGGCATGTCTTCCTCAATTTTAGTGGAACTGCACAAAATTGGATGGCCATTGTTGTTCCGCCTCACTGTCCTGTGCCATGTGGTTCTTCCTTCCTCGAGCTTGACTACTGAGAAGAAACACACCACAGTGAGGATTTGTCGAACTTCATAGGTGCCTCACCCAAACTTGATGCCAAATGGATGATGCATCACCATGATGACCTATCGATGCTCATGGTTGCGCCTCATGGTTGCGTCGGCTGGTGAAGCTGATCGATTTTCAATGAAAAACAAGTTGTCTTCCATCAGTGCTCTTTGCCATGTGGTTCTTCCTTCCTTGAGCTTGACTACTGAGAAGAAACAGACCACTGTGAGGATTTGTCGAACTTCATAGGTGCCTCATCCAAACTTGATGCCAAATGAATGATGCATCACCATGATGACCTATCGATGCTCATGGTTGCGCCTCATGGTTGCGTCGGCTGGTGAAGCTGATCGGTTTTCAATGAAAAACAAGATGTCTTCCATCAGTGCTCTTTGCTTGTTACCGATAAATATGATATCCTTCGTCAGTTCACCTTGGTTGCGTTGGAGACGCAGTCGTCTTTCACGTTGGTGCAATTTTATCACACAATTGGATATGAACCAACTGTTTCCTCGAAAAAGGATCGACGTTGGTACTAAGAGCATAAGTTTTGTATTGATTTCTAAGCCTTCTCACAACTTTGTTTACAACTCCCATGTAATTTTATTTTTCCAGCTATTAACTTTGATTAAAAAATGGTGTGCACTAAAAACCCGGATGAATGTAGTAGCCCTCCATTTTTATTTACTCCGAATATTAGATTTGACTGAAGTCAAACTTTGTAAAGTTTGACCAAGTATAGGCCGAACACAACAAACCATAATTATTAGAGAGGGAAAACTGTACATACTCTCAAACCTTTCCGATAATTGAAATTAAGATTCTTTATTTGTACACACTCTCACACGTTTCCGATAATTTGGCGCATGTGTGGTCGTTCACTTAAGGGAGGGTAGTGTACCGCACGTGAAGGACAGGAAGTGCGACCAGGACGCGTGGATCGTTAGTTCATCGGAAGTACTCCCTCTGTTCCTAAATATTTGTCTTTCAAGTGGTTTGCAATGGACTACCACATACGGATGTATATAGACATTTTTTAGAGTGTAGATTCACTCATTTTGCTCCGTATGTAGTCATTTGTTGAAATCTCTAGAAAGACAAATATTTAGGAACAGAGGGAGTAGTAGTTTTCTTCACTAGTATGTTAAATAAAGAGTTCTGTTTCGTACTCACACAATTTAAAACGATTGTTATGGAGAGAATAAGAAAACCACTCCACTATATATTAGTCGTATACACGAGTACTATATGGACGCAACTTCATTGACTTTAGTGCACCTGCCTTTGGGTTTATGACAGGTGGGCCCAAAATGTGGCTGGCCCACCTGCCATACAGCCAAAATCAGGTGCAGTTAAGGCACCGGAGCTGAGTCCGTACTATAGTATATATATAAGCGGGAGCCTCAGCGCTTGTTCGCTAGGGTTTGCACTCTCCACACACTCGCCGCACTACATATATACACACGCTGGAGGCTCAGTGTTCCTTTGCTAGGGTTTGATATATTCACTGTCTCTCACCCTCTTCACCAGATCTAAACAAGAATGCATTGTGGCCTCTGTCTCTCTCACCCCCCCTCACAGTTGGCGAAGGAGGCTTCCGGATCCCGTCGCACCGGGAAGGGGAGGATTTGTAGCATTCACTCTATCGCCTTCGGCGAGGGAGGCAATCCACTGCCGGCTGCGCTTTTCTCTTTCACCCAGCGCCTGTGCAGGAGGGCCACCGACCCCTTCTTCCTCGCTGCCGTACGTAGTGTGGGCAGATCCTACCTCCTATCGCACGCCTTGCCACATCCCGACGACCCTAAGGTATAAGTTTCTTTGAAACCGTCATTGGTCTAGCTGCATGCATATCTTTTCCGATTCTGTAGTCGAATCTAGGTCTTGGTTCAAAGAGGAAAGAAGGGTGCGATGGGGTGGAACATGAATCTAGGACGTGGTTCAATGAGAAAAGGAGGGAGGGAAAGTAGTATAGACTAGCTATCCAGCCGCTTTGTTTGTCGAAAAGAGAAAAAGGGGGTAACCCAGTACACACATCTGTAAGGAACCAAATTCTTTGTTGAAAAAGGAAAGAAACTGGGGGGGGGGTCGGGTAGTTTGTGCAGGACTAGATTTGCTGCCCTCACACCGGAAAAAGTTTCAAAGAGAACAAATATGGGACCAACGCAGATATGCTGCTTGGCTACATACTCTGCATCACCCATTTATACTTGTGGATGCACATGGTGCTGGCATGTCCCATGTCCCATCCACATGATCGTGTAGTGTGTTTTGAGATGTTGTGCTACTTGTATTGGTACTGTTTTAAATAAACTCTGCATCACCCCCTTTATAAGTAGATGGAAGCACATGTTGTTGTTGCGCCCACTCTCCCCTGGAACTGTTTATGTTTTTGTTAATCTAATGTCGCTGGTAAAATTAAGCAATACCACTCTCAGAATTAACTACTGAATCTTATTTCAAAACTGCAACACTTGTTAGGGATTGGCAGGATTACCATTTTTGTGGCTGCATGTTTCATCCACCTTTATTGGCCAGTAATTGATTCCTTTTTTGCCTCTGTTAAAACAGGGATATCTATTCAACTTGTTGCTATTGCGACATTTTGCTTCGCTTAATTTTGGTGGAAGTGCACAAAATGAGACCGGATTTCCATATATGTGTTGAGATCTCCTTGAGGTCTTCCTCACGTGTTATTTCAAATCTTGGTCTTGAAAGGTCAGTACCGACTTTCCTCGGAATTAACTAGTGAATCTTAGTTCAACACTGCAACACTTGTTAGGGATCGGCGGGAGTACCATTTCTGTTAGGGATCGGCCGGAGGACATGTTTAAGAAATGTATTGTTCAAATAATGTCTCTGTTAATATATATCAGTTATAATGTTTTACAAATGGTATTATCCTGCTTTGTAGTTCTTTCTACATGTTTAACCAAGGTATTGTTAAGATAACGTCTCTGTTAAAATGAATCAGTCGCATTGTTTTAGGAATGATACTTTTCTGCTTTGTCGTTCTTTATACATGTTGAAACAAGGCATTGTTAAGATATTGTCTCAGTTTATATGAATGAATCACACTGATTGAGAATTGCTACTCTCCTGCTTTGTTTCCCATTAAGATAAGGTAGATCGGTAGATGTGTTTCTTCTGGGAGTACAAGTCATCAACCATTATTTCTCAGTAATTGTTTCCCTTATACCTTTTGTTGCTTACAGGGATATCAAAATTAAAGCTCGGTTTTATTCCGACTTTGATTTTAGAAGAACTGCACAAAAGGAGCCAATGTGTCTAAGGCAAATTGCTGCATTAGTGGGTTCAGTTGGTCTTACCACTTTGCAGAAAGAAGCAGTCACTGTTTGCGCTACACTACACAAGGAATGATCGAGAAGCTTTACAGAGTATTAGTAGACGCTGGTGACATGACTAGTCTGCATAGAGCATAGGAAACTCTACAACACGTGGAGTGCACTGGGCAAAAAGTGCCCAAACAAGTATAGGAAGCCAGGACAGGACTCCAAATCTGGCAGTGTCATTCTAAGGAACAATGATGGGGCATCTGGGTATGGTAATCTGTTTATCGTACTTTCAGTTTGTTAGTCCATCGATTGGTGGGTTGACACTGGGGTCAATATTCATGTGTGTGCTGATGTGTCTTTGTTTTGTGGGAGCATATAAATACGAAATCCACAGGGATGCTCAGCTTGATTTTAGTGGAACTGCACAAAAATGTTCAGATGGTTCGTGTCCTCCATAGTAATACTTCATCATGCACAATACATCGAATGGTTCTCTAATCATTCATCGTCACCTTGAGCCACCGGACTATCAGATGACAAACTGATGACAAATCCTGCCCATTCCACAATCATAGGCATTACATATTTTGAATGGGAAAAGCTTGTCAAAGTTGACATTAGTTTAATATATTGGAATTGGAAAACCTTGTCAATTTTTGCTCATTGATGTTAGCCAGAAGACATGCATTTGATATTTTTGAGTGGGACGCCCTTTGCTGTGAGCAACGTCGATAATTTTTTCCTATTCCTGTCTTCAGTTCAGAAGTTAATATTTACTCTCGAGAGATGCATAGTCACATGAATGTTGACTTATCTAAGATATTTTAAGAGTTTGTCTGAATATTGTCTATGTAATGCCAGGCCTTGTGTTTGATTGAAAAGTTGAGCTTGGAATGTTGTGGCATGCGGCATCACGAGCTATTCACCGTGCCTCCTGATAATAATGCTTCGTATTGTTTGGCATGTCGATCTAATGCGAGTGATTTGCTTGTTAGGAAGATCTTCCTTTTATGTTGTTTTCGTGCTTAAGAAGTTCGTCGTATTATGTTTCATTCATAGCCTATACGACAAGTCGGGTAGGTTAGACATGAAACCATATGATCTTCCGACCAACTCATCATCTTAGTCCGTGATTGGATCATCGTTTTCCAACCAAAACTGCTTGTAAAATTGACGCTTGTAAATAAAAGCAGATGGTCTCGGGCGAAGCGCTTGGTTGGTCGATTTCGACTAGTAAAATATACATCGGTCTCTCAAATTACACACGTAACCCGCCTTACAGACCTCGGGCCCTCTGGTTTCATTACGCCTGTATTTTACGCGTTGTCTCCGATGACGAGTAAATTACACTTGTATTTTAATACAGGTGTGAAATAAACCAGAGCTCTCAAGCGTGGCCTTACCGTTTCATGCCGTCTCAGTCTCTCGAAGGTGCTCATAGGTGTCCGATGATCCTGGCTTCCTGAATGAGCAGTGCGCGCTGTATCAGACCATCCGTAGGGCCCGCGAGGCCCTCTCCGTCGTCCTTCGAGTTGTTGCGCTCGCCGTGGCGCCGAGCATTGTTAACATGGTCAATGAACATGAGGATTCAGGAGATGACTTTATTTTGACTGGTTGACAGTAGGGACCCACTAGGGCCATAGCCGTACGTACGCAAGTGCCTCCTTATTATGTACACCTATATATTTTTTGCTTCCTCTTGGTTTCCTGACATCACGGTCCCACACCATTGTCAACCTATGTAGTCAATATAAACGAGAGAACCGCACAAGGTGCGGCCGACAGCTGGGACCAAGCAGCTCGAGCAGTATTTGTGTTTTTGAGGCGTGAGCACTGCAGAGTTTTTCTTGGCGATGTTTTCGTTGTTGTTTAGAGGAGAGCAGGGTATTAACTGGGCGGGCTGTGGCCCGTCTAGCCCAGGGCAGATATCCAGCCCAGATATTAATTTTTTTCAAGATAAAAATGTCTAGCCCAACTATACGTTTTTTTGAGGAATACCGAGGCAAGGTCAACTTGTTATTCCCCGCCCCGTTGGGCTACAAATCTTTCCTAGGAGGGATGCATTAGGCTTAACAGGGAAATGGGCTTTAAAAAATAATAAATGGGATGTACTTATAAAAACTAGGCAGTAACAATAAAAAAATGCACCAAGCACGAAATTAGTTTATAAAATATTATTTATGGATTTTGAAAATCTTAATTTTTCATTGTTGCGTGCGCAATGTTTCGTTAGATTTTTACATAATACAAATTTATATTTAATCTAACTAGAAATTTTGGGATAAAAATATTTCGGATCCCATCAAAATGTGGGAATTTTTTATTGAATTCTATCTTGAACGGTTGGTTGAAATTATTAATCGTTGTCCTACCTAGAAAATGGGTTGTACTTTTAACAAACTGTAAAATGAGCCAAGTTTATTTTTTCTTAAGAATACCCAATACACGCCTATTTATTTTTCTACGCCCTGATGGACTGCAAATCTTTCAAGACGCCTGCAAATCTTGAAAGTAATATGAAATTGGTTGTAAATATAAAAACAGATGACAAATTGGCAATTACTTTATAATTTCTGAATTTTTTCACATTTTCAGATTCCTATTTCACTGGGCATTAACCTAATTTAAATATATCTTCAAAGTACTTTAAATCTGGCTCGACATTTCGGTATTAAAAATAGTTTGGAACCCACAGAAATATGCGAAATTGGCCCTGGCCAACCTAAAAAAGGACTGCAATAAATTGCATAAGAAGTCGCAATGAGCTATATATAAATAATTAAAGAAAGAGGGAATGGTCTGACTTATGGGCCTATTAAGTTGACGCGTATGCAAGATTTTTTTTAGTTATTATATACGTTAACAAACGATTCTAGCAGACGTAACCGTTGGATGTCAATCCAACGGCCGTCGTGTTTCTTCAATCTCTGATCTTCTTGCTCCAGCCGCCAAATCCAGCGCCGGCGGGACCGCCTGCTCCCGCCTCTCGTGCAGGCCTCACCGCCCCCTACTACTCCCACCGCTGGCCAGGGCATCCATCTACTCACACACACACACCCTATTATTCTGCAGCGATGGCAGTCTCCCACCGCTGCCGAACTAGTGAACCCTCGTACTCCTCTCCGCGTGGGCATCCATTGCCGCGTCTTCCCCGGCTCCGCATCGTCCACTTCCTAGGCCTCGCCGTCGTCCACCGCCCTGGTGCTCTCGGTGCGACGTGGTCAACGTGGTCAAGGAACGACATCCAACGGATGAGTACTATCGTGGAGAGGCTGACAGCTGGGTCCACAGCAGCCGCAAGGAAGTGCCTCCTTATTACGCGGAAAATAATTATTCCTCCACCTGACAGCAGGGACCCACCGGACGGGCCACCGTATTTGGCGAAAAAACGTTTCCCCCTCACTGCTGGGACCCACCGAACGGGCCACCGTATTTCGCGAAAAAAAGTTCCCCCCACTGTTAGCTTCGACCCACCGGAAGTGCATCCTTATTACGCACAAAAATGAATACTCCCCCTGCTAGCTGGGACCCAATATAGTGGGAGGCCGACTTGTGGGCCTACTAAGTTGGTGGGGAGGGAGGGCTTTGTCAACTTAGTCAATATGCACAATTCTAGCTCCATTGACCATACGATGTCCATCCAATGGCCGTAGTGCTTCTTCAACCTCTGGTCTTCTTGCTCTAGCCGCCCAAACCAACGCCGGTCGTGCCTCGTGCTCCTGCCTCCCGTGATCGGTTGCGATGCCACGGAGGCCTCACCACCCCCTACTACTCCCACCGCTGGCCAGGCCATCCCTCTACTCACCCACACCCCCTGTTATTCTACGGAGACGACAACCTCACACCGCA
This sequence comes from Secale cereale, assembly GCA_902687465.1. Taxonomy (NCBI): domain Eukaryota; kingdom Viridiplantae; phylum Streptophyta; class Magnoliopsida; order Poales; family Poaceae; genus Secale; species Secale cereale. Next base: position 454,300,435 of record LR738714.1, read on the forward strand.
GCCGAACCAGTGAACCCTCGTACTCCTCTCCGCGTGGGCATCCACTGCCGCGTCTTCCCCGGCTCCGTGTCGTCCCCTTCCTAGGCGTCACTGTCGTCCACCGCCCTAGTGCTCTCGACGCAGCGTGGTCAACGTGGTCAAGGAATGACTACCATCGGAAGAGTACTGTCGTGGAGATGCTGACAGCTGGGTCCACGGCAGCCGCAAGGAAGTGCCTCCTTATTACGCGAAAAATAATTATTCCTCCACCTGACAGCAGGGACCCACCAGACGGGCCACCAAATTTGGCGAAAAAACATTTCCCCCCTAACTGCTGGGACCCACCGGATGGGCCACCGTATTTCGCGAAAAAACGTTCCCCCCACTGTCAGCTCGGACCCACCGGAAGTGCCTCCTTATTATGCACAAAAAAATGAATACCCCCCCTGCTAGCTGGGACCCAGTATAGTGGGACGCTGACTTGTGGGCCTACTAAGTTGACGGGGACGGAGGGCTTTGTCAACTTAGTCAGTATGCACGATTCTAGCTCCATTGACCGTACGATGTCCATCCAACGGCCGTATTGCTTCTTCAACCTCTGGTCTTCTTGCTCATGCCGCCCAAACCAGCACCGGTCGTGCCTCGTGCTCCTGCCTCCCGTGGCCGGCTCCCTACTACTCCCACCACTGGCCAGGCTATCCCTCTACTCCCACACCCCCTGTTATTCTGCGGTGACGACAGCCTCACACCGCAGCCGAACCAGTGAACCCGCGTACTCCTCTCAGCGTGGGCATCCACTGCCACGTCTTCCCTGGCTCCGCGTCGTCCCCTTCCTAGGCCTCGCCGTCGTCCAGCGCCCTGGTGCTCTCGGTGCAGCCTGGTCAATGTGGTCAAGGAACGACTCCCATTTGAAGAGTACTGTCGTGGAGAGGCTGACTGCTGGGTCCAGAGCAGCAGCAAGGAAGTGCCTCCTTATTACGCGGAAAATAATTATTCCTCCACCTGACAGCAGGGACCCATCGGATGGGCCACCGTATTTGGCGAAGAAAATGTTTCCCCCTGACTGTTGGGACCCACAGGACGGGCCGTCGTATTTCGTGAAAAAATCGTTCCCCCCAATGTCAGCTCGGACCCACCAGAAGTGCCTCCTTATTACGCATAAAAAATGAATACTCCCCCTGCTAGCTGCGACCCAGTATAGTGGGAGGCTGACTTGTGGGCCTACTAAGTTGACGGGGATGGAGGGCTTTGTCAACTTAGTCAATATGCATGATTCTAGCTCCATTGACCGTACGATGTCCATCCAACGGCTGTGGTGTTTCTTCAACCTCTGGTCTTCTTGCTCTAGCCGCCCAAACCAGCGCCGGTCGTGCCTCGTGCTCCTGCCTCCCATGGCCGACTACGATGCCGCAAAGGCCTCACTGCCCCCTACTACTCCCACCGCTGGCCAAGCCATCCCTCTACTCACCCACAGCCCCTGTTATTCTGCGGCGACGACAGCCTCACATCACAGCCGAACCAGTTAACCCTCGTACTCCTCTCTGCGTGGGCATCCACTGCCGCATCTTCCCGGGCTCCGCGTCATCCACTTCCTAGGCCTCGTCATCATCCACTGCCCTGGTGTTGTCGGCGCGGCCTGATCAACGTGGTCAAGGAATGACTTCCATCGGAAGAGTACTGTCGTGGAGAGGCTCACAGCTGGGTCCACGACAGCCGCAAGGAAGTGCCTCCTTATTACGCGGAAAATAATTATTTCTCCACCTGACAGCAGGGACCCACCGGACGGGCCACCTTATTTGGCGAAAAAAGTTTCCCCCATGATTGCTGGAACCCACCGAACGGGCCACCGTATTTCGCGGAAAAAAAACGTTCCCCCCGTTGTCCGCTCGGACCCACCGGAAGTGCCTCCTTATTACGCACAAAACATGAATACTCCCCCTGCTAGCTGGGACCTAGTATAGTGGGAGGCTGACTTGTGTGCCTACTAAGTTGACGGGGACGGAGGGCTTTGTCAACTTAGTCAATATGAACGATTCTATCTCCGTTGATCGTACGATGTCCATCCAACGGCCGTAGTGCTTCTTCAACCTCTGGTCTTCTTGCTCCAGCCGCCCAAACCAACGTCGGTCATGCCTCGTGCTCCTGCCTCCCATGGCCGGCTGTGATGCCGCAGATGCTTCACTGCCCCCTACTACTCCCACCGCTGGCCAGGCCATCCCTCTACTCACCCACACCCCATGTTATTTTGCGGCGACGACAGCTTCACACCGCAGCCAAACCAGTGAACCCTCGTACTCCTCTCCGCGTGGGCATCCACTGCCGCATCTTCCGTCGCTCCGCGCGTGGTCAATGTGGTCAACGACCGACTTCCATCAGAAGAGTACTGAACGTGGACATGCTGATAGCTGGGTCCACGGCCACAGCAAGGAAGTGCCTCCTTATTACGCGCAAAATAATTATTCCTCCACCTGACAGCGGGGACCCATCGGACGGGCCACCGTATTTCACGAAAAAGACATTTCCCCCTAACTGCTGGGACCCACCGGCTACATCTTCGCACGCAAGGAAGTGCGTTCGGGCAAACAAAATGATTCGCCCCCCCTGACTGCTGGGACCCATGATGTCTACTACACAACCTTCTTCTTGTAGACTTTGTTGGGCCTCCAAGTGCAGAGGTTTGTAGGACAGTAGCAAATTTCCCTCAAGTGGATGACCTAAGGTTTATCAATCTGTGGGAGGCGTAGGATGAAGATGGTCTCTCTCAAGCAACCCTGCAACCAAATAACAAAGAGTCTCTTGTGTCCCCAACACACCCAATACAATAGTAAATTGTATAGGTGCACTAGTTCGGCGAAGAGATGGTGATACAAGTGCAATATGGATGGTAGATATAGGTTTTTGTAAACTGAAAATATGAAAACAGCAAGGTAGCAAGTGGTAAACGTGAGCATAAACGGTGTTGCAATGATAGAAAACAAGGCCTAGGGTTCATACTTTCACTAGTGCAAGTTCTCTCAACAAGGATAACATAACTGGATCATATTACTAGCCCTCAACATGCAACAGAGAGTCACTCCAAAGTAACTAATAGCGGAGAACAAACGAACAAATTATGGTAGGGTACGAAACCACCTCAAAGTTATTCTTTCTGATCGATCTATTCAAGAGTCCGTAGTAACGTTCAATCTATCATAGAGTTCGTACTAGAATAACACCTTAAGACACAAATCAACCAAAACCCTAATGTCACCTAGATACTCCATTGTCACCTCAAGTATCCGTGGGCATGATTATACGATATGCATCACACTATCTCAGAAACATCTATTCAACCAACACATAGAACTTCAAAGAGTGCCCCAAAGTTTCTACCAGAAAGTCAAGACGAAAACGTGTGCCAACCCCTATGCATAGATTCCCAAGGTCACGGAACCCGCAAGTTAATCACCAAAACATACATCAAGTGGATCACATGATATCCCATTGTCACCACAAATAAGCACGTGCAAGACATACATCAAGTGTTCTCAAATCCTTAAAGACTCAATCCGATAAGATAATTTAAAGGGAAAACTCAATCCATTACAAGAGAGTAGAGGGGGAGAAGCATCATAAGATCCAACTATAATAGCATAGCTCACGATACATCAAGATCGTGCCATCTCAAGAACACGAGAGAGAGAGATCAAACACATAGCAAATGGTACATACCCTCAGCCCCGAGGGTGGACTACTCCCTCCTCGTCATGGAGAGCACCGGGATGATGAAGATGGCCACCGGAGAGGGATTCCCCCTCCGGCAGGATGTCGGAACGGGGTCTAGATTGGTTTTCGGTGGCTACAGAGGCTTTCGGCGGCGGAACTCCCGATCTAGGTTAATTTCCGAAGGTTTCGGTATTTATAGGATTTTTTGGCGTAGGGTACAAGTCAGGGGGGCTTCTGGGCTGTCCACGAGATAGGAGGGCGCGCCCCCCACCCTCGTGGGCAGCCCGTGGCTCTCCTGGCCCAACTCTTTTACTTCGGGGGCTTCTTTTGGTCCAGAAAAAATCATCAAAAATTGGCACGTCAATTGGACTTCGTTTGATATTCCTTTTCTATAAAACCCTAAAATAGGAGAAAAACAAAAACTGGCACTGGGCTCTGGGTTAATAGGTTAGTCCCAAAAATCATATAAAAGTGTATATAAAAGCCCATAAGACATCCTAGAAGGATAATATAATAGCATGGAACAATCAAAAATTATAGATACGTTGGAGACATATCAACCCACCAGCTACATCTTCGCACGCAAGGAAGTGCCTGACAGTCGAGACCCACCTTGTCGAAGCGTACGTAGCATTGTCATTCTGGTCGCGAACGTGTACGTACATACTGGTCGATGTAGATGCACGCACGTGTCGTAGTAGAGGCGTGCTCGTAGCATGTACACGTACGTACAACGGCCAGTGTGCAAGAAAGAAAATACGGCCATGTACGTACATATGGGCAGGATCTCGAACGCCTACTCGCGCATACGTACGGCCAAGGCTCTTGTACATGGCTGGGTCGGAACGGAGAAACAGCGTCGTCGCCGTGTTCATGGGGAGCCAACTGGCTGGGTCGGAACGAAATGCGTCGTCGTGTTCAACGGGAGGGCTTGGACGGAACAGCCAATGGAAATGAGGCCTGGCGTACCGCAGAACGAAGGAAATGGCCTTGTGTTCGACTGGCCACGGTCGAAACGGGATCCTGTTCATCGGGAGGGGTCTGGCGTACCGCAAAACGGAGGAAACAGACCTCCTATGGTCGAAACGGGGGTCCTGTTGATCGGGAGGGGTGCGGCGTACCTCAAAACGGAGGAAACAGACTTATGTTGGAGCGCTACGGTCGAAATGGGGGTCCTGTTCATCGGGAGGGGTGTGGCGTACCGCAAAACGGGACTCTACGGGATAATGTTCATCTCCACCGCCGACCCCCTCCAGCCTCCACGGGCTACTGTTCATCCACTGTCGACCTCCTCCTACCTCCACCAGCGACTGTTCAGCCTCCACCGCACGCTACTCCACCGGCTACTGTTCAACCAACCCGCTCCATGGGCTCCTGTTCAACCTCCCCTCCATGGGCTACTGTTCATCCAGCCCTTCACCGTCTACTGTTCATCTAGCCCTCCACGGGGTGGTCCTGTTCATCCAGCCTTCCACGGGGTCCTGTACATGCAGCCCCAACCGTCTCGATCGATGGGGGTCCTGTTCAACACCACGCGGTCCTGTTCATCCACCCCCACCAGGAACTGTTCATCCAAACCCCCCAGCAACGCTCACTGTTCATGCAGAGGCACCATCGATCGGCTTCAGTTAGCAGTAGTAGCGAAGGAATCGCTTGATCGGGTTCAGTTAACAGCCATCGATCGATCGCTCGGGTTCAGTAACGCGTAGCCTGCAATGCAATCGCCAGGGTTCAGTTAGAGCCCAATGCCTCGCACCCACGCGCGTGCATGTACGAGAGAAACACGCATCGCTCGGCCCTGACCACCCACCGTAACCGGGAACACCCCGATATTTTCCTCTCCCTCGCTTCTACCATGGTTTTTTCCGTCATGGACAGCCCAAAGAATGTCATGCAGCTGCGTCTCCAGCCCGCCCAGGATGAAAAGCCCATTTTCTGTCATGATTTTTTGTCATAGAAGTAGGACCCCACCACATCTATGATGATACCGTGTTTTGTCACAATTATTGTCGTAGAAGTGTCATAAGTATGACAGGAAAAAATTCGTTCGGCCCAAAATGTCACGGATGTGTCTTTTTTTGTAGTGTTACCTTGTGATCTTGAGCTGACTTAAGATGGGATGAACCTAAGTAAACAAGGTTAGATAACACAGGTACATCTACTAGACATAATAACAAAAGAGCCACAAGGGTACCAAGATTAGGTTAACATGTAGAGTGTGAGTACTAGGTACTCTTGAATACAGACATGTTCCCAAAGGTAAAAGATATGCAATGAATTCAAAGAATTTCTTACCTAGCAGTCTTTCTCCCCCTGAATCTTATATTGAATAATGGAAGAAAGTAGGGAAACAGAATCAGAGCAAACCAAATCAGATCAATAACATAGACATGTCTTTCCCCTCATAAAGACATGTAACTACTCTCCTCTTGAACACCAGGCATCTGGGACAAGTGATTTTACTCCCTTAAGTGATTTTACTCCCTTAAGCTTTGAGCTCTCTCTCTCCCTGAAGCTTTGATGTGAGCTCTCTCTCTCCCCCTTTGACATCAATTTCCAAGAAGGGATCTTCTGGAGTGTGAGTCAAAATAGGTTTGATCCTTGAGTCACAAAGTAGAGATGGATATACATAAGATGCTGGTAGAGGACAAGTATCATTGAGTGGAGCTGGAAAATATATGCAGGATGCAAATATCAAATTATCTCCTCAGTATTGAAACCGGGAGTACCGAGTGGTTTTTTTCGGTGGCACCAAAATGGTTTGGTTCGACCGAAGGAAGTAAATCGATGGGACCGATTTTAACACTAAGAGAACAATTATTCATTTCAGCTCTCTAAGCAAATAGGATTTCACAAGGATTTGCAGAAAAAAAGGTCTAGATGAAGTTTTTTTTGTTTTTTTGTTAACAGAAGGGGAACAAAATGCAAGTGTCAAATGCAAGAAACATAAGAAAAACCTTAGAGAACTTCATCTAGTATTGGTCGGCGACAAAGTCACCTATGTTAGAGTATATTGACTGAGGAGTCAAGTGAAGACACTTGATCATGGTCATACTCATCGTTTAAGCTCAAAATGGGGTTGCCATTTTTGGTTAAGCATTTTGATGTATTCACATCTTGTTGAGCTGCTTTGACCCATGACTTGTGGCAAAGCTTCTCTAAGATGGAATAACATACCTTGGGTAGTGGTGTTGGTCTTCATCATGTAGTTGAAATTGTGTGGGTTGCTCAAGGTTGATGAGGCTCATCAAGGATTTGGAGCACCATTTGTAGTTTGAGTTCATCTACCTACATGGGTTAGATTTGCAAGGAAGATCACTTGTGTATCCATAATGACAATCATGAAAATTTCATACCAAATGAAATTTGATATATAGAAATTGTCAAAGGATATGTTGAAGGGTTTCATGCTTCCTTGTCTTCAACCACCACGGTGTAGGGACTTGGTGATGTAGAGATTGCTCAATATATTTGTGAGTTGCAATATCATGAATTTAGATTCATCCAAGTGCCTACAAGAGTTAGATAGAATGGAAGGGTACAAGTATATCCAAGACATAAGTTCATAAGGGAAAAGTCAAGGATTAGTCAAAGGCTTATGCCTTGCATGTATCGAATGGAGTTCCTACTCCAAGTTTGAGGCATCAATAATGTTCAATTCACCTCTCAACCTGCAAAACACTTTCTCATCAAGTGGTTTAGTAAATATATCTGCTAATTGCTTATCGGTGTGAACATGTTTAAGATTAATATCACCCTTAGCAACATGATCTCGAATGAAATGATGACGAACTTCAATATGTTTAGTTCGAGAATGTTGCACATGATTATGAGCAATCTTAATGGCACTTTCATTGTCACAAAGCAATGGTACATGTTTCACATATATCCCATAATCTTTAAGAGTTTGAGTCATCCAAAGCAATTGAGCACAACATGAACTAGCGGCAATGTATTCCGCTTTGGCGGTGGATAAGGATACCGAGTTCTATTTCTTGGAGGACCAAGACACAAGAGATCTACCAAGAAATTGACAAGTACCCGAAGTAGACTTTTGATCAACCTTGTCACCGGCATAATCCGAGTCGGAGTAGCCAACAAGATCAAAAGAGGACCTCTTAGGATACCAAATTCCAAAATTTGGTGTATGAATTAGGTATCTCACTACCCTTTTCACGGCCTTAAGATGACATTCTTTAGGATCCGCTTGGTATCGTGCACACATGCACACACTTAGCATAATATCGGGACGGGAGGCACATAGATATAACAATGAACCAATCATAGAGCGGTAAACCTTTTGATCAACCGGTTCACCATCCTTAGTTAAGTCAAGATGTCCACTAGTAGGCATGGGTGTAGTCATACCTTTGCATTCTTGCATGTTGAACTTCTTGAACAAGTCCTTGGTGTACTTTGTTTGAGAAACAAAGGTACCCTCCTTAGTTTGCTTGATTTGCAAGCCAAGAAAGAACTTGAGTTTACTCGTCATAGACATCTCAAACTTTTCCGACATTAGCTTTCCAAACCTTTCACTAAAATGGGGGTTAGTAGAACCAAATATGATATCATCAACATAAATTTGGCACACAAATAATTCACCATTAACCCTTTTAGTAAAAAGAGTGGAGTCTATTTTTCCAATTTCAAAGCCTTTTTCAATTAGGAACTTGGTTAAGCATTTATACCATGCTCTAGGAGCTTGCTTAAGACCATATAGGGATTTGTGTAGTTTGTAAACATGATCAGGTTTCTTGGGATTAACAAAGCCGGGAGGTTGTTTAACATAAACTTCCTCCTCAATTTCACCGTTGAGAAAAGCACTTTTAATGTCCATTTGGTACAAGGTGATATCATGGTGATTAGCATAGGCAAGCAAGATGCGAATGGATTTAAGTCTAGCAACGGGGGCGTATGTCTCACCGTAGTCCATACCTTCGACTTGAGTGTAGCCTTGGGCGACGAGACGTGCTTTGTTGCGGACGACTTGACCATCTTCATCTTGCTTGTTACGAAACACCGATTTGGTACCGATGATGTTGTGGTTGTTGTCGGGCTTTTCGACCAATGTCCACACTTGATTTCTCTCGAAGTTGTGCAGCTCTTCATGCATGGTGTTCACCCAATCTGGATCATTAAGAGCATCTTCAACCTTCATAGGTTCAATGTTAGATATGAAAGAGTAATGTTCGCAAAAGTTGGCTAAACGAGATTTAGAGCGAGTGATTCTCCCAGTTGGGTTATCATTGTAGATTTTCTCTACGGGATGATCTCTAGCTATTCTTGCTCTAACTCGTGATAACTTTTTCTTGGGTCGGGGTGGAACATCTTCTTCATCGTCTTGTTCCTCTTCTTGTCCTTCTTCATTGTTGTTGGTGTTGTTGTCCCCTTGTGGAGGTGGAGAAGTAGGTTGATGAGGTTCATCTTGATGCACATACTCGTTTCCTTCGTCATGGCGTGTCCCACTTGTCGATGCCTCCAAGTCAACTTGAGGTTCACCTTGTCATGAGGTACGAGCTTCCACATGGACGGAAGAAGTACTCTCTTTCACCTCCGTTGGACGGATCTTGCCAATAGACAAGTCTTGGATTGCTTCCGAAGGATCTTTATCTCCTACATCAATTAGCAATTGCTCTATTTGCGAGCCGTTAGATTCATCAAACTTCACATCTACCGTCTCTTCAAACTTTCGGGTGAAATTGTTGTAGACACGGTATGTGTGAGAGTTTGAGCCGTAACCAAGTAGAAAACCTTCATGAGATTTAGGAGCAAATTTAGAACAACGATGCTTATCAAGAATGTAGCACTTTGAGCCGAATACTCAAAAGTATCCAACTTGGGGTTTGTTACCGGTGAGAAGCTTGTATGCCGTCTTGCCGAGAAGCTTGTGAAGATACAAGCGATTTGTTGCATGACAGGCTGTCTCAACCGCTTCCGCCCAAAGTGTCTTGGCGTCTTGTATTCATCAAGCATCGTTCTTGCCATCTCGATGAGTGTCCGGTTCTTCCTCTCAACAACTCCATTTTGTTGAGGCGTGTACGTAGCCGAGAACTCATGTGAAATCCCTTCTTCGTCAAGAAAGGTATCCACATTTGTGTTCTTGAACTATGTTCCGTTGTCGCTACGAACCTTCTTGATCTTCACTTCAAATTGATTTTGGGCCTTCCTAGCAAAGTTTTTGAAGATCTTTTGGACCTGCGATTTGTCATCAAGAAAGAACACCCACGTAAATCTTGAATAATCATCGACAATGACCAATCCAAAAGAGTTACCATCGAGGCTTTTGTAAGCGTTGGGACCAAAAAGATCCATATGAAGTAGCTCAAGTGGTCTTCTAGTAGTGATGATGTTCTTCACGGGATGACTTCCTCCAACTTGTTTTCGTACTTGACAAGCACTACAAAGTCTATCCTTCTCAAATATAACATCTTTAACACCAAGGATATGATCACCTTTAATTAGCTTATCAAGATTTCGCATACCGACATGACCTAACCTTCTATGCTAGAACCAACCTTTGGAAGATTTAGCAATTAAGCAAGTGTGGGGTTGGGCTTTCTTAGTGAAGTCAACAAAGTATAGGTCACCTCTACGTATGCCGGTAAAGACCATGTTGTGACTATCTCTATGAAAGACTTGGCAATCAACATGAGTAAATAGCACATTTAAACCAAAATCAGCCAATCTAGACACGGAGAGAAGATTATATCCGAGGGATTCTACAAGCATGACATTCTTAATTGAGCTATCATTGCATATGGCCACCTTACCAAGGCCAACAACTTTACCCTTAGAGTTATCACCAGAGGTAACATACTTTCATGTAACATCATTTGTAGCAAGCTCATCAAACATGTCCTTATCTCCGGTCATGTGATCCGTGCAACCACTATCAAGCACCCATTCATTTCCTCCAGCTGTTTAACCACGAAGATTTTCCATAAGACCAAAATGTCTCATTCGTTCATCAAGTTCATCTTCATCGTAGAATCCATGTTCCTCATCGTCATGTGATTGATCAACACCTAGAGAGAGTGATTCATTAGAATTATGACCGTAACAATGTTCATCTCTATGAATTCTAATGACTTCGGAAATAATATTGTTGATTATTCCAACATCTCCTTTGGCAAGCATGAGTTCACGAAGCTCAAACAGACAATCACCAAACTTAGGATCACTAGTACTCATCTTATTTAAGGCAATAGACTTATGGAGAATCTCATCAAGATTTTTCAAGGAATAATTTGGAAATCGTTCCTCTAAAAATCTCCATATAGTGTAAGCACAATCTAGGGCAGGTAAGCTAGCAATCAAAGTTTTGGGGCAATCCTCTAATAATAAGATTGATAGTTCTAAGATTGCAAAATCATGTCAAGTTTCTCATTGAGAGTAGGATTCGAAGCATCAATGGGGGCATGCAAGGATTATCAATGTACTCATTCAAATGATATTCATTCAAAATCTCAAGCATCTCTTTTTTTCATTCCTGAAAGTACTCTCCATCAAGCTTAGGTACTCTACGTCTAATACTCCCCAACGTAGACTCATCCATCTTCCTCCAATGGTGATTAAACCGAAGCAATGGAGACCAATGCTCTGATACCAATTGAAAGGATCGAGAAGAGAATGTGTCTAGAGGGGGGGGGGGGTGAATAGACTCTAGCAAGACAATTGGCAGCTTTTAACATACTTGATGTTGGAGTGGAGTTTTAGCATATGTTTAACTTTCACAATACACAACAAGCATGTATGACAAGAGAATATAGGTATTGTGAAGTAAAGCGTGCAACTTTGACCACTTGACTAAAGTAAAAAACTAGCATTTTCCCTATTTTAATTCTTGGCAGATTTTAGCAACTAAGCACAAGTCAGGTAATCAACCTACACATGCAATTCTAAGAGTATAGCAGCGGAAAGTAAACACAATTGCATAGGTAAAAGGGAGGAGTTTAGAAGGAGCAAACGCAAGTGAAGACAACAATGTTTTTTTCTTGGTTCCGATAGGTGGTGCAATCGTACATCCAAGTTGATGGAGACTTCAACCCACAAAGGGTAACGGCTGTGCGAGTCCACGGAGGGCTCCACCCACGAAGGGTCCACGAAGAAGCAACCTTGTCTATCCCACCATGGCCATTGCCCAAGAAGAACTTGCCTCACTAGCGGTAGATCTTCACGAAGTAGGAGATCTCCTTGCCCTTACACACTCCTTGGTTCAACTCCACAATCTTGTCGGAGGCTCCCAAGTGATACCTAACCAATCTAGGAGACACCACTCTCTAAAAGGTAATAAACGGTGTGTTGAGGATGAACTCCTTGCTCAAATGCTTCAAGTGATAGTCTCCCCAACACTCAAACAGCTCCTCAGAGATTTGGATATGGTGGAAGAAGGATTTGAGTGGAAAGAAACTTGGGGAAGGCTAGAGAACAAGATTCATATGGTAGAAGTGGAATATCTTGATCTCAAGGCTTGAGTAGGTGGTTCTCTCTCAGAACATGAATGATGGAAGTGTAGGTATGTTTTGATGGCTCTCTTCACGAGTGAAGAGTGGGTGGAGGGGTATATATAGCGTCCACACAAAATCTAACCGTTACACACAATTTACCAAACTCGGTGGGACCAATTCAAAGAACTCGGTCACACCTATTTAGTTCATAATGTGATCGTTAGGTATTTCGGTGGGACCGATATGATCAACTCGGTGGGACCGATTTCATTAGGGTTAGGGCATAACGTAATCTCGGTGGGACCGATTACACAAACTCAGTGAGACCAATTTTGGTAATAAGCACACAGAGAGTTGGTCAGGCAAACTCGGTGGGACTGATTCACTCATTTCAGTGAGACCGAAATGTTACGAAGAGGCAACAGAGAGTTTGCATTACATACTCGGTGGGACCGATTGCAGATCTCGGTTAGACCGAAACTATTGCAATAGGCAACAGAGAGTTTGCAATCCCATCTCGGTGAGACCGAGATCCCTTTCGATGAGAACGAAATGTTTAGGTTTTTTGGCAGTGGCTATGTCAAATGAACTCGGTGGTGCCGGATAGATATTTTCGGTAGGGCCGAGTTTGAATTTTGGTTTGGGACATATGTGGATGTGAGAAAGTGGTTAAGGGTTTTGGAGCATATCACTAAGCATCATGAGCAAGCAAGCCATTAAGCAACACCTCATCCCCTTTTAATAGTATTGGCTTTTCCTATGGACTCAATGTGATCTTGGATCACTGAAATAGAAAATGTAGAGTCCTTAGCTTTGAGCTTGAGCCAATCCTTTCGTCTTTATCATTTTGAAGGGGTTCCACATCCTCTAGTCCATGCCACTCCATCTGTTGACCTTGTCTGAAATATACTAGATGGAAACATTAGTCCAACAAGAGATATGTTGACATTAATTACCAAAATCACCCAGGGAGCACTTGTGCTTTCTATAATAAACATGGAGAACTAAAATGTACTATCACTTCCATGTAGCTGAGAACCTAATATTGACACGATCCACACCATGTTTCAGGGTACAAGTAAAAGCTTGTCGTGCTTATCGGGAGGAAGGCATAATGGATCTTCTGTAAAGGCACCAACACAGGTACACATCACATAGGCTCTTGAAAAAAAAGAAACCATGCTTAACAATACCACAAGTGGGAATCAAGAAAATTGCAATATTCATGGCTTCTTTTCGGGCAAAATCAGTACATCTTCAGCCGAAGCAAAGAAAAGACACACATATATGCATACAGATGTATCTTAGCTAGCACCTCTACGCATACACAGACATAGAGCCGAATACGGCCAACAAGCCAAGCAAGGCAACACACATGTGCTCTGTAAATAATTAGCTAGATCCAAGGCCTTCCTTGATAGCAAGGTACAAACAAATCAAGAAAGACAAAGAAAAATCTCTTCTTGGAACCTAGCTAAATCCGAGAATCTCCTCCACAAGAAGAAAACAAAAATTGCTAATCCCTCTCCTCAAGGTAGACTGCAGCACACAAGATCACATCTCAGAGGGGTAGAACACCAACCTGCGGCTGGATGTCACACCCAGTACTCCATTGTGACGGTGAATTCGTTCCCTGGCATACTGAGCTGCAAAATAGGGGATCAGCAGTGGAGAGAGAGAGAGAGAGAGAGAGAGAGAGAGAGAGAGAGAGAGAGATGCGGGTTTAGCAGCCACCGTCGAGGTCACATACCGCACCAGGGCAGGGAGGATTGCTGGGCGATAATGGTGAGGAGGACAAGCGCTGAGGCCGTGGCGGATGGAGAGGCGACCGCCGGTGAAGAGGACACGCGTCGGAGTTGTGGAGGATGGAGAGGCGACCTTCGACAAGGCATGTGGCGCCCCATCCTTCCCAGTGTGGTTGACCCGCGGTGCCCATGCCTCCGGCAACCGCGACACGAACCTGCGGAGGCACGCGCACACCCGGCGACGCCCTCCCTCTATGGTCGCTTCCTTCACAGCGGGAGGATGGCCCGGGCGAGCGGCGGTGGCTGGCGGGCGCGGGCCTAGGGTTTGGACGGGGGGAGAGGCGAGGCGGGGGAAGAGGAGAGGGGCTGGCGCGAGTGGGAGAGGAGAGACGGCTAGGTCATCTCCACGCGAGTCGTCGCCATTTATAGACCTCTAGGCGAAGTTACGAAAATGGCCTCGGCAGCCACCCAATTTTACAGGCGGTGGCACGACCAGGGCACATACTGTTCTTTGTAGCGGTCTCTGTTTCGATCCAATGGATGAGATAGATCATGAGCGACATCCGACGGCCGAAAATGCATTAGGAACGAGATCCCGCGGCGGAAAGTGCCTGAGCTCTAAGGAGCCAGGGAATTCACCTCGTCTCATCTTTCTGGATACCGTGCCATGGCGATATTATTCTATGCATGTGCTGCCTTCTGAGATTGTGATTAAGTTGGTGAAACTAAACGAAGAGCGTATCTAGTATCTTGGAACATGTCCTATGTGCTATTTATTATTATCGTTATAAAATGCAAAAAAGACTCTCCATAGACATCTGGAGTATATTGTTTATTTAGTAAACATAGGATATCGTAGAATTTATTCCACATTGCTTTCTACTCTAAGATGATCATGTACTCCTATATATATGACTACGAGGCTCAAGCAATATATAATCGATTCCACCAATTCCTCTATATCTCTTCTAACATGGTATTAGCCTAACCGATCCAAATTGTAGCTGCCGCCCACCACTCCACCCTGCGCGCCGCCCCCGATGCCGTTGGCCACCATTACCACCGCCACGAGCCGCGCCGCCCGTACCTAGGATTCGTCTGCAGGTCGTGTTGACCAGCTGCCCTAGATTGTCTTTTTCCTGATCCTTCGATTGGGGTTTTCTCTCTCTCACAAGTCGTTTTGATTGGCGTTTAGTTTTTGGTTTTCTGATCTAATATCGGTTTGCGTCACCGGCCGCTGCCGTCGACTCACACGCGCCTCTTCTCCGACATCGGCACGACCGTGCAGCCTTTCTGCCAAACTGGCGGCCACGCATGCTGAGGCAACCCGTCATGACTAGCCAACGTCCGCGCGTCGGCCCGCCCGTCGCCCTGAGCCAGTCATCGCCGCCCTGCTCCGACCAGGAGCCTTGCATCACCACCCCGCCTCCGCCGCATATCTATGGCCGCCTCCACACAGCGTTGCATTCTCCGCTCGGGCGTCGTTGCTGCAATGGCCGCCCGGCACCAGCGCTTACGCGTTTGTCTGCACGCTGGCCGCCGCCGTCGGTTTCAGCTCGGACTCCGCCGCCACCGCGCCTTCACTGAGTGATGTCCATGACCTCGAGCGCGATCGGATTGATCACCCGCTCGCGCCACAACCTGCCCCGCCTGCGCCTTGTGACCGATCGGGTTCGTCGGTTGCGCGCGCCTTAGCAGGTCCCGTGAGGATTGTCCCTAGTACAACATGCCTCTCCACCAATCGAGCATTGGGCTGCCGCGGTGTCGTCCCGTCGGGCCGCAGTGCCGCCGCTCATGGTTCTCCTCGTGGCTGCACTGGCCTGCGTGCTACTGCTGTGTCACCACTTCGAACCATAGTGTTGCTGTTCGCGGTCTATTGCCGCCCCGAGACCGTCCTACCAAGGTCGTCTCCGTGGCTGCACCGACCCTTGCACTACCCCTTGTGTCGCCCCATCGAGCTATAGCGAGTGTGGCACGCGGTCTCCGCCACCGCCTGAGGTCGTCCCCGTGGCTGCACTGACTCACGCGCCACCGCTGTGTCGCCCGTTCGGGGCATAGTGATGTGGCCCACGATTTCCACCGTCGCCCCGAGGTCTTCCCGTTGTCGCCATGACCTGCCTGCTGCCGCTGCATCGCCCCTTTGGGCCGTCGCGCCACGGCTCGCGGTCCACTCCGTGACTTCCCATGGTATGCTCCGCACCACCTCACATGGCGCAGGAACGCCTCCGTCCATGCCAGTCTTCCTCAGGTTGTTGGGTTCTTCGCCTCCTTTGAGCATCGCCGCTGCGCTCCTAACCTAGCCGATGCCGTCAGGCTGACGCCGCCGCTACCTCTGTAGCCGCCCGTCCACCTCCTTCATCTTCGTCCAATACTAGCTCGTCGTCAGCATCGTCGTCATCTTCCCCCACAACTTAGTCTACTCCGACCACCATTGGTGACATCGGCCCCACGCTGATTGGCGCCACAACTATTGTCGAGTATCCTTCTCTGCAGGCCCCTCAGACTCCTCAGCATAGCGTACAGCTTGTGCAGATCCCTCGTCTAGGCATGCCCGTTGCTAACAACACCGATGCGTGCCTTCATCCCCGAGGTGTCCCCGGGCCTGGCAAGCCTGCTGCGGCGCTTCGTCAACTTCATCTTCGTCCATATACACATGCCCGGTGTTGGCAACACCGATGTGTGCCTTCCTCCATGATGTGTCACCGGACTTGGTAAACCCGACGCGACGGTTGTCAACAACGTCTTCTTCCTGGCGCACAACTACTTTGATACCACTGATGACCCACAAGTATAGGGGATCAATCGTAGTCCTTTCGATAAGTCAGAGTGTTGAGACCAAAGAGGAGCAGAAGAAAATGGCAAGTGGTTTTCATCAAAGTATTTTCTGTAAGAACTAAAATTATAGGTAACAGATAGTTTGATACCAAGCTAATTTGTAACGAGCAAAAATTAGTAACGAAAAAAAGTGTGCAACAAGATAGCCCAATCATTTTTGTAGCAAAGTACAGGCTGAAACAAACTCTTATGCTCAACAGTGCATTGTTGTGGGCGCCTCGGCTTTGCCCGGCCGGTCATATCTGACTTTCTGCATCGGCTTTGTCCGACCGTGTCTTCCGACCACACCCAGCCCCTGGCCTTGATGTTGTGTCTGGACAACAGCGCATCAATGATGGCACCCCGAGTTTGCACGGCCAGCCATCTATGAGCGTCTGCATCGGTTTCATCCGGCCGCGTCTCCCAACCACACCCAGCCCGTGCGCCATCATGGTAGGACCTTTCCGATGCCTATTTTACCACCCCTCAGCACCTCCTTCCTTTTCTTAGGTTTGTAGACGTGCAACACAACAATCTGGTCTACATGGTGTGTGCTGGTAGAGAAAGAAAAGGGTTCTTTGAAGTTGGGCTATGCTTGCATCTATTGCACTATTTTTTATTTACTCATGTATCTCACATTCTCTCAATCAACATCACCAGGGCTGTCGGAAACTTGTGGGGTTCCATATCAATATGCAAGCTCAACTCCTCTCTCATTGGCATCAAGTAATGTATGGCTCTTTCCCTAATTCCTATCACAACATCGGATCTGAAGGTCATTGATATTCTTGATATATTACACTTGATTTTAGTCATTAACCAATTAACCAGTACATGTTAGGATTAATTGATATGTTCTACTACATTCCATTCAGATTTGTTAACTATGTTTTGTTCAGAGAAGTTTTGATCTATACTTCCAGCAGTACTCTCTTCGTGTCTATTATCCGTCGGCCTGCCAATATTGTGTTAACTAGGACAACACAGTGGATGAAGAAGTACATGTTTTAATTAAGTTCAATGAATGCATCTAAGATTACCCTTCATAGTCCTTGCCAGATCCATGGTGATGGGCCATGATCTTTATATTTTACATAGAGTAATTTTGGTTTTCGTTCCATTTTTCTCGCATAACTGTTTGATTGCTAATATAGTCTTCATTTTTCTCATGATTTTTCAGCAATAGTACTGATGTGTGATAGCATGATGACTAACAAGGGATTGCCAAAATTGGTGAGCAGGCTATGTTATATGCATTAGTAATGCCTCTTTTCTTTCATAGGATAATTCGAACATTATCAATAGATATGTTGTTTTGTTACTTATCCTAGAAGAACCGACTCAAGAAGGTGAGATCAATGCTTTGAACTTTAAAGAATTTTGTAATGTTAGTAATGTGGTTTAATGTTTGCTTCATACATATTTTGATCTGATGTGGGTTTTATAACTGAATGCAAGATTAGTTTGCGTCCATGCAGCAGGGGGGATGTTTGACATGCAATTAACATGGATGTCCACACATAGATACCATGTTGGATGTGGCAAAGGTGAAATCACCATTTTTTTGTTGGACCCCACAACTGAAGTGACTTTTTCCTCTTAATGGTTAGAGTTGCATAAATATTGGTGTGATTGATAACCCAAAAGTGTAGGGGATCGCAACAGTTTTCGAGGGTAAAGTATTCAACCCAAATTTATTGATTCGACACAAGGGGAGCCAAAGAATACTCTCAAGTATTAGCAGTTGAGTTGTCAATTCAACCACA
Organism: Secale cereale; assembly: GCA_902687465.1. Classification (NCBI taxonomy): domain Eukaryota; kingdom Viridiplantae; phylum Streptophyta; class Magnoliopsida; order Poales; family Poaceae; genus Secale; species Secale cereale. Next base: position 454,318,891 of record LR738714.1, read on the forward strand.
CCTGGATGACTTAGTATCTGCAGCAAGGTAATTAAGTAGCAAAGTAATATGGAAGTAACGGTAACAGTGCCAAAGGTAGCGATAGTAGTTTTGTAGTGATTGTAAGAACATCAGCAGAAAAGTAAATAAGCAACAAGCAATATGTGAAAAACTCGTAGGCATTGGATCAGTGATGGATAATTATGTCGGATGCGGTTCCTCATGTAATAGTTATAACATAGGGTGACACAGAAATAGCTCCAGTTCATCAATGTAATGTAGGCATGTATTCCGAATATAGTCATACATGCTTATGGGAAAGAACTTGCATGCCATCTTTTGTCCTACCCTCCCGTGGCAGCGGGGTCCTATTGGAAAATAAGGGATATTAAGGCCTCCTTTTAATAGAGTACCAGACCAAAGCATTAACACATAGTGAATACATGAACTCCTCAAACTACGGTCATCATCGGGAGTGGTCCCGATTATTGTCACTTCGGGGTTGCCGGATCATAACAAATAGTAGGTGACTATTGACTTGCAAGATAGGATCAAGAAAACACATATATTCATGAAAACATAATAGGTTCAGATCTGAAATCATGGCACTCGGGCCCTAGTGACAAGCATTAAGCATGGCAAAGTCATAGCAACATCAATCTTAGAATATAGTGGATACTAGGGATCAAACCCTGACAAAACTAACTCGATTACATGGTAAATCTCATCCAACCCATCACCGTCCAGCAAGCCTACGATGGGATTCCTCACACACGGCGGTGAGCATCATGGAATTGGTGACGGAGGAAGGTTGATGATGATGACGGCAATGATCTCCACTCTCCAGAGCCCAGAACGGATTCCACATCAGCCCTCCCAAGAGAGATTAGGGCTTGGCGGCGGCTGTGTATCGTAAAACGTGATAATTCATTCTCTCTGATTTTTTTCTCCCTGAAAGTGAATATATGGAGTCGGGGGTGATGTCGATGGAGCCTCAGGGGGCCCACAAGGCAGGGGGCACGCCCAGGGGGCACCCCCACCCTCGTGGACAGGGTGTGGGCCCCCTGGTCTGGTTCTTTTCGCATATTTTTTTATATATTCCAAAATAAATCTACGTTGATTTTCAGGTCATTCCGATAACTTTTATTTCTGCACAAAAACAACACCATGGCAGTTCTGCTGAAAACAGCGTCAGTCCGGGTTAGTTCCATTCAAATCATGCAAGTTAGAGTCCAAAACAAGGGCAAAAGTGTTTGGAAAAGTAGATACGTTGGAGACGTATCAACTCCCCCAAGCTTAAACCTTTGCTTGTCCTCAAGCAATTCAGTTGATAAACTTAAAGTGATAAAGAAAAACTTTGACAAACTCTGTTTGCTCTTGTTGTTGCAAATATGTAAAGCCAACATTCAAGTTTTTCAGCAAAGATTATGAACTAACCACACTCACAATAACTTTTAGGTCTCATGTCTACTCATATCAATGGCATAATCAACTAGCGAGTAATAATAATAAACCTCGGATGACAACACTTTCTCAAAACAATCATAATATGATATAACAAGATGGTATCTCGCTAGACCTTTCTGAGACCGCAAAACATAAATGCAGAGCACCTCTGAAGATCAAGGACTGACTAGACATTGTAATTCATGGTAAAAGAGCTCCAGTCACAATCATGCTCAATGCAAATTAGTAGCAATACATGCAAATGACAGCGGTGCTCTCAAACTGGTGCTCTTTAATAAGAGGATGATGACTCAACGTAAAAGTAAATAGATAGGCCCTTCGCAAAGGGAAGCAGTGATTTGTAGAGGTGCCAGAGCTCGATTTTTTAAATAGAGATGAATAATATTTTGAGCGGTATACTTTCATTGTCAACATAACAACCAAGAGATCTCGATATCTTCCATGCTACACACATTATAGGCGGTTCCCAAACAGAACGATAAAGTTTATACTCCCCGCACCACCAACAAGCACACTCCACGGCTGACCCGAAACAATGGGTACCGTCCAAACCAGCAACAGCCCTGGGGGAGTTTTGTTTAATTATTATGATTTGAGCATGGGACTGGGCATCCCGGTTACCAGCCATTTTATCATGAATGATGAGCGGAGTCCACTCATCATGAGAATAACCCACCTAGCATGGAAGATATAGACAGCCCTAGTTGATACATGAGTTGTTCGAGCATACAAAACATAATTTCATTTGAAGGTTTGGAGTTTGGCACATACAAATTTACTTGGAACGACAGGTAGATACCGCATATAGGAAGGTATGGTGGACTCATATGGAATAACTTTGGGGTTTATGGAAGTGGATGCACAAGCAGTATTCCCGCTTAGTACAAGTGAAGGCTAGAAAGAGATTGGGAAGCGACCAGCTAGAGAGCGACAACAGTCATGAACATGCATTAAGATTAATCAACAATGAATGCAAGCATGAGTAGGATATAAATCACCATGAACATAAATATCATGGAGGCTATGTTGATTTTGTTTCAACTACATGCGTGAACATGTGCCAAGTCAAACCACTTGAATCGTTCAAAGGAGGATACCACCCTATCATACCACATCATAACCATTTAAATATCATGTTGGCACGCAAGATAGACCATTATAAACTCCAAGCTAATTAAGCATGGCATAAGCAGCTATGATCTCTAATTGTCATTACAAGCATGTTTAATACATAATAGACTAAATCAGGAATGATGAACTATCAGATTTACAAAAACAAGAGAGGTCGAGTTCATACCGGCTTTTCTCATCTCTATCAATTCATCATATATCGTCATTATTGCCTTTCACTCGCATGACCGAACGGTGTGGATAATAATAATAATGCACGTGCATTGGACATGCTGGAATCTGCAAGCACTTAATACAAGAGAGAAGACAAAGTAATGTGGCTCATGGTTAAATCAACAACAATGCATATAAGAGCCACTAAGCATTTTCATCATGGTCTCCTCCTCTTAACCCCCAAAGAAAAGAAAAGAAAAGAAACTATTTACACTGAAAAGCTCCCAACAAGCAAAAGAAGAACAAGAAATATTTTTGGGTTTTCTTTTAATTACTACTACCACAGGCATAGAAAGTAGACTAGCTAAAAAGCTACAACTAATTTTTTTTGTTTTTCTTAAGGTTTTTCTAACACACGAGAAAAGACTAGGAAAAGAAATGAAACTAGCATGGATAGTACAATGAAAAAGTATGAGCACCGACTACTGGAATAAGTGTGTGAACATGAATGTAATGTCGGTGAGAAATACGTACTCCCCCAAGCTTAGGCTTTTGGCCTAAGTTGGTCTTATTGCCACGGATCAAAGCTACTCTCTCCGGTGCACGGAGGAGCGTCCTTTGGGTGCCACTGGTTGGCAATCTCATCCGGGTCCCACCGATAAAGCGACTGTCGGTAAGGGTCAAGTGGTGGTTCCGGCTCTGGCTCTGAAGCTTGTGCTTGGCTCCAGTACGCATAAACAGCATCCGGCAAAACGAGGTACGTGCCTGAAAGTAGATCAAACAGAGATGGTGCAGGCAAGGTAATAATCTCACAATATTTTTCATCAAACATCAATTTATACTTAAGCAACTTCTTCTTATCTTTAACAATAAAATCATGTGATATTATACTCTTAAAGTTTAGAAAAGCCGGGGCCAGCAACTTTTCTTCCTTCTCCTGCCTAATAGGTATTCTAAAGTGTTCAGCTAGGCGTGAAGCAAAGATGCCTCCAAAGATAGGACCCTTTGTACGGTTCAGACTTAATCGTTTAGCAACAACAACATCCAAGCTAAAAGTTGTATCTTGAAACAAAGCATGGCACAAAATAACAATATCAGGGGCACTAAGATTCTCACTATTCCCGCGACCAATTAAACATCTACTAGCAAATATAACAAAGTAGCATAGAACAGGAAAATGTATACTAGTAATTCTTGCGTCTGAAACTTGCCTCGTTTCCCCTACAGCTATCATATCGATAAACCCCTCAACATCCATACGATGTGGTTCCTCAAGACTACCAGCGAAGGGTATCTTACATACTTGACAGAATTCATAGAATGACATCTCCTTAACCTCATCATATAAATGAAACTCCACTGAAGGTGGTGATTTCTTAGCATGAAAATGAAAGTTTTGCGTGAAAATATTAGTGAGCAAGAGATATTGTTCACGCTGGTCGTGGAGGAAGTCTGTGAGGCCTGCATTCTTCGCCAAATAATAAAAGTCTTTATAAATCCAGGCGGCTTCTAAGAACTCATTGCAAGGCCATTCACACGGCCGAACTTCCGCAGTGCGAGGAAGATTGTATTTGGGCTTCTTATTCTCTTCCTTCTGCTTATCCTTTGAGCTTTGACTAGAAGAGAATCTCAGCAATCTCCTCATCATTTTCTTCCTCTGAAAATTTCTGAAATTTTTAGTGACTCAAAATAAATTTGAACCAAACTCAACAAGATTGATAGCAACTACTCCTACAAGTGCCTAGAGACTATATCATGCATTAGAACTACTTGGAACCACATAAATTTGAGATGCAAGCTCAAGAACAGGGTCACCTAAGCAGCAAAAATTTGCAATGAATAAATCACTAGAACAAAAACTAATTGGACCATTGGAGGAGTCACATACCAAAGAACAATCTCCCCAAACAGTTTTGTGAATGGAGCTTTGAGCAAGGAGATCGAAAATGGCAGCAAGATGAGCTAGAACTCGTGCTTGAGCTGGTTGGTGATTTTTTTGGGAGGAAGAAGAAGTGTGTGGGTGCTGGAGTAAGTGGAGGGGGGCCACGTGGGGCCCACAAGGTAGGGGGTGCACCTAGGGGGGTGGGCGCGCCCTGCACCCTCGTGGCCAGGTGCTGGCTCCCCCTGCTGTGTTCTGAGTGCCAAATATTCTTAAATATTCTGGAAAAAAAAATCATATTTCACTTTTGGGGTATTTTTTATTGCACGGATAACTCTGAAAACAGACAGAAAATACTATTATTGATTTATTTAATCTAATTAGCAGAAAGTAAAAGGAGGGTACAAAAGGTTGTGCTTTCTAAATTCACCCATCTCATGGTCATCAAAAGGGATCCATTGACAAGGTTGATCAAGTCTTGTTAACAAACTCTTCCCGAATAACATGAAATCGGAGAATTTTCTAATAACACTAGGTTACCTCAATGGGGATATGCATGTCCCCAACAATAAGAATATCATATTTCTTCTTGATAGTAGGAAGAAGAAATTCAAAACCTCCAGTAATAATCGTTGATTTTTTTTCAAAGAATTGATACTGTGGACCTGAGGTTGTTTCCTCGGGAAGTGTACCGTATGCTCATTGTCATTAACATGAAAAGTGACATTGCCTTTGCTGCAATCAATAACAGCCCCTGCAGTATTCAAAAAGGGTCTACCAAGGATAATAGACATACTATTGTCCTCGGGAATATCAAGGATAACAAAGTCCTTTAGAATAGTAACATTTGCAACCACAACAGGCACATCCTCACAAATACCGACAGGTATAGCAGTTGATTTATCGGCCATTTGCAAAGATATTTTAGTAGGTGTCAACTTATTCAAATCAAGTCTATGATATAAAGAGAGAGGCATAACACTAACACCGGCTCCAAGATCACATAAAGCAGTTTTAACATAGTTTCTTTTAATGGAGCAAGGTATAGTTGGTACTCCTGGATCTCCTAGTTTCTTTGGTATTCCACCTTTAAAAGTATAATTGGCAAGCATGGTAGAAATTTCAACTTCAGGTATTTTTCTTTTATTTGTGATAATATCTTTCATATACTTAGCATAAGGATTTGTTTTAAGCATACCAGTCAAACGCATACGCAAATAAATAGGTCTAATCATTTCAGCAAAGCACTCAAAATCCTCATCATCCTTTTTCTTGGTTGGTTTAGGAGGAAAAGGCACGGGTTTCTGAACCCATGGTTCTCTTTCCTTACCGTGCTTCCTAGCAACAAAGTTTCTCTTATCATAACGTTGATTCTTTGGTTGTGGGTTATCAAGATCAACAGCACGTTCAATCTCTACATCATTGTCATTGCTAGGTTGAGCATCATCATGAACATCATCATTAACATTATCACTACGTTCATGTTCATTACAAGATTGTGTTTCAGCATCAGATATAGAGATATCATTGGGATTCTCAGGTGTGTCAACGACGGGTTCACTAGAAGCATGCAAAGTCCTATCATTTTTCTTTTTCTTCTTCTTAGAAGAACTAGGTGCATCTACATTAGCTCTCCGAGAATCTTGCTCAATTCTCTTAGGGTGGCCTTCAGGATACAGAGGTTCCTGAGTCATTTTACCACCTCTAGTCACAACTCTAATAGCATTATCATTTTTCTTACTATTTAATTCATTGAGCAAATCATTTTGTGCTTTAAGTACTTGTTCTACTTGACTGGTAACCATAGAAGCATGTTTACTAATGAGTTTAAGTTCACCTTTAACTCTAGACATATAATCACGCAAGTGTTCGATCATGTAAGCATTACGTTGCAATTGTCTACCAACATAAGCATTGAAATTTTCTTGTTTCACAATAAAATTGTCAAACTCATCTAAGCATTGGCTAGCAGACTTATAATGAGGAATATCACCTTCATCAAATCTATAAAGAGAATTTACCTTTACTACCTGTGTCGGGTTATCAAGACCATGTATTTCTTCAATAGGTGGTAAATTCTTAACATCTTCAACTTTAATACCTTTTTCTTTCATAGATTTCTTTGCCTCTTGCATATCTTTAGGACTGAGAAATAGAACACCCCTTTTATTTGGAGTTGGCTTAGTTCAGGAAGTGTCCAATTGTTTTCATTGGTCAACATATTATTCAATAACAATTCAGCTTGATCAACAGTTCTTTCCCTGAAAACACAAGCAGCACAACTATCCAAGTGGTCTCTAGAAGCATCGGTTAGTCCATTATAAAATATATCAAGTATTTCATTTTTCTTGAGAGGATGATCAGGCAAAGCATTAAGTAAGCGGAGAAGCCTCCCCCAAGCTTGTGGGAGACTCTCTTCTTTAATTTGCACAAAATTATATATTCCCCGTAAGGCAGCTTGTTTCTTTTGAGCGGGAAAATATTTAGCAGATAAGTAATAAATCATATCCTGGGGACTACGCACACAACCAGGATCAAGAGAATTAAACCATGTCTTAGCATCACCCTTCAACGAGAACGGAAATAACTTATGGATATAGTAGTAACAAATTTTTTCCTTGTTGGTGAATAGGGTGGCTATATCATTCAACTTAGTAAGATGTGCCACAACAGTTTCAGATTCATAACCATGGAAAGGATCAGATTCAACCAAAGTAATCAACTCAGGATCGACAGAGAAATCATAATCCTTATTAGGAACACAGATAGGTGAAGTAGCAAAAGCAGGGTCATTTTCGTTCTAGCATTCAAAGACTTTTCTACCAGCTTAGCTAATAATTTCTTAAGATCATATCTATCATTGCAAGCAAGAAAGTCTCTAGCAGTTTCTTCATCCATAACATAACCCTCAGGAACAACACGCAATTCATATTTAGGAGGAGAATCTTCATCATCACTTTCATCAATATTATCAGTTTCAATAATTTCATTCTCTCTAACTTTAGCAATTTGTTCATCAAGAAATTCACCTAGTGGCACAGTATTGTAAAACAGTAAAACCGAGCGACCTATGGCCCCTCACAGCGATTTGAGATCGCGCACCGTCAGATCTACCCACGAACGCACTAGATATCGCTATGTCATCCCACAGCCTTTTTTTCACCTCACTCGCCCGTGTGAGCCCGCACGAGACGTCCGGCTAACATAACTGGGCTGCTGCTCCACAAATCGTCCTACGCATTCTCTCATACACCGGGCCGTGGCCCAAAAAATCATCCTATGCACTCTCTCATACACCGGGCCGTGGCCCAAAAAAATAAGAAACTTGTCAGATCGCAGGGGAGATTCATGGCGATCCCTTTCAAATCCTTCTCAGCCAGTGGGAGAGCTGAGAAGAGGCAAAGACCATGTGGCATGAGGAGGCGGTGGATACTTGCCCGCTGAAGCAAAGGAGAGAGGCAAAGACGATGGTGTGCGCGACGGCGGTGGCGGCCATGGCTCCTGCGCAAGGAGGTTTTCTCCATCGCCCGTTTTGTTTTCGGCTGCAGGCCTCTAATGACATGTGAACCTCCGTCTTCTGCAAATCAGTTCATGTCAAATTGATATGCTTCTGCGGTCCTGCCACTACCAATTTCCTGTAGCGGCTACAGTTCCAGCATTCAGGTAACTAAGTGTCTCGTTGAGGAACTTTGGACAGCATCCTTCAATTGTCGCCTCTGGTTCAGACTATTGGAAAAGCATAGGCAAATATTACGTGAGTAAGATGAAATAAGGAGGTAAGCAGTGTATTTTAACTGGCCATGCCTATAAATAAAACTCGACCAACATGCCCTATAGCATATGTGGTATATTGTTTTCCCTTATATTGAAAGTACTACCTTCACCATTGCATGAAAAAAGAAGGAAAACATGTGTGGTATAGTCATCCTACAAAAACATGGCAGACAGAATAAAGCCAAAATCCGCATTATGTGCAAGCATAATAAGTTATTCTATAAATGTATAATATGCAAAGAGAAGTCAAATTGATCCAACTTTTCCAGGCTACAAAAGATTTTACCAATTGAATGTAGAAATGAACGGGCGCGGCAACGCGCGCCATCATGGTCTAGTTATCAAGCATAGAAGTAGTTTCATCATACATAGCGGAAGTGGCATCATCAAGAACATACGACATATTAGATTCAATAGCAGGAGTAGGTGTCGCAAGTTTACTCATAACAGAGGGTGAATCAAGTGCAAAGCTAGATGGCAGTTCCTTACCTCCCCTCGTAGTTGAGGGATAGATCTTGGTTTTTGAGTCTTTCAAGTTCTTCATAGTGATCAACAGATATAAATCCCAAGTGACTTAAAGAATATAGCTATGCTCCCCGGCAACGGCGCCAGAAAATAGTCTTGATAACCCACAAGTGTAGGGGGTCGCAACAGTTTTCGAGGGTAGAGTATTCAACCCAAATTTATTGATTCGACACAAGGGGAGCCAAAGAATACTCTCAAGTATTAGGAGTTGAGTTGTCAACTCAACCACACCTGGAAGACTTAGTATCTGCAGCAAGGTAATTTAGTAGCAAAGTAATATGGAAGTAACGGTAACAGTGGCAAAGGTAGAGATAGTAGTTTTGTAGTGATTATAACAGTAACAGCTGAAAAGTAAATAAGCAGCAAGCAATATTTGAAAAGCTCATAGGCATTGGATCAGTGATGAATAATTATGTCGGATGCGATTCCTCATGTAATAGTTATAACATAGGGTGACACAGAACTAGCTCCAATTCATTAATGTAATGTAGGCATGTATTCCGAATATAGTCATACATGCTTATGGGAAAGAACTTGCATGACATCTTTTGTCCTACTCTCCCGTGGCAGCGGGGTCCTATTGGAAACTAAGGTATATTAAGGCCTCCTTTTAATAGAGTGCCGTACCAAAGCATTAACACATAGTGAATACATGAACTCCTCAAACTACGGTGATCACCGGGAGTGGTCTCGATTATTGTCACTACGGGGTTGCCGGATCATAACATATAGTAGGTGACTATTGACTTGCAAGATAGGATAAAGAACATACCTATATTCATGAAAACATAACAGGTTTAGATCTGAAATCATGGCACTCGAGCCCTAGTGACAAGCATTAAGCACGGCAAAGTCATAGCAACATCAATCTTAGAACATAGTGGATACTAGGGATCATACCCTAACAAAACTAACTCGATTACATGGTAAATCTCATCCAACCCATCACCGTCCAGCAATCCTATGATGGGATTACTCACGCACGGCGGTGAGCATCATGGAATTGCTAATGGAGGAAGGTTGATGATGACGACGTCGACGATCTCCACTCTCCGGAGCCCTGAACGGACTCCAGATCAGCCCTCCCGAGAGAGATTAGGGCTTGGCGGTGGCTCCGTATCGTAAAACGCGATAATTCCTTCACTCTGATTTTTTTTCTTCCCGAAAGTGAATATATGGAGTCAGGGGCGATGTCGGTGGAGCCTCACGGGGCCCATGAGGCAAGGGGCGCGCCCCCACCCTCGTGGATAGGGTGTGGGCCCCCTGGTCTGGTTCTTTCCACGGATATTTTTTATATATTCCAAAATAAATATCCGTTGATTTTCAGGTCATTCCGAGTACTTTTATTTCTACACAAAAACAACACCATGGTAGTTCTGCTGAAAACAGCGTCAGCCCGGGTTAGTTCCATTCAAATCATGCAAGTTAGAGTCCAAAACAAGGGCAAAAGTGTTTGGAAAAGTAGATACGTTGGAGGCGTATTAGTTATCCCATCACGTATTATAGATTTTCCACCATATTAAGGATTAGACATATGAATTCAGGTTCCCGTGGTATGCATGGTATGTTTCACAACAATAACTAAGGTGGTATTTTTTCCAGTGATTTGTTGGACATGGATTGTGCAAATTTAGTTTGTCGTGCAACTGTTTCAATGCTTTTGGATATGTCATGTTTCACAATCAAAACAAGTTGCAGTAAGTTTTACTCTTTTGTTTAATATTACACTGAGTTTTGTCATAATATTTTCCTAAGATATATATGATTGCGGTTATTACGATTGCGGTTATTAAGCCTATTCCACATTTTCTACCATATGTAGTTACAATCCGAAGATGGTCCTTTTGTCACTAATGGAGCTCTAAATGAATTGTGGTGGCCATTTGTATGATTCCAAGTTCCCAATTGAAGATGGCTCCCTTCAAGGCAACCGAATATAATCAAAATATATTACAACCGGTTCCTGCAGCAACGCACGGGGTATCATCTAATTTGATATGTAGGTGACCAGTGCTTGGGTGCTATTCTTACTTGAACAAGTCTCCCACTTACGTTTACCCCCTCTTGCAACCATCTGCAGCTATGAAAGAAGAATTAAGATAAATCTAACCATAGCATGAAACTTATGGATCCAAATCACCCTTACAGAATATCGCATAAACTAGTGTTTAAGCTTCTGTCACTCTAGCAACCCATCATCTAATAACTACTCCACAATGCATCCCCTTAGGCCCAAAGATGGTCAAGTGTCATGTAGTCGACGTTCACATCACACCACTAAGAGAATCAACAACATATACAGATCATCAAAGTTTGAACGAATGGCAAATTGACATGATTACTTATGACAAGATTCTCCCCTGTCCTCAAGAATAAAAGTAACTACTCACAATTCATCTTCGTGTCCAAGATCAGAGGGGTATTGAAAAGCATAATAGATCTGAACATATAATTTTCCACCAAATAAATCAACTAGCATCAACTACAAGATGTAATCAACACTACTAGCAACCCACATGTACCGATATGAGGTTTAGATACAAAGATTGAATACAAGGGATGAACTAGGGTTTGAGATGAGATGGTGCTCGTGAAGATGTTGATGAAGATTGATCCTCCCGCGATGAGAGGGTTGTTGGTGATGATGATGGCTTCGATTTCCCCCTCCCGGAGGGAAGTATCCCCGACGGAATCGCTCCGTCGGAGAGCAAAAGTGCTCCTGTCCAGGTTCCACCTCGAGACGGTGGCGCTTTGTCCCGAAAGTCCTCTCCTTTTTTCTAGGGCAAATGGGTTTATATACCAGCAGATGGGCGTCGGAGGGTGGCGAGGGGCCCCACAAGCCACCAGGACACGCCCTAGTGCCTCGTGGGCTCCTAGGTGGCCCCCTCTCATACTTATTTGCACCAATATATTTTTATTCATTCCAACCTAAATGTCCTTAAAATTTCAGCTCATTTGGAGAAGTGCAGAATAGGTATCTCTGACATAGCTTTTTCACGTCCAGAATTTCAGTTACCAGCAATGTCCCTCTACATGTAAATCTTGCATATTAAGACAGAAAAGGCATTAGAATTGCTCCAAGAAGTGTTATATTGATTAAAAACACTATAAATAACAGTAGGAAAACATGATGCGAAATGGACGTATCAACTTCCCCAAGCTTAGACTTCACTTATCCCCAAGCGAAAGCCGATTTCTGTAATCATGTCCACATGTTTTGAGAGAGAGGTGTCGATAAAAACAAAATACAGACATAGAAGCATCATGATCGTTATTATAGCAGCAATATTTATGATCAAAAACTTCTCATAGGCAGGTAACAATTCATCACAACATTGAAGTATAAGGCATACACTTTCTTGAAAACTAAGAAACTATGTTCTCAGTCAACAATGCAATTGCAATTCATCATATTTTCAGGATGGGTCTCATGTCAGAGATTTTTAGCAAGTCCACATACTCAACCATCATTTAGTCTTCTATGATTGCTAACACTCACGACATATATATGGAGCAGAAAGTTTCAGCTAGACATGTAGAAAGATAGTGGCTTATAGTTTTGCGTCCCAACTTATTCACGGCAAGGGTGATGTCAACAACAGTAACTCATGATCACTCATATCCAACTGGATATATATGCCTAGATCTTTCCCCACCACATGATGCTTGCAAAAAAGAAAAAGAAAAAGGAATAGATGGGAACACTATTGACTCTTGCATGAATATTAAATACATAAAAAGTAAAAGATATGCCCTTCACAGAGGGAAACAGAGGTTGTCATGCGCTTTTTATTTTTGGATGTTCAATCTCTTAATGTAAAGGAACGTCACTTTATACTGCACCTTGTGATAGCAACCTCTATATTATGCAGTCCATCGTTTTTATTTCTTTGTCGTCACAAGATTGTACAAAGCTTATTTTCCTTTAGAATAAAAGATCATACATATTTAGGAGCAATTTTCATTACTTTATGCACCGATGACTGATACGTCTCCCTCGTATCTATAATTTTTGATTGTTTCATGCCAATATTATACAAGTTTTACATACTTTTGGCAACATCTTTATGATTTATTTGGACTAACTTACTTACCCAGTGTCAGTTCCTGTATTCTACATGTTTTTTTGTATCGCAGAGTATCCATATCAAACGAAGTCTAAATGCAATAAAATTTCATGGAGCATTATTTTGGAATATATGTGATTTTTGGGAGGTGGAAGCTACATAAACGGAGGCTCGTGGTGGGCACAACCCACCACGGCGTGCCAGATGTACCAGGCGTGGCCTGGTGTATCGTGCCCACCTGGAACGTCGGTTGGAGCTGTACTTTGGGCGAAAGGAAGCTTATATCCGGAAACAATTCGTGTAAAAATCTCAACGCAATCGAAGTTATGGATCTCGGGAATATAAGAAACGGTTTTTGGCCAGATCTGGGGGACGCTAAACAGAAGAGGACAGAGAGACATATCCAATCTCAGAGGGGCTCTCGCCCCTCCCATGCCATGGAGACCAAGGACCAGAGGGGAAACCCTTCTCCCACCTAGGGAGGAGGCCAATGAAGAAGAAGAAGGAGGGGGGCTCTCTCCCCCTCGCTTCTAGTAGCGCCGAGTGCCACCGGGGCAATGATCGGGACGGCGATCTACATCAACAATCTTGCTACCGTCCACACCAACTCTCCCCCTCTATGCAGCGGTGTAACCTCTCTATTACTATTGTAATTCTTTACTTAAACATGGTGCTCAACTCCATATATTATTTCCCAATGATATTTGGCTATCCCATGATGTTTGAGTAGATCTGTTTTGTCCTACGGGCTTATCGATGAAATTGCTATGGTTGGTTTAATTTGCTTGTGGTTATGTTGATGTCCTTTGGTGCCCATCATATGAGCGCGCGTGTGGATCACACCATATGGTTAGTTGTATGCTGATAGGACTATGTATTGGAGGGCAAGGGTAACAGCAGCTTCAGCCTGGCATAGAAAATGATGCATAATGGATTAAAGGGGGGCCAATATATCTTAAGGCTATGGTTGGGTTTTACCTTAATGAACGATACTAGTTGCGGATGCTTGCTAGAGTTCCAATCATAAGTCCATAGAATTCCAAGTAAGGGACGATATGCTAGCAGTGGCCTCTCTCACATACAAACTTGATATCAATCTAGTGACGTAGTTGATGGCCTATGGACAAATCATTCTCTTGTGATACAAAAAGCTTGCTACTACACTATTTTTATTGTCTTGCAACCTATTTCAAGTTCCCACAAAGTACTCCTAGTTTTATACTTGTTTTCGGTAAAGCAAACGTTAAGTGTGCATAGAGTTGTATCGGTGGTCGATAGAACTCGAGGGAATATTTATTCTACCTTTAGCTCCTCGTTGGGTTCGACACTCTTACTTAACGAAAAAGGCTACAAACGATCCCCTATACTTGTGGGTTATCAAGGCCTTTTTCTGGCGCCGTTGTCGGAGAGTTATAGTGTGGGGTGAATATTTTCGTGTGTGCTTGTTTACTTTATCACTAGTAGTTTTTATTCTGTGCTCTTGTTTTGTATCTTTAGTTAAGGGTAAAAAACGCAAAAATACCAGAAAAAATAGTGGTACCTACTGAACCAATGGTTAAAGAACCACCCAAAATCTATCACACTACTGAAGCTTTTTACTTGGATCATCTTTGATCCCGATGTGCTCGGGCCAAAACCCCAACTGGCTTAGTTGAGGGAAAATCTTTAGATGAGCATGCTTGTTATGTGCGACACCGCATTTCTAAAAAAAGGAAACTTTTACTAGATCAAATTCATCGTTTGCAATGCTTTGCTTGGAATTTATGTGAAATATATGATGTTACTTGTTGTTCTAGAGACCCTAAGAAACACCTTCCATACCAATGCGAGTTTAGTGATGATGGAATCGCATCTTCGTATGCTAAGGATGTTTATAATTACTATGATGTTCAACAAATTGAAGAATTTGTTGCTTTTAATGGTGCTTATGAAATTGCTTCTTTGATTGAAGAGTATGATGCTACTCTCTACAAATCTGAAAATTTTGCCATACTTAAATATTGCTATGATAACTATGCTTCCAATGCTTATATTAAACCATATATTCAACACTTCTCTATTTTCCAAGAAGAGACTAATATTTTGTAGGAGTCTATGGAAGAAGAAATTGATGACACTGTGAGCTCATTAGATGAAAAAAGATGAGAGGAGAGTGAAGAAAAAAAGGATGAAGAGCGGATTGATCACCCGTTCCCACCATTTAATGAGAGTAACTCTTTATCCCATACATCGTTTAATTTTCCTTCGAATTTACCGAAGGATGAATGCAATGATGATTGCTATGATCTCGTTGATTCTTTTGAAATATCCCTTTTTGATTATGCTTGCTATGCTTGTGGCCAAGATGCCAATATGAATTATGCTTATAGA
Source organism: Secale cereale (assembly GCA_902687465.1). Lineage (NCBI taxonomy): Eukaryota > Viridiplantae > Streptophyta > Magnoliopsida > Poales > Poaceae > Secale > Secale cereale. The sequence goes on from LR738714.1 coordinate 454,334,236, forward strand.
GATGAACTTGCTATAGTTCCTTATGTTAAACATGAGATAGTTGCTATTGCACCCACACATGATAGTCCTATTATCTTTTTGAATTCTCCCGACTACACTATATTGAAGAAGTTTGCACTTATTAAGGATTACATTGATGGGTTGCCTTTTACCGTTGCACATGATGTTTTTGATGAATATAATATGCATGTGCTTGCTGCTCCTACTTGCAATTATTATGAGAGAGGAACTACATCTCCACCTCTCTATGTTTCCAACACGATAAAATTGCAAGAAACTGCTTATAATATGCATTGGTCTTTACTTGATGTGCATGAATTGTTCTTTTATGACATGTTAATACATAGGAAGAGAGTTAGACTTCGTCATTGATTGATATATGTTGCTTTGTGCTCACTACTAAATGCCAAATCATTGCTAATTAAAATTGTCTTTGATATACCTTGGGATCCGGGTGGATTCGTTACTTGAGCACTGTATGCCTAGCTTAATGGCTTTAAAGAAAGCGCTGCCATGGAGACAACCCGGAAGTTTAAAAAAAGTGTCATTTTTTTCTGTTGAGTGCTTTTATAAAGTTTAAAAAAATTATAGAGGGGAACCTAAAACTCTTTTTCAAAAAGAGAAGCGATTGAAAGGTGATGCATTGCGGAAATAAGGGTCGACCTTGAACACTTGTGTTCATGCTTATGGAAACAATGTAGAATTTTTCATGGAAATTTCTTGCAAAAATAATTATCCCCTTGTACAATTCCATTGTATTATAAAAATAATGTGCCAAGAGTTTCCTTTAGGATGATTAAATTGCTTGTTGGTTTGTGCGGTGCAAAAACTGAATCTTTGGCTATAGTGTGCGATTTTACATTTTTTACTGGAATGTCCAAAGCTTCTGAAACTGTTTGAAAAGTCTTTCTATACAAAATGTTTACTTTTCCATAATTTTTAGAGTTACAGAAGTATGGTGGATGTTCAAATCTTTATAGACTGTCCTGTTTTCACAGATTGTTTTTATAGCTTCATTATTTGTGTATGTTTGAGTTCTTGTTGAAGCCTCCTTGACTTGGGGCCACAGAATTGTGATAGAATACAATGGGTAATGTTTGTTTATAATTATGCAATAATATTAGAGCAGTACATTATGGGATTTCATTGGTCATATGCACTAACCCCGCCACTAAAAGTCCGGTTAAGTTTTGTGTGGATGAAGTGTTCGAAGATCGAGGAGGTCTCGATGCGAGGAAAAGAAGGAGAGGCAAGACCTCAAGCTTGGGGATGCCCAAGGAACCCCAAGTAAATATTCAAGGAGACTCAAGCGTCTAAGCTTGGGGATGCCGCGGAAGGCATCCCATCTTTCTTCAACAAGTATCGGTATGTTTTCGCATTTGTTTCGTTCACAAGATATGCGTAAATTCTTGGAGCGTCATGTGCCTTTTATTTTTATTTTAATAATGCACCATGCCGGTATGAGATAGTCCTTGGTTGATTTATGGAATGCTGTTTGCAATGCACTTAAATCTTTTGAGTATGGCTTTATAGAATGCTTCATGTGCTTCACTTATATCATTTGAAGTTTGGATTGCCTGTTTCTCTTCACATAGAAAACCGATGTTCGTAGAATGTTCTCGTGCTTCACTTATATTTGTTAGAGCATGATGTTTTGTAGAAATAATTAAACTCTCATGCTTCACTTATATATATTTAGAGAGTCAACAGGAATTGGTCAATTGCATGGTTAGTTATAAAATCATACATAAAACTTATGGATCACTAAATATGATATGTTTGATCCCTTGCAATAGTTTTGTGATATAGAGATGATAATATGTGGGAGGTACTAGTGGATGATCGTGTTTAGTAAGATATTGGTGTTAAGGTTTGTGATTCCCGAAGCATGCACGTATAGTCTCTCGTTATGCCGGGAAGTTGGAGCACAATTTATCCTTGATTGTCATATCTTTGTGTGAAGGTCGGGGGCGTGCGATGGTTAACTCCTACCAACCTCCCCCCTAGGAGCATGCGTAGTATTACTTTTCTTCGAGGGCTAATAAACTTTTGCAATAAGTATATGATTTCTTTATGACTAATGTGAGTCCATGGATTATACGCACTCTCACCCTTTCATAATTGCTAGCCTCTCTCGTGCCGCGCAACTTTCGCCGGTGCATAAACTTTATTATACCTTCCTGAAAACAGCACCAGACCTACCTATTATGGCATTTTCATAGCCATTTCAAGATATATTGCCATGCACTTCCATCATATAGTTGACTTGAGCATTCATTTTCATATTGGTTTGCATGATTGTAAGACAGCTAGCACAATATTTTCATGGCTTGTCCATTTTTTGATATCTTTGTTATGCTAGATCATTGCACATCCTGGTACACTACCAGAGGCATTCATCTAGAGTCATACTATGTCATAGGTATCGAGTTGTAATTTTTACTTCTTTTGAGTTATAAGTAAATAGAAGTGTGATGATCATCGTTATACATTATTAGAGCATGCCCCATGATGATAGGATGATGGAGACAATGATTCCCCCACAAGTTGGGATGCGACTCCAGATTTTAAAAATAATAAAAGAGGCCAAAGAAGCCCAAATAAAAAAAGAGGCCAAAGAAGCCCACCAAAAACAAACAAAAATTATAAAAAAAAGAAAAAAAATGAAAGGAAAAGAAAAGGGGCACGCAAATACCACACTTGTGCTTCAAAGTAGCACCATGTTTTTCATGTAGAGAGTCTCGTATGCTTTCACTTTCATATACTAGTGGGAATTTTTAATAGGATTAGATGCATACCCAATTAGTTTCATATTGAACTTTCATACACTTATAGCTCTTAGTTGCATCTGTTGCATGGCAATCCCTACTCCTCACATTGATATCGATTGATGGACATCTCCATAGTCAATTAGTTTGCCTAGTTGACGTGAGGCTTTCTTCCCTTCTTTTGCCTACTACCACCACATTATATTCCACCTATATTGCTATATCCATGGTTTGCGCTCATGTATTGCGTGAGAGTTGAAAATGCTGAAGCACGTTAAAAAGTATGAACCAATTGCTTGGCCGACACTGGGGTAGTTCATGATTTATACTTTGAGCTGGGAAGACAGAGCATGACATGATTATATGATTTTGTAGGGATAACGTTCTTTAGCATTTTATATTCTGAAAGACATGATTGTTTGTTGGGATGCCCGAGTATTGATGTCTTTATGTCAAAGTATAGACTATTGCTTTGAATCACTCATGTCGTAATATTCATGCCATGATTGGATATATGATCAAGTTTATGCTAGGTAGCATTCCATATCAAAAATTATCTTTTTTATCATTTACCTACTCGAGGACGAGCAGGAATTAAGCATGGGGATGCTGATACGTCTCTGTCGTATCTATAATTTTTTATAGTTTCATGCCAATATTATACAAGTTTTACATACTTTTCGCAACTTTTTATATGATTTATTTGGACTAACTTACTTACCCAGTGCCCAGTGCCAGTTCATATTTTTTGCATGTTTTTTTATCGCAGAGTATCCATATCAAACAAAGTCCAAATGCAATAAAATTTCATGGAGCATTATTTTGGAATATATGTGATTTTTGGGAGGTGGAAGCTACGTAAATGGAGGCCCGTGGTGGGCACAACCCACCACAGCGCGCCAGAGGAGCCAGGCGTGGCCTGGTGTATCGTGCCCACCTGGAACGTCGGTTGGATCTGTACTTCGGGCGCAAGGAAGCTTATATTCGGAAAAAATCGTGTAAAAATCTCAGCGCAATCAGAGTTATGGATCTTCGGGAATATAAGAAACGGTTTTCGGACAGATATGGGGGACGTGAAACAGAAGAGGACAGAGAGACAGATCCAATCTCGGAGGGGCTCTCACCCCTCCCATGCCATGGAGACCAAGGACTTGAGGGGAAACCCTTCTCCCATCTAGTGAGGAGGCCAAGGAAGAAGAATAAGGAGGGGGCTCCATCCCCTCGCTTCTGGTGGCGCTGGAGTGCCACCGGGGCAACGATCGGGACGACAATCTACATCAACAATCTTGCTACCGTCAACACCAACTCCCCCCCTTTGTGCAGTGGTGTAACCTCTCTATTCCCGTTGTAATTCTCTACTTAAATATGGTGCTCAACTCCAGATATTATTTCCCAATGATATTTGGCTATCTTATGATGTTTGAGTAGATCTATTTTGTCCTACAGGCTTATTGGTGATTTGCTATGGTTTGTTTAATTTGCTAGTGGTTATGTTGTTGTCCTTTGGTGCCCATCATATGAGCGGGCATGTGGATCACACCATAGGGTTAGTTGTATGTTGATAGGACTGCGTATTGGAGGGCAAGGGTGACAGCAGCTTCAGGCTGGCATAGAAATTGATGCATACGGAATTGAAGGGGGACCAATATATCTTAAGGCTATGGTTGTGTTTTACCTTTATGAACGATAGTAGTTGCGGATGCTTGCTAGAGTTCCAATCATAAGTGCATAGAATTCCAAGTAAGGGGCGATATGCTAGTAGTGGCCTCTCCCACATATAAACTTGCTATCAATCTAGTGACGTGGTTGATGGCCTATGGACAAATCATTCTCTTGTGATACAAAAAGCTTGCTACTACACAACTTTTATTGTACAACCTATTTCAAGTTCCCACAAAGTACTCCTAGTTTTATACTAGTTTCCGGTAAAGCAAACGTTAAGTGTGCGTAGAGTTGTATCGGTGGTCGATAGAACTTGAGGGAATATTTATTCTACCTTTAGCTCCTCGTTGGGTTCGACACTCTTACTTATCGAAAAAGGCTACAAACGATCCCCTATACTTGTGGGTTATCAATGACAACTTACTTAAGCGATCTTATTCAATCCATAGGTAGGTATAGTGGACTCTAATAACATGAAACTGGGTATAAGGTTTTTGGATGCACAAGTAGTATCTCTACTTGGCGCGGAGTTTTGACTAGCAAAGATATTGGGAAAGCACCATATGTTGGAGGAACTATGACAATATAAATTCTATGTGAATATAACCAAACATAACTCATTATGTTGTCTTCCTTGTCACAACGTCAACTATTCGACATAAAATACTTGTTGGGGCTCACAATCATAAAAGATGTCCAAGATAGTATATTTACATGTGAATCTTCTCTTCCGTTCTAATTCTTTCATGACTTACATCATTGACCAATGCTATGTTTATCAACTTTTAATAAATTTTATCACTTATCTTTTCTTTATGTGATATCATTACTTTCCATAAGATTAGCATATGATCTTTCCATTATTTTCATTGAAAATATTGAAGTAAAGAAGCAAAACTCAAACAACTCTTTATAATATAAATCTCACTCGATTACATAGATAGATAGATCACGATACTAGCACTTGAAAATAGATCATACTAATCTTTTATTAAACTAAATCATGAAATAACTAAGGATCGAACTAAAATATGTAAAGATAATAAAAGTGATGGTGATACGATATCGGGGCATCTTCCCCAAGCTTGGCACAAGCCAGGGGGAGTGCCTATATTCGTGTACTCGAGTTTCTTTTGTTGGTGATGTTGGTGATGATGAAGTGTTAGTCTTGTCCTCCGGCTTCCATGGCGTAGGTTCTCCATCATAAAAGGACGAACGAGTCTCTCGAGTCCTAAACTTGCAGCTAAACTCATACCTTTGAATCTTGCCTCGTACTCAAAACTTTTGTTTTGGAGATCATAAACATGGCCTTGGAGATAATCGATTCGTTCGTTGAGCTGGAAGACGATGTTCGTCATTGACTGCCATCCATGTTGTGATCATGGATGAATTCCGTGAGTGGTTTGTGCAGACTCCACGTTCCACCATCCCTTTGCACCTGAAGATGTCTTGTTCCGCCGCTTCGAGCCTGGCTTCCACGGTTCATATCTTCTTAGGCCCTTGATCATCCCGGATGTGGAGCACCCCCTCACGCACCTCTATGGCTTGAGGGTGCTTCATCACCTCTGATAGGTAAGGGTTGATGACCTTCTCGTAGAACCTGTCCTTGGAAGAGCTTGGTGGAGCCATGGCGATCTAGATCTTTCAGGAAGTAACACGAAACAAGAATAGAGATAATTTTTGCTATATGGAGGTCAAGACATTCGAGAGTATATATAAAGAATTTTTATCTTGCGTAACAAGTATTCCAGAAGAAAGTGGAGTCGGAAAGGCTCGCGAGAGGCCCATAAGCCACCAGGGCGTGCCCTAGGGGGTGTGCATGCCCTGTTGCCTCATGTGCACCTCGTGGGTCCCCTTGGTTGTTTATTATCTTTGTATTTTGTTCTAATATTCCAAAATCGGCAGAAAATATTTTTATGGAATTTTTAGAGTCGGTTTACTTATCGTATGACGTACCTCTTCCTTTTCAGGGTTATGGAGTGTTCTGGAAGGTCTCTTTTATGTATTCCTTCGGTGTCATAGTTTGAATAATGTTAGTTTCAACATTAATATGTGTACGTGAGATATAGTGCTTAATTCTTTGTCCATTGACCACCTTCGGATTAGTGCCTTCGGCATTACTGATTTTAATAGCTCTAGAGAGATAAACTTCCTCGATGATATACGGTCCTTCCCATTTAGAGACAAGTTTTCCTGCAAAATATCTGGAACGAGAATTTTATAATAGAACATACTCACCCACCTTGAATCCCCATTTTGGATTATTTTATCATGCCATCCTTTAACTTTTTATTTAAACAATTTAGCATTTTCGTAAGCTTGGGTTCTCCATTCATCTAGCAAGTTAATATCAAATAACCTCTTTTCACCAGCAAGTATGAAATCATAGTTAATCTGTTTAATTTCTCAATATTATTTATGTTCTAAATCAAGAGGTAAATGACATGCTTTTCCATAAACCATTTTATAAGGAGACAAACTCATAGTATTTTTATAAGCGGTTCTATATGCCCACAATGCATCATCAAGTTTCTTAGACCAATTCTTTCTAGATCTATTGATGGTCTTTTAAAAATAACTTTATTTCTCTATTGCTCAATTCAACTTGGCCACTAGATTGGGGGGATAGGGAGATGCAATTCTATGGTTGACATCATATTTTGCAAGCAGTTTACGGAATGCACCATGGATAAATGTGAACCACCGTCAGTCATTAAATATCCAGGGATTTTGAACCTCAGGAAAATAACTTCTTTAATCTTTTTAATAGAAGTGTTATGATCAGCACTACTAGTTGGAATAGCTTCTACCCACTTAGTAACGTAATCAACAGCAACTAGACTATGTGTATAACCATTACAGGAAGGAAAATGTCCAATATAATCAAATCCCCAGACATCAAATGGTTCAATAACAAGTGAATAGTACATAGGAATTTCCCGACGTCTACCAATATTACCAATTCTTTGACATTCATCACAAGATAAGACGAACTTACGAGCATCCTTGAAGAGCGTAGGCCAATAAAAACTAGATAGTGATACCTTGCGTGCAGTTCCGTCTCCAGCATGGTGTCCTCCGTAAGCTTCGGAGTGACACTTCCGTAGGATTAGTTCCTGTTCATGCTCAGGTATACAATGTCTAATAATACCATCTACTCCTTCTTTATAAAGATGTGGGTCATCCCAGAAGTAATGTCTTAAATCAAAGAAATACTTTTTATTTTGATGATAAGTGAAACTACCTGGTATAAATTTACCAACAATATAATTAGCATAGTCTGCATACCAATGAGTATTACGAGTAGAATTTATAATAGCTAGTTGTTCATCAGGAAAGCTATCATCAATAGGTAGTGGGTCATCAAGAATATGTTCAAACCTTGACAAGTTATCAGCTACGGGATTCTCAACTCCTTTCCTATCAATGATATGCAAGTCAAATTCGTGTAGCAATAGAACCCACATAATGAGTCTAGGTTTAGCATCTTTATTTTCCATAAGGTATTTGATAGCAGCATGATTGGTGTGAACAATTACTTTTGAATCGACAATGTAAGATCTGAATTTATCACATGCAAACACAACTGCTAGAAATTCTTTCTCGGTAGTAGCATAATTTCTTTGAGCATTATCTAGAGTTTTACTAGCATAATGGATAACATTCAAATTCTTATCAACTCTTTGTCCTATAACATCACCAACATTGTAATCACTAGCATCACACATAATATCAAAACGCAAGTTCCAATCAGGTGGTTGAACAATAGGTGCAGAGGTTAAGGCTTTCTTAAGTGTTTCAAAGGCTTCTGCACAATCATCATAAAAAATGAATGGGACATATTTTTGTAAGATATTAGTAAGAGGCCTAGAAATTTTAGAGAAGTCTTTAATGAACCTCTGATATAAACCCGCATGACCAAGGAAACTTCATATACCTTTAATATCTTTAGGACATGGCATTTTCTCAATTGCATCAACTTCTGCCTTTTCTACTTCAATACCTCTTCGGGAGATTGTCTACTAAACTTGGAGAAATTAAACTCATGAGGTATATCACCAAATTAACGCTGAAAATTTCTTTAGCGCAATCGATCTTAGCATTTAACATTGTTCAAGAAAGGTCTACCAAAAATAATGGGACAAAAATCATCTTGTGGAGAATCAAGAACTAGAAAATCATTAGGATATTTTATTTTTCCACACAAGACTTCAACATATCTAACAATCCCAATGGCCATAATTGTGTCTCTATTCGCAAGTTTAATAGTAACATCAATGTCTTCTATTTCCATAGGTGCAATGTCATTCATAATTTCTTGATATAAGGTAAACGGAATGACACTCATGCTAGCACCCAAATCACATAGGCCATGATAACAATGATCTCATATTTTAAAAGAGACAACTTGCATGCCAGCAACAGGTTTATTCTTATCTTTATTATCGGGTTTAGAAATTCTAGTGGCTTCGCCACATAAATACATAACATGCCCATCTATATTATCAACCAAGAGATCTTTAACCATAGCAACATTTGGTTCAATTTTAATTTGTTCATAGGGTCTAGGTGATATAATATTACTTTTGTTAACCACAATTGAAACTTTAGCATGTTCCTTTATCATGAAAAGGTAGTTTCTCAATATAAGCAGTAGGCACAACTGAATCAACATTATAAATCATAGTTTCATCTTTAGCTTTAGCGGGCTCCTCGATATTTTATTTATCGGGGGGGGGGGTGATATTTAAAACACTTCTCCTTAGGGAGATCAACATGAGTAGCAAATAATTCATGGAAAGAGGCTACTATCTCAGAGTCAAGTCCATATTTTGGGCTAAACTTATGAAAAGCATCAGTATCCATAAAAGATTTAATAAAAGCAAACTTGAGTATTATACCTGACTCATTACCTTTGTCTAGTTCCGAATGTTCATAGTTGCATTTAATTCTTTCCAGAAGATCCCATCTTAGTTCAATAGTTTTCTTCATAATGGAGCTAGTTGAAGAAGAATCGAGCATGGTTTGATCATCATAATAAATCTGAGCATAAAAAATTCCAAAATAATTTTTCTTGAGAGCTCATGATTGGGGCATGTGTACATCATGTATTTGAGCCTCCCCCAACCTTGGGCGATGCTTTCTCCTTCACAAGGAAAAAAACTATATATATATAATTCCAATCACAACGAACTAGATGCATAGGATAAAACTTTTAATGAAATTCAATTCCAATCGATTCCAATCCCACGTTGCAATATCATCAGATAGCCTATACCATGTCAATGCATTTCCCTTGAAAGATAAAGGGAAAACCTTCTTCTTAACTTCATCTCCGGGTAAACCTGCAGGCTTAAATAATCCACAAACTTCATCCACATAGATTAGGTGCATGTGAGGATGTAATGTTCCATCTCCTGCATAAGGATTAGCTAGTAGTTTCTCCATCATACCCGAAGGAATCTCATAATAAATATTTTTAGTAGGTGCAGTAGGTTGAGGAGCAATGCTTTGTGCTTCCGGTCGAGGTGAAGATACCCCGAACAAACCCCTCAAAGTATTGTTTTCCATAGTAACAAGTAATAGTAAATTTCTGCATGTAGTATAAATGTTTCCTTACTAGATTGCACTTACCAAAGGCGCTTCACTCCCTGACGATGGCGCCAGAAAAGAGCCTTGATGACCCACAATTATAGGGGATAAATCGTAGTCCTTTTGATAAGTAAGAGTGTGGAACCCAACGAGGAGTCAAAGGAAATGACAAGCTGTTTTCAGCAAGGTATTTTCTGCAAGCACTGAAATTATAGGTAACAGATAGTTTGATAGCAAGATAATTTGTAACGAGCAATAAGTAGTAATGGTAACGAGTGTGCAGCAAGATAGACCAATCCTTTTTGTAGCAAATGACAGGCCAGAAGAAACTCTTATAATAAGGAAAGTGTTCTTGAAAACACACGGGAATTTCATCTAGTCAATTTCATCATGCTTGTTTATTTCGCTTTGGTTACTTTGATAATTTGATATGTAGGTGGACCGGTGCTTGGGTGATATTCTTACTTTAACAAGCCTCTCACTAATGATTACCCTCTCTCGCAATCATCTGCAACTACGAAAGAAGAATTAAGATAAATTTAACCATACCATGAAACTTATGGATCCAAATCCGCCCCTTACAAAATAGCGCATAAACTAGGGTTTGAGCTTCTGTCACCATAGAAACACATCATCTAATAACTACTACACAATGCATCCATTAGGCCCAAAGATGGTGAAATGTCATGTAGTCGATGTTCACATGACACCACTAAGCGTATCAACAACATAAATATCATCAAAATATCGGACGAATGCCAAATTCACATGACTACTTATGACGAGACTTCTCCCATGTCCTCAAGAACAAAAGTAACTACTCACAAATCATCTTCATGTCCAAGATCAGAGGGGTATTGAAGCATAATATATCTGAACATATAATCTTCCACCAGATAAACCAACTAGCATCAACTACAAGATGTAATCAACACTACTAGCAACCTACATGTACCAATATGGGAATTTGGGACAAAGATTGAATACAAGAGATGAACTAGGGTTTGAGATGAAATGGTGCTCATGAAGATGTCGATGAAGATTGATCCTCCCACGATGAGAAGGTTGTTGGTGATGATGATGGATTTCCCCCTCCCAGAGGGAAGTATCCGCGACAAAATCTCTCCACCGGAGAGCAAAAGTACTCCTGCCCAGGTTCTGCCTCGAGACAGCAGCGCTTCATCTCGGAAGTCCTCTCCTTATTTATTTTCTAGGGAAAATGGGCTTATATACCATAAGATGGGCGTTAGAGGATGGCCAGGGCCCCCACAAGCCACCAGGGCACACGCCCTGGTGCCTCGTGGGCACCTAGGTCGGCCCCTCTCGTACTTACTTCCACCAATATTTTTATTTATTCTAAAATAAATCTCCGTAAAATTTCAGCTCATTTGGAGGAGTGCATAATAGGTATATCTCACATAGCTTTTTCAGGTCCATCATTCTAGTTGTCGGCAATATCCCTCTTCATGTAAATCTTGCATATTAAGAGAGAAAAGGCATTAGAATTGCTCCAAGAAGTTATATATTGATTGAAAACACCATATATAACAGTAGGAAAACATGATGAAAAATGGATGCATCAACCACTACGCCCATCACTAACTTGGCGCCTCCGCCCGCGGCTCCACGACGACTTCCTCAACACCGGCTACCCCATCTCGGCATCGACCACGGCGTTCTCCGCATGGCTAACTCAACCACGGCTACACCACACACACTCTCAGCTTCCTCGACAAATGGCACAAACGGCTACCACCTTGTTTGAGCAACCTTGTTGGTTTCCACTCCAGCCATGAATTCCGTGATGCATCGACAATTACAACTGTGGGACGGTGTCCGTCGGCTTACCTTCAAATTCTTCTGTAGTCTCACCGTCTGCGTCGCTACTGTTGTTACTATGGGGGGTGTTGAGTATAATGTTTATTTAAGAAAAATAGGATAGTGTAGGGTTTATTCCACCTTGCCTTGTACTCCAAAGTGATCATGTAGTCCTATATATATGCCCATGAGGCTCAAACAATATACAATCGATTCCACCAATTCCTCTCTATCCCTTCTAACAAGACTTAATGCTTCTACAAAATATTTCGTTGCAAATCGAGCGTCGGATTTCATGGAAAATCAAATCTTTTCATGCCAAATTAAGTTGTCACGAGTGTTGAGTATCGTGATTATTTAGAAAACATAGGATAGCGTAGGATTTATTCCAACTTGCCTTGTACTTCAAAATGATCATGTACTCCTATATATATGCCCACATGGCTCAAGCAATATAGATCGATTCCACCAATCCCTCTCTATCCCTTCTAACATGGTATCAGCCTAACCGATCTAAACCTAGCCGTTGCCCACCGCTTCCGTCCTGCGCCACCCCCAGGGTGGTCGGCCGCCATGACCACCGTCGGGGGCCGCGCCGCCCGTACCTAGGGTTGATCCGCTCGTCGTGTTGTCCAGCTGCCCTAGAGAGTCTTTTTTCTGATCCTTTGTTTCGGGTTTTTTTTATCTCTCATCGGTCGCTTTGATCGACGTCTACTTTCTAGTTTTTCGATCCAAGATCAGTTTGCTTTGCCTGCCGCCGCTATCGACCCCCCTCCCGCGTGCCTCTACTCTGACACCGGCACAATCGGCCAGCCTCTCCTTCGACCAGGCAGCCACGCGCGCCGAGGCGGCCATCACAGCTAGCTGCAGTCCGCGCATCAGCCCAGCCGTTGCCTTGCGCTGGCCGTCGCCGCCCTGCTCCGACTGGGACCCTTGCATCACCACCCCATCTCCCCCGCGTATGTACGACCGCCTCCACACGGCATTGTGCTTTCTGCTCAAGGCTGGGTGCTCGGCCGCCCTGGCACCGGTGCTGACGCACTCGTCCGCACATCGTCGCACGCCGACCATCGTCGCCGGTATCAGCTCAGACTCTGCCACCACCCCGCCTCCACCGACCGGCGTCCATGACCTTGCGCACGATCGAATTAGTCATCCACCCGCCCCGCGATCTGCCACGCCCGCGTTATGCGACCCATCGGGCCTGTTGCTTACGCGCGCCTCGGCAGGTCCCACCCAGGCTCTCGGCTACCTCGACAAATAGTACAAAGGGCTACCATGTGACGCCCGAGACCGACGTCCCAGAAGATTCCAGAAGATTCCCGAAGATTCCAGATGTTCCGGGTTGCCCGTGTGTTTCTTTTGTGCTTGTGTTTTTATTTTTGCATTGCATCATGTCATCATGGCATCATGTCTTTAATCTGGCATCTCAACTTAAATAATTCGTGTGGACCTTCGGTCCATTTAAATCGAGGGAAGAAGGTCTTCTCTTTATAACATATAAAAGTCTCTCAAAAATTAGGGAGCTATATAATAAATATTCCATTCGTTGGAATTAACCCAACACACTTGCATATTATTTTCCCCATGTCTATTTTTTTCACTTCGAGCTTCTTTTTCCAAACCTTGCCAATAATTATTTTCCTGTTTTACGAGGTCCTTCCAAAAACCCTCCAGCCATTTTATTTAAATTCCTTGATTTTTTTGCGAGTCTAGGGAATTTATCCCCATGCACAAATTCCTCCCCTACCTTCTCTTTCTTTTCTTTCTCTTTTTCTAGTTTGTTTTAAAAGGGAAATAAGAAGTGCAGCCAGCCAGGCTCTCAGCCTCTAGGCCCACTTCCCCCGCATCCCATCTCCTCCCTAGGCGCGGCCCAACTCCACCAGGCCGGCCCACCATCTCTAACCCTAGCCGCAGCCTACACCGAGCCCCGATCGCTCCCTTCGCTCCCTGTTTCCCCTCGTTCACCGCCGCCACCCCGTTTCCTCTCGATCCCGAGCCCCAGCCTCGATCTCCTCTCGTTCACTCGCCCAGCGCCCGAACCCCACCCCGTTTCCCTCGCTCTTCTGCCTCGCTCGCCTCCGCCCGAACCCCCCGATCCTCTTCCTCGCGTGGCCACCCTCTCCCGCGACCGACGCCGCCGTCGCCTCCCGGGCCGCCGGCCGGATTCCGCGGCCGCGTCGCCGCCAGGCAGCGCCCGTCCCCTCGACCCCGAGCGCCTGCCTCCCTCCGTTCTCCAGCAAGGCGCCAGAGGAGCCCGACTCCCGCGCCGCACTGCGCCAGAGCGCCTCCTCCGCGCCCCGATGGCCACTGCAGACCACGTCCCTGCGCCTTCTCCCTCCTGCGCCAGGGGACGAGCCTCCGCGCCTCCCTCCCGTCGGCCAGGGCCTCGTCCAGCGCCTCCCCTCGCAGGCCCCAGCGGCCAGAGCCATCGGAGCTCCTTGTGGCCCACATCTTCGTCCTCCTGCGGCCCTGCGGCCAGGAGCTGCGCCAAGGCCGCCTCCTCTTCGCCTCCTCCTCCATCGGCGCCCCAGGAGCTGCGAGTCCAGCCACCTCGCCCCGTCGACCTCCCTCCGTTCCCTGCCGCGCCCCGAGTCCATCCCCATCTCCAGCTCCACCTCGAGCGCCCGTCCCCTGCTCTGCTCCTTTCCCCGCAGCCTTTTTTTCCTTTTTGTTTTGTTTTGTTTTGTTGCTGTTTTGTTATCTCAAGTAACCATGGAGCAGCAAGTATAACTACTTTTGGACCCGAACGACTACCGTCGCCCGAACGTCTACCGTCGCCCCGTGTACCTCTACGGCAAGTACCTTGACGACATGTACCACTACGGCTCAAGTTCCTCTCCGATACGTCCAAGTACCACGACGATCGAACGGCTACGATGACGAGTACATCTACGAACGTGAACAACTACCGTCGCAAACGAGAACCCAAGTACCACGACACCGACCCGAACATCTACGAACTCGACGCCGGAACGACTACTTCCTCTACGACGTGAACGCCTTCTTCCTCTACTATCTCGAACCGCCCCGAAACGCACGCTTCAAAGGTATAACGAGACGACCCCGTGGATGACTCGTGGAATGCTTGTTGTGGTTGTATGAAATGCTTCCCTTGTGTGCTTCGTGCCGTCTCGTCCATTTGTCATGTTCCTCGGTTGCCTCGTCACCGACTCGTGGGAACCCGGTAACGGGATCGTCCCACCTTTCATCTCGTTTGTCTCGCTCTCCGTCACCTTTTGCACCGGTCTCTCAACGAGATACCGGAACCGATATGATGCCGTTGCATCACTTTCGGATCGTTGCCGTGGCACCCTTTCTTTCCACCACGGTGACAATACTTCATATCTTCTTCATGTCAACTTCTAATAACTTGCATAAACTTGATCATGTCATCCGCATCATGTTAACAACATTAATATGTGTGAATTGTTGTTTGCTTATAATTACTAAACATGCTCATGGGGATTTTTCCCGGAATTGTTGTTGTTCTTTTCCGGGCTCTTTTAAAATGTCTTAATAGTGTAGTTTTATTATGCTTCACCTCTTGCCATGTTAAAAACATTTAATCTTGTCTTGTAAATAACGAGAGTTAATTAAATAATTAATTGTGGTGTTTTGTCAATATGCAACTCGTTGCATATTGAGCTCCACTTAACTTGTAGTGTTGTTTGTGCACCTTGCCATGCCATGCCTATTAAACCGGACATGCATCATACTTGGATGTGCATCGTATGCCTTGTTTATGATATGTGTGTTTACCGTGTTGTTTGCTTCTTTCCGGGTGCTTCTCTTGTTAGCTTCGGTTTCGTTCCGGAGTTGTGAGGATTTTCGCTCGACCTTGTTGCTCCGTCTACTTCATGGACCTGTTCTTCTCCCTTGTGGATTCCCAGGCAAGATGATCATACCCTTGGATACCTTTACTACCATTGCCATGCTTAGTTGTCTCGATGCTATCGTTACATGTCGCGCTACCCATCTTTTATGTCAGCCTCTCCTTGTTGCCATGAAACCTCTAACCTTGACACCTTCCTAGCAAAACCACTGTTTGGCTATGTTACCCGCTTGCTCAGCCCCGCTTGCTCAGCCTCTCTTATAGCGTTGTTAGTTGCAGGTGAAGATGAAGTTTGTTCCAGGAGGGAACTTGTTGTTGGAATATCACAATATCTATAATTATTATTAACACACCTATATACTGGGCATGGGTGGAAGGCTTGGCCTTTTGCTCGGTGTTTTGTTCCACTCATGCCACCTTAGGCGCCGATAAACCGGCATTATGTTCCTTGATTTTGCGTTCCTTACACGATGGGTGAAATGGGGACCCCTTGACAGTTCGACTTTGAATAAAACTCCTCCAGCAAGGCCCAACATTGGTTTTAATTTGCTCATAATAACAACTTAATTAATTAATTAAATTGCATAGGGAGTTAGCGCTACCCGAGGATTCTTAATTCTACATAGCAGGGGGGGGCCAGTGCTGATGGTGTTGGTCCCAAACGGGGGTCCTGCAGGGCCGCCTTGGGGAAACCCGAGGTATCTGGTATAACCTGTAGCATCACCCATCCGGTAGTGTCCTGAGACGAGATACGCGCGGCTACTATCAGGGTGTCGACACACCGGGAGGTCTTGCTGGACTTGTTTTACCATTGTCGAAATGACTTGTGCTACCGGGATGCCGAGCCTGATCGGATTTTCCCTAAGATAAGGGGTGATGATATTATATTTATCACTTCAGCTAATCGTGAGAGCTTGTGATGGGCTAAGTTGGGACACCCCTGCAGGGTTATGATCTTTCGAAAGCCGTGCCCGCGGTTATGTGGCAGATTGGAATTTGTTAATGTCCGGTTGTAGAAAACTTGACAGATGATCCGAAGTAAAACACACAACTGTGTGAGTAACCGTGACTGTCTCTTTTCACTTTGAGAAGAGAACACGGTGGTGTTATGTTTGACTCGTATGTAGTTAGGATCTTTAGCGATCACTACTTTTGCGACCGTTTTGCGTAGCTTCTCATCTTATTCTGGTACTCGTTAGTTAGCCACCATACTATGCTTAGTCGCTGCTGCAGCCTCACCACTTTACCTCTTCCTACCCACAAAGCTTTGCTAGTCTTGATACCCATGGTTATGGGATTGCTGAGTCCTCATGGCTCACAGAAACTACAACACCAGATGCAGGTTCAACCGAGTATGAAGCAGGAGCTGGTTCAAGTTCTTCTCTGGGAGCTCGATGAAGAGAGTGGCCGTTTGCTTGTGACGTTTTCGACGATCAGTAGTGGTTTCTACTAGGATTCGATCCTGACCTGTGGCTTTATGTTGTTTTGGTATCTTTCTTTGGATCTTCACCCGTAGTTGGGTTGTGATGTTTTGAATGATGTTTGGCTTATGTAATGTATTGTGTGAAGTGGCGAGTGTAAGCCAACTATCTCCTTTTGCATTTAATCCCTCTTTTACATGAGTCGTGCAAAGATACCAAACTTGAGATCATTCTAGGATGGGCTTATACCTTTAAGTCGTGCCTCGACACGTAGGAGGTATAGTCCCATCCTGGGCATTACAAGTTGGTATCAGAGCCTTCTCCGACCTAGAAGCCCCCACTGATTGATCGAATCGTTGACGGTTGAGTCTAGGCACACACTGAAAATGTTTTGAGTCCTATATTTATATCGGAGAGTAGGATTTCTTTGCTCCTCATCCCCTTTTTATTCTGGTGAGGACTCCTGACGACTACTATTGCCTCTTCTACTTTCAAAAATTGAACCAAATTTTTTTTTAGGAATCCCGCGAGTATTCTGGGATTGTTTCGATGTTCTTGTGACAAGGATATTGTTCTCGATGCCTCCTGTTCCCGGGGAGTTGAGCTTCGGGGTATTGTTGTCACAAGCATATCGCGGCAGTACTAAATACTTAAGACGGCCGACATCGAAAACTCTCCTATGCGGTTAGTGGCAAGATAACCCCGACATCACCCAGTACTGGGGAGGTAGCTCGAGAGTATTGCCATAGCTTGTTATAGTGGATGCTTTTCGAAGGTCCGAGGTAAACAGTTTCCGAGAAAGACTGGTTATGTGTTGAAGGATGGATACACCTGGATGTAGGTTTAGAGTTGATTGCGCGGTGCTTCCCGTGTATCCCCAACACCTGATTGCATAACTGGAAACTTTCGGAAATCTATAGGTGGGTTCATCTAGTAGTTCTAGGCATTCTTCCAACGGATGCACGATATGAAGTTCGGGGTTCTACATTGAGTGAAGTGGTTTTATGGACTTGTTCTGATCGGGAGTTGCATCTTAAAGGGTCCTTGGCTATGCTGATCCGGGGATTGCAAAACCCTTTTGTAACACGTTCCATGAGCTTTCAGCACGAAGATGTCGAACGAAACTTCTATCCTGTATTTGTTCTATCTGTTCCTTGTTCCTTTCTATTTTTATTTTGTTTTCCAAGTGGCTTCTCGTCAAGTTGATGCACCTGCGGAATTCATTCGTTCAAGTCTCTGTTCGAATGATATTGTGAAGATCATGTTACATATCTATCCTTTGTTTTGTTTTGATTCTGGTATTCGAGTTGCTTCGATGTCAAATGTTGATTCCATACCTTCTTAATCGGTGTTCTCATATTTCTATGGGAGTGCTAATTCCTCCTGACCATCGAGATGGTCATGTTAAATTCTTTCCAACCGGTGTGCCTTCTCTTCAAGTTATTCCTTATAGACGCCGTTGAGAAATCTGACGATTTGTCTGTTCATTCATCCAAAGTTGTCTTTGTTTTCCCCACCCTCCCACCCTTCTTCTTCTCGGAGCCAGAAATTCTTAGATGAAGTATCCATTTTATTCATGTGATATTTCTTCAGTCTTTTCCTTCAATGTTCTTATCCGGTGAATTATCGTGAAGATGCTCAAGAGCTTCAAGTTCATCATTCTTTTGTTCTCATATTCTGCCGGTGGATGTAATTCAAGATTTCGGTGTTGATCTTATCCTTTTCCTCATTTCACAATGTTATCTTATTCCGGTGCACCAATTAATCATTCTCCTCTTGTTATTCATATCCGGAGTGCTGAAGATTCATAATTCCATTCTTAATCCGTTCAAGCTATTTTGAGGATTGTTATCTTATTCAAGCCATTTAATTCAACCGGTGCAATATCTCTTAAGCAATCTTTCCAACGGTGATTTCTTTAGTGGGCCTTAACCCACAGGTCTTTTCCCATGATCTTACCTGACTCTTCTTTTTCCCGGAGAATTCTTTTCAAAGTGTGACGTAAGAATGATTTCCATCAGTCACATGCCTTCTCCAGGACCGCTTTCAAATTCTTTTTCTTCGTTGGTTCAACCTTTTTAATTCTTCATTCCGGAGTGCTCAACAATTCTTATGGCATTTCTCGTCTTAATTCTCAACATTTGGAGACCGGAGAAGTGTTTCTCTTAAATCTTGGCCCGTCTTCTTGAAGATTCGTGGTTCTAGCTTCATGCCATCCTCATTATTGTCCCGATCGTGAGGAATTCTTTTTATACCATCCGAAGCATTTCATGAATTATTTTCTTTGTGATCCTCCGAAGGCCATCATTTCAGGATATTTCTTCGTTCTCAGTTTTCAACTTCGTCCTCCAAATATTCTTCATTGATGTCTCTTCGTTCGTCTCCATATTCTTACGGTGGTTCTTTCAAGTTACTCTTCCGTTGTTATCATTTTAATTCAATTGTTCTTTTCATAATCTACCGGTGCTTTGTTGAAGATTTACCCAAGCTTGTGCTAGATCTCTCTTTAATTCCTTGCAACGAGAATAAGTAGTATGCCAAATCCTTTGGTTGTCATCAATTTAAATTGGTGAAGGAGATGCATGACATAATTCTTATTCTTATTCCTTCAAGGTGATTTAATTCTTTTGTCTGGAGCTTGTTCATCATATCATATTCTCGGTCCTAAGTTGTTCATCTTGTTTTCCGGAGTTCCAAGTTATTTCAATTATCATTTCAAAGCCTCATCTAATTCATCGCAGGCCTTGAATCTTATTATTTTCATCTTTCACTTCTCATCCTTTTGTTTACCGGAGTTCTTCATGGTGGTTCATCATCATTTAATTCATCCTTGAAGTTTTCTTAAAGATTTTGTTGGAGCTCAAGCATTCTTCATCATGCTTTCCAATTGCAATCCTGACTACCTTATCTTTCCAGATGGTGTTATGTCATTCTTGACAATTCCTTCATGTTTCATGATTCACGAGTTTCAAGAATGAGATATTTAAAACCATCATTTTCCTTGTTCAGGAGATCTTTCCAACCCTTTAATTTATTCGTTGGAGTTATCTTGGGTTGTAATTCACCTAAAGCTTTCCCTAAGGATTGTTGCTAATTATGGTGCTCATAAATGACCCAAGTTCTTCATTATCATTACGGTGAAATAAGTTTTTTTTCGTCTCCTTGTTGATCTCAATCCAATCAATTATTTTCGTCAGTGGCTGGTTGTCACCTCATAATTTGAGATGTTTTCCATAAGCCCACATCAAGCTTATTCTTCTCGTTGTTGAAATTCCAACAACTCTATTCAACCCTTCTTCGTAAGATGCTCTTTCAAATTTAATTTTGAGAGAAGTTGTCATATTTTTCTCCGTTCTTTCTTCCCAACGATCTTGCATCTATTCTTTCGTTCCGGAGGCATTGTGATATTGTTCTCTTTAACCATATTCTTGTTTTATCAAGATCATATTCTCTCTTGCTTGTCTATTTAACCGGAGTGTTGTGTCCTCCATTCTAGTTCCGTCATCTTATCTAGTTTTGCCTATCTTTTTAACCGGAGTGCTGTCTGAATCTTTCTTACCCTTGTGCCATTCTTTTAATTGTTTCGGAGACAATATGTTGTTGTTTTCATCAAGTATCATTCCATCTCCTCAAGTTCTTGTTAATTCCTTCCATTTTCAGACGGAGTGCTGTCCAAATGTTGTCATTCTTATTCCTTGGCTATACCATTGCGGTTTCATATTCTTTGGTTCGTAAGCTCTTGTTTCATGTCTTCTAACCTACAAGGTTCTCATAATGTTCCTTGTTCCTCCTGCTTACCGGAGTGCTCTTAACTTCGTTCATCTCCATTCTATTCTTTCTTTCAAGTTTGTTTAACCTCTCAAGGTTCTTTGGTTTTCACTCGTTGTCAAAGAAGCAACTTTGTTTTACCTCTTCCTCTTCCGTTTTTACCCGGTGATATCTCTAGGATCTCGGGTCGAGATCCTCTGTTAGTGTGGGAGAGTTGTGACGCCCGAGACCGACGTCCCAGAAGATTCCAGAAGATTCCCGAAGATTCCAGATGTTCCGGGTTGCCCGTGTGTTTCTTTTGTGCTTGTGTTTTTATTTTTGCATTGCATCATGTCATCATGGCATCATGTCTTTAATCTGGCATCTCAACTTAAATAATTCGTGTGGACCTTCGGTCCATTTAAATCGAGGGAAGAAGGTCTTCTCTTTATAACATATAAAAGTCTCTCAAAAATTAGGGAGCTATATAATAAATATTCCATTCGTTTGAATTAACCCAACACACTTGCATATTATTTTCCCCATGTCTATTTTTTTCACTTCGAGCTTCTCTTTCCAAACCTTGCCAATAATTCTTTTCCCGTTTTACGAGGTCCTTCCAAAAACCCTCCACCCATTTTATTTAAATTCCTTGCTTTTTTTGCGAGTCTAGGGAATTTATCCCCATGCACAAATTCCTCCCCTACCTTCTCTTTCTTTTCTTTCTCTTTTTCTAGTTTGTTTTAAAAGGGAAATAAGAAGTGCAGCCAGCCAGGCTCTCAGCCTCTGGGCCCACTTCCCCCGCAGCCCATCTCCTCCCTAGGCGCGGCCCAACTCCACCAGGCCGGCCCACCATCTCTAACCCTAGCCGCAGCCTACACCGAGCCCCGATCGCTCCCTTCGCTCCCTGTTTCCCCTCGTTCACCGCCGCCACCCCGTTTCCTCTCGATCCCGAGCCCCAGCCTCGATCTCCTCTCGTTCACTCGCCCAGCGCCCGAACCCCACCCCATTTCCCTCGCTCTTCTGCCTCGCTCGCCTCCGCCCGAACCCCCCGATCCCCTTCCTCGCGTGGCCACCCTCTCCCGCGACCGACGCCGCCGTCGCCTCCCGGGCCGCCGGCCGCATTCCGCGGCCGCGTCGCCGCCAGGCAGCGCCCGTCCCCTCGACCCCGAGCGCCTGCCTCCCTCCGTTCTCCAGCAAGGCGCCAGAGGAGCCCGACTCCCGCGCCGCACTGCGCCAGAGCGCCTCCTCCGCGCCCCGATGGCCACTGCAGACCACGTCCCTGCGCCTTCTGCCGCCTGCGCCAGGGGACGAGCCTCCGCGCCTCCCTCCCGTCGGCCAGGGCCTCGTCCAGCGCCTCCCCTCGCAGGCCCCAGCGGCCAGAGCCACCGCAGCTCCTTGTGGCCCACATCTTCGTCCTCTTGCGGCCCTGCGGCCAGGAGCTGCGCCAAGGCCGCCTCATCTTCGCCTCCTCCTCCATCGGCGCCCCAGGAGCTGCGAGTCCAGCCACCTGGCGCCGTCGACCTCCCTCCGTTCCCTGCCGCGCCCCGAGTCCATCCCCATCTCCAGCTCCACCTCGAGCGCCCGTCCCCTGCTCTGCTCCTTTCCCCGCAGCCTTTTTTTTCCTTTTTGTTTTGTTTTGTTTTGTTGCTGTTTTGTTATCTCAAGTAACCATGGAGCAGCAAGTATAACTACTTTTGGACCCGAACGACTACTGTCGCCCGAACGTCTACCGTCACCCCGTGTACCTCTACGGCAAGTACCTTGACGACATGTACCACTACGACTCAAGTTCCTCTCCGATACGTCCAAGTACCACGACGACCGAACGGCTACGATGACGAGTACATCTACGAACGTGAACAACTACCGTCGCAAACGAGAACCCAAGTACCACGACACCGACCCGAACATCTACGAACTCGACGCCGGAACGACTACTTCCTCTACGACGTGAACGCCTTCTTCCTCTACTATCTCGAACCGCCCCGAAACGCACGCTTCAAAGGTATAACGAGACGACCCCGTGGATGACTCGTGGAATGCTTGTTGTGGTTGTATGAAATGCTTCCCTTGTGTGCTTCGTGCCGTCTCGTCCGTTTGTCATGTTCCTCGGTTGCCTCGTCACCGACTCGTGGGAACCCGGTAACGGGATCGTCCCACCTTTCATCTCGTTTGTCTCGCTCTCCGTCACCTTTTGCACCGGTCTCTCAACGAGATACCGGAACCGATATGATGCCGTTGCATCACTTTCGGATCGTTGCCGTGGCACCCTTTCTTTCCACCACGGTGACAATACTTCATATCTTCTTCACGTCAACTTCTAATAACTTGCATATACTTGATCATGTCATCCGCATCATGTTAACAACATTAATATGTGTGAATTGTTGTTTGCTTATAATTACTAAACATGCTCATGGGGATTTTTCCCGGAATTGTTGTTGTTCTTTTTCGGCCTCATTTAAAATGTCTTAATAGTGTAGTTTTATTATGCTTCACCTCTTGCCATGTTAAAAACATTTAATCTTGTCTTGTAAATAACGAGAGTTAATTAAATAATTAATTGTGGTGTTTTGTCAATATGCAACTCGTTGCATATTGAGCTCCACTTAACTTGTAGTGTTGTTTGTGCACCTTGCCATGCCATGCCTATTAAACCGGACATGCATCATACTTGGATGTGCATCGTATGCCTTGTTTATGATATGTGTGTTTACCGTGTTGTTTGCTTCTTTCCGGGTGCTTCTCTTGTTAGCTTCGGTTTCGTTCCGGAGTTGTGAGGATTTTCGCTCGACCTTGTTGCTCCGTCTACTTCATGGACCCGTTCTTCTCCCATGTGGATTCCCAGGCAAGATGATCATACCCTTGGATACCTTTACTACCATTGCCATGCTTAGTTGTCTCGATGCTATCGTTACATGTCGCGCTACCCATCTTTTATGTCAGCCTCTCCTTGTTGCCATGAAACCTCTAACCTTGACACCTTCCTAGCAAAACCACTGTTTGGCTATGTTACCCGCTTGCTCAGCCCCGCTTGCTCAGCCTCTCTTATAGCGTTGTTAGTTGCAGGTGAAGATGAAGTTTGTTCCAGGAGGGAACTTGTTGTTGGAATATCACAATATCTATAATTATTATTAACACACCTATATACTGGGCATGGGTGGAAGGCTTGGCCTTTTGCTCGGTGTTTTGTTCCACTCATGCCACCTTAGGCGCCGATAAACCGGCATTATGTTCCTTGATTTTGCGTTCCTTACACGATGGGTGAAATGGGGACCCCTTGACAGTTCGACTTTGAATAAAACTCCTCCAGCAAGGCCCAACATTGGTTTTAATTTGCTCATAATAACAACTTAATTAATTAATTAAATTGCATAGGGAGTTAGCGCTACCCGAGGATTCTTAATTCTACATAGCAGGGGGGGCCAGTGCTGATGGTGTTGGTCCCAAACGGGGGTCCTGCAGGGCCGCCTTGGGGAAACCCGAGGTATCTGGTATAACCTGTAGCATCACCCATCCGGTAGTGTCCTGAGACGAGATACGCGCGGCTACTATCAGGGTGTCGACACACCGGGAGGTCTTGCTGGACTTGTTTTACCATTGTCGAAATGACTTGTGCTACCGGGATGCCGAGCCTGATCGGATTTTCCCTAAGATAAGGGGTGGTGATATTATATTTATCACTTCAGCTAATCGTGAGAGCTTGTGATGGGCTAAGTTGGGACACCCCTGCAGGGTTATGATCTTTCGAAAGCCGTGCCCGCGGTTATGTGGCAGCTTGGAATTTGTTAATGTCCGGTTGTAGAAAACTTGACAGATGATCCGAAGTAAAACACACAACTGTGTGAGTAACCGTGACTGTCTCTTTTCACTTTGAGAAGAGAACACGGTGGTGTTATGTTTGACTCGTATGTAGTTAGGATCTTTAGCGATCACTACTTTTGCGACCGTTTTGCGTAGCTTCTCATCTTATTCTGGTACTCGTAAGTTAGCCACCATACTATGGTTAGTCGCTGCTGCAGCCTCACCACTTTACCTCTTCCTACCCACAAAGCTTTGCTAGTCTTGATACCCATGGTTATGGGATTGCTGAGTCCTCGTGGCTCACAGAAACTACAACACCAGATGCAGGTTCAACCGAGTATGAAGCAGGAGCTGGTTCAAGTTCTTCTCTGGGAGCTCGATGAAGAGAGTGGCCGTTTGCTTGTGACGTTTTCGACGATCAGTAGTGGTTTCTACTAGGATTCGATCCTGACCTGTGGCTTCATGTTGTTTTGGTATCTTTCTTTGGATCTTCACCCGTAGTCGGGTTGTGATGTTTTGAATGATGTTTGGCTTATGTAATGTATTGTGTGAAGTGGCGAGTGTAAGCCAACTATCTCCTTTTGCATTTAATCTCTCTTTTACATGAGTCGTGCAAAGATACCAAACTTGAGATCATTCTAGGATGGGCTTATACCTTTAAGTCGTGCCTCGACACGTAGGAGGTATAGTCCCATCCTGGGCATTACATACCACCTTGCTTGAGCAACCTCATCGGTTTCCACTACAACCACGACTTAAGCGATGCATCGACTATTAGGTCAACTCCAACGCAGACCCCCAAACGGACGTTTGTTTATGTCCGTTTGCGGTGCGATTCGGACGGCGTCCGGGGGGCAGACCGTCGCTCGGAGCATCCACGCACATGGCGTCGTGACCTGCCAACGCTCGCCCGCCCCCACCGCGCACCGTGCCGAGTTCGCCCGCCGCGCTGCCCTGCTACTCGCCCACCGCACACCGCACCCAGCTGCCCTGCTACTCGCCCCCGCACTAACCTGCTCGCCCGCCACCGCGCGTCGGCCAGAGTCGCCGTCGCTGCAACGAGCTTGCATGCGCCCCACACTGAGCCGCCATCACCGCACGCCGCTCCGAGACGTCGTCGCTGCGCCGAACTTGCACGCGCGCCGCCCATTGCCGCCGTCGCCGCACCCCGCGCAGAGCTCCTCGCCGCCCCGCCGTCGCCGCACGCCGCTCTGAGCCGCCGTCGCCGCATCCCGCGCAGAGCTCCCTGCCGCCCCGCGCTCGCTGGAGCGTGCCCGCCCCGATCTCCCGGGCCGCCCGCGCTCGCCGGAACACGCCTGCCCTGCCCGAAGCTCCCCACCCGCCGCAACGCCACCAGAGCTCGCCGCCCCGAGCTCCCCAGCGCGCGCACCACCTCTGGTTGTGCTTGACATGCTCGCGCTCTTGACGTGCTCGGCGCGCTGGCCTTCCCGGCCGCGCCCTACGCCAGGCTGCTCGCGAGGGAGGTCGCGGACCTGGTGCGGCAGTACCCGGAGGAGCCTTGGTCCAGCATGGAGCTGCAGCTAGATGAGCCAAGCGTCGGGTCTTGAGCTCACCGTCGAGCTGCTGCACGCGCTAGCAGCTTGCTAGCTAGCACCCACTTGTTGCTGCGGCGGCGGGGCGAGGGGCGCCGTTGCGGACGCAGAGGCGGAACGATGGGCGGAGCACTGCGTCGAGCGTGGGGAGCGACGAGGTCGCCAAGAGCTCGATGCATGGGTCGCTAATACGTGGGACAGGGGCGGACACGAGGGACGAGAGAGGCCGAGGAGAGCGTCCGTCTTTGTCTGTTCACACGCATTTGTCACCCAACTTTCGCCTGGATATGGGTTGAGCCGGACTGAAAAGGACACCAGCGGACAACTTTGTTCGTTTGGGTATTCCCGTCGGGCCCTGTTTTGCTCCAAACGGACGCCCGCAGACGATTTAGGGTCGTGCGTTGGAGTTAGCCTTAGGACTGTGGGGGTGGCCGTCGGCGTACCTTCGAATTCTTCTCCAGACTCACTGTCTGCGTTGCTACCATTGTGACTGCGGGGGAATATTGAGCATCGTGATTATTTAGGAAATATAGGATAGCTTAGGATTTATTCCACCTTGACTTGTACTCCAAAATAATCACGTATCGTGTGTGTGTGATATATATATATATATATATATATATATATATATATATATATATATATATATATATATATATATATATATATATATATATATATATATATATATATATATACTCCCCTCTATACGGAGTGGGAAGGCCACCCGTTAGCATCAATTAGCGCCGAAGTACAAAAAAGAAACAGAAAATGGTAGTGGCTATGAGCCTGTTGCATGCCCGTGCATGCAAGGGCGCTCAACTATCCCGCACGAGGCTAGGAAATTTGTTACGGAGGTATTTCCTCGGTTATGGCCCGATTAGGATATTTTGTTTGCAGATGGGTATGTACGGCAGTTTCTGCATATGCTAAGCAGTATGTAATTACTTTTGTGTATTGAAGTATATACTTCCTTATTGTGAGATTAGTATATTTTTGTAGAAGGGTGTATGTACTGCATTTTCTGATGTACGAGTTAGGAGTATATACTTAAGCCTTGTAGCAGTATGTGCTTTTTATTTGTGAGGAGTATATACTTCATTTTTAGATAGAGTATATACTTAGCAATCAAATGAGTATGACATACTTCTATCTGAAATCATGACGATATACTACTTTGGAGCCAAAGGAGTATATACTACTTTACAATTAAAGGAGTATATTACTACCAGAAACATGGTTGGTTATATATGATTTGCAGCAAATTAAATACGTACATACTACTCCAAAATAGGCCTGAGAGGTATCTGTACCAGATAACTAATAAAAGTACACACTTGATTTTACATATCCCAGTTCAAACACAAATTTACACCAAAAATGGATTACAGTAAAAAAGAGTATATCTTGTAACCAATATGAATACATTTCGCCAGATGTCAATACACACTTCTTTTCCAAAGCACAAATTTTCTGCAGTTTGTGGTATGATCTGAAATTAAAGAAGTATAGTTGTTAGGTTCAGAACTGGAGCATAATGAAACAAGAAGATCGGAAACTCGTTACACTAAGAGATGGCGATTGCTTCATAAATTCAGTACGTCAAAAGAGAAACAGTGGAAGTGTATTAGGACTAGAATTCCATCTAATTTACAAGATTATCTTTCTTTTGTATTTTAAACTAGGATAACAACAAAATTTATTAAAGAAGTGCCCTTCTCTATTTCACTTTTCTTCTTATCAGGTAAAGAAAAAGCCAGAAAGAAATCTGGCATAATTAGTTTGCTGGACAAATATATATGAATATGCTCAAAAATATGAGTATGTTCATCCAAAAAATAGTACTCACTCCGTAAAGAAATATAAGAGTGCTACTTTAGTAATATAAATGCTCTTATATATCTTTCTGGAGGGAGTATATTCAAATCTATGAGTTTTATTAGTATATTTTTTACAAAGCAAAATTTTCCTAAAAAAGGAGTATGTTGATCTAAAGATGAGTATATTCAGATCTATGAGTATGAATTTACAAGGAGAGTACATACACAAAAAATACAAATTTGTTCGTCTAAGTAGTGTGTGAGAAGAAATTATTGTATGTAATCCATTCTGGTGTTTTCCCATGGAAGTTGTGACATTCTTCTTTTACGGCCGAGGTGAGAAGTGTGCAATGCTCTCTTGAACGCTTGAATATGGATAAGTGGATGCATACATAGCTCAGCACATAGGTATGTCACCAACAAGAAGGATTCAATCACCAAAGTTGTCCGAGTGCTGGTGCAGTCGGCCACCAGGAGAGCCTCCATATAAGACACATGCTGCTGGCCCTTGGAGTCGAGGCTTCAAGATCAATTGGAAAGAACGTGGGTACGTTGGTACTGATGCATATCTCTGGTCTCATCCATGTAAACTAGCGACCGGAAGGCAACGACGTGGCTAGATGACGATCACCTGGAATCCAAAAGAAGGGGAGAGCTTCCCATGAATCTTGTTTTGCGGTCGTTGGTGGTTCTCGCCGCCAGTCGGGCATCTCACCGTCCCCGCTAGAAGTTGTCGTGCCGCCGCCGTCGTCGCCCATTGTGATTCATCGGTAAGGTGGTGACATGCCATAGGAGGAGCCGTCGAGAGTGAATATCTTCTACGAAGGGACGATCTAAAATTTGTAATCAGGTGAGAACAGCTAACTAGAATCCCTAAAAACGTGGATCGGTCAACGAACTTTTGTTTTCTTAAATAAAAAAAGCTTCGCTGTTTAGCAGCGACTTGGGCGTAAAAAAAAAGCACATGTGGCATGGGAGTATGTACTCCTAGGAGTACTAACCTATTTTCATATACTAGTAAGCGTGCACGTGCAACACACGTCTTGAAAAATATTACAACCAATGTGAATATTGACATGTATAGAATACATTCTGATTGCAGTAAAAATACTATAATTCAACCTATAATTTAAACGAGTTTCAAGAAACACTATACTTTAGCATTGTATGCATAGAGCAACAACATAAGTAATTATCTCAGTGATTGCCAATAAGCTTATGTTGTTCTGATGGATGTTTCTAAAGCTTCATTCTCGGTGTAGTTGAGCAAGTGCACCAAAAAAACTTATGAGAATCAACATGCATGTTCCGTATTTGGCACTATACATACTAACAAAGTTTTGATGGAAGTGATCTAAACTGAGCATGATTTTGTTGATAGTGATGTGCCCGGGCATTGCACCAGCAGAAATATCATTTAGTGCCACTTTTTATGTTCGCCAGCGATAATGATAGGATTGTTCATATCCACAACCAAAAATAAATATCCTTGCACGTTGTTAGTGACTCGTTCATGCTGCCACTTTTTATGTTCGTCATCGATAATGATAGAATTGTTAGTGTCCCAGTTGAAATTAAAATGAATTGTAGCATGAATATTCTTAAAACAGTGGGCACTGCTGAAATCTAAATATGAGCTGTCTTTACTTAACAGGATTTATTATAAAGTCGGCTGGCGTATGTTCAATTCGGGATCAATTTTCTAAACCTAGAGTTATGCACGACTAAAAGTAGCACCCTGCCTGCCTGCCTGCGTAATTGTCCTGTGACTCGAAAGAGTCAAGATTTGGATAAAAAATTGCTATGTGCGAAAAAATTATCATACGCATCTAGCCCAATAAGTATGGCTCAAGACTCCCATAGCTCGGCATCCTCTATTCAACTTAGTCCCCCACCCGTGTGGACGCTTATCCTCTATCCCACCCTCGTCGACAGTGGATACATGTCGGCCTAATCACAGTGCATCTGAAAATGGTCGAGATCCCAAGGCGATGAGGTCACCCGTTGTTGAACAACGCTAACACAATGGAATGTTTAGGACTTCAAAAGCTAATTGAATTGGACTATACAAAACTGATTAATTCCGATACATGGTAAATCACATTTGTTCTCCCGAGTAGCTTGCTAGCTCATAACAGAAATACAACTAGTTTATTATGAGAACTGTTAGCTATTATTTACAGTTCGAAAGATTGGCCAATATTTCAATAGTACTTCGGAAATCAGATATACACAAACTTACGCGCTGGTTAACACGTCTGCTACCACATATGATTCTCCAATTTAATACTAAGATGAAAAAACAATAAATGTCCAGCATTTTGTCAATAATCAGCAAATTAGAGGCCGAGTAGACACAATCTAAAATTTTAGATTGAACAAGGCATGATTAAGTTCTCAAGTTGCGACATCAACTCATTTAAGTTTTGTACACCCATTTGTCTTTTGTTTCAGTACTCTTACGGTCTGATGTTTACATGCAACCAATAGGCAAAAAAACGTTCTCCAGCAACATGAGCTCTTTTAAGTATTGTGCACCCATCAGTCTTAAAAAGTAGTGCTAGATGGATATTACCTGCAAAAATTCCCCATAATTGAACATATCTTCTTTTATAAATGAAACTTGACGACCAAGCAAACCTGAAGAATTTCATTAAAAAAATAATCATTGACTTCACATGGAATCAAACAGCATATGTACGCGAGTGGTTGCCTAAAAAGTGCTAGAACAAACATGTCCAATTGAATTGTTTTCGGCACCGGATCAACTAATAAACTTACTTATAGACTGAAAAGTAGGAAACATCAGGAAAACTTTCACAAAACTTACATAGCTGCATGAAAAATCGTAGCTTTGTACTTACCTAGCTGATGTATGGATCTCACTAATGCCAAGTATCTTGGTTTGCTGATTCACATGTCCATGCAACCTTCGCTTGGCCTTCTCTGCTAATGCGGATGCAGTTAGAATTATTTTTCAATGCATAAAATCTGTCAAAGCAAGAAGATATGCACGCTTTTAGGTTATGTTCCTCAAGAAGAACTGCATGGACAGATATCTTGATAAGCTGAACATAAGTATTGTTGATGCAGTATTCAGTCAAAGCGGGTCATCACTAATCAGGGAGACCCATGACTCATAGTACTCACTTTCATCAAGCATTCCTACTGCTGCAACCGCATGACCAGCCATCGATGTACTCCATACCCTTTTATAGTTTAAACATGAACACAAATATACGATCTGCTATTCTACAATGAGAATATTGGAAAAGCCCTGACCACTCGAGATATGAGGAGCGTGGGATGCGTGTCTCCTAGGGCGTCTGGTAAACATAGTATCATGGAAAAAGGAAGATAACAATTAGCCTTTCCACTGAAGTTTCAAGTTTGTCAGATATGAATAGATGTGCCATGCTTCGAATTTACACCAAAAGCTCCATCTGCTTGCAAAGAAATATTGTTTTGTCCATTGCTCTCCGGTAGTTCTGCTTTTTGTAATCTCAATTATTCGTGGTGAAATCATATTCATGAGGGATAATATTATTGTTTTATTTGCATCACTCAAGAATGCAGAGATGTGTCTTGGAAATAAATTGAAATTTGTTCTGATTCTGTCAGTCAAGAAAGGGAGATTTGGACAGCTACTTCAAGACAATAAACAAATTATTTTTAAATTCTCTTAGTTTCCCTTCCAAAACAATTCTCTTAGCGTAAGTATTGGATGCCTAAACAGTAGCTTAGCAGCCAGGGTTAACGTTTCAACTCAAGTACACGCCATCGTATCAGATACATTGAGCAACCTTCAGAAAGTGAACCATTAATGCGCTAAATCTAAAATGAATTTTGGTCATGATTTAGATGGGCAGATGGCAAGAGAGAAAAGTGAAAAGAGAAGATGGGAGATGCAGAAAAGGCTTACCGGCCAGTACATGCATCTGAACTTGATGGTGGTGTGGCGTGCGGAGGCCTCATTTTCGGCACACCAAAGTGCACGCCGGAGCTGACCCGTGCATCCACTGTCAGTGATGCATCTCCTGCGCGGCACCCCGCGAGAAAGTGTGGCTCGGCGGCAGTCCCGTCAGTAGCGAAAATACTAGACTTACGGGCGAGTTAGCACGGGAAGTAAGTTACGGACGTACGTGTCGTCTTTTCAATTAATCCTTTGCCCCCCTGATTTCACGTTGTGGGCCATC
Organism: Secale cereale; assembly: GCA_902687465.1. Lineage (NCBI taxonomy): Eukaryota > Viridiplantae > Streptophyta > Magnoliopsida > Poales > Poaceae > Secale > Secale cereale. The sequence goes on from LR738714.1 coordinate 454,366,455, forward strand.
CTAAATCCAAAGCAACCTCTAAGATTTTTCCACATCAGCCCGTGCGTTTCCCGTAAGCAATTGTGTCCGTAGGTGTAGCGTTACTCCGTCAGTAGCCAGCACAGCGTCCGTGGCCTCGCACGCGAGCCTGCGTCCGGCTATTGTCTCGCGGTCCGCACTACACGTCCCTCCTGGCAACACACCCCAATGTGGAGAGGCCTCGCGCGTCCTGCCGATATACCCTGACAGCCGGAGGCTGCCCGCCTGGCCACGTTGCTACTCCACCCGGCACAGCCCCAAGCAACGACGGACGCAGAGAGCTGGGAAGTGCCATCTGGCGTGCAGCCCTGCCATGGCATCCGGTAGTGATTGATTTGGGATTTAATTTAGATGGCCTGCCGCCTTCTCGCTGGTAACCATCGCCACTGGAGGTTCATCGTTGAGGCCGCCGCATCCCTTCCCTTCTTCCTCTCCCTTCCTTCTGTTCTTCTCTATCTCCTCCTCACCTTCGAAGCGCTCTCTCTCTCCTTGGAACCGCAGCAGGCCATTGAGGAACTCAGCCGCCGCCGCCATCCCTTCGAGTCGCCGGAGCCGCCCATCGACGACCCGATCCGGCTGCCATCCGTCAGATCGAGGCCGGCACCACTGCAGCACATGGCTTGGCCATCTCTGCATCGAGCTGCCGCCGCCGCCCCACGTTGACCGCATCGCTCGCCTGGAATGAGGTTTCTATTCGCGATTGGATTGTGTTTGTTTTTCTTCCTTGGATTAGGGAAGCGTTGTATTCGCAGTGGACGCTGGGCGTGGAACGGTTTCGTTCGGCAGAGTTTTCGTCCACTGAGGCAAATTGCTAAACGCATTTTCCGCCGAGGCTTAATATAATCTTGATGGTTAGATCAAATTATGTGGTCCTAATCGTAAGTTGTAATTGATTCTTGTTGTCATGTGTAGATTAGGCTGAATGCACTTAGCGATGAATATTTTTGCTTGTTTAATAGCGATGAATATATATACCCACGAGCCGTACATCGATTTCACCAACCCCTCCATATCCCTTCTAAGAACGAGCATGTCAATTTATATTAGCAAGCATGAAAAATCTTTGACATGTTTAATTTTTTTGCCATAATTTACCATGCTTGCTAAAGAAAAATCTAATCCTTGCGACAACTTAATTTGTCATAAAAAACATTTGATTTTCTATGCTAAAAATATTAACTACCAACAAACAATTGTGATCAATGATAAATATTTCTAACATCTCAAAAAAACATGTAATGCTTCTAAACTTACTTTGCAAAAAGGATCAGATGTGGTCCAATAACGTGAGCCACCTCAACGTAAGACCGAGGCCATCATGCAAATGTGGTGCTTGGACACACAGGGCGACCTCGACAGCGCCGGCACATGTACTTAGCATACTATAGCTACAAGTTATTGTTTTTACCGAAAAAGGGTTTCCCCGCTTTATATACAAAGCAACCAACCAAGCCGTACAAGCACGGCTGCTGGGGCGGAAGCGGCACAATCACGCCCAAAAGAAACGACAAGTGTAGTTGACATAAAGGTTCCTCCCGCGACCGAATCTAACAAGTTCCGTGAGGTAAAGTTCAAGCCTGCATAAAAAGTTTGGATAACCATCCAAGTAGTCAAACCATGAGTAGGGCAGTTCTTGACAAGAGATTTCATGCTTTCCCAAGCTTGGGCAACGTGTTCATTATCCAATTGTTTAAAATTCATTATGTTACTTCTTAGTTGGATAATTTTAGCAGGTGGATAGTATTTTCCAATAAAAGCATCTTTGCACTTGTCCCATGAATCTATGATATTTCTAGGCAAGGATTGAAACAAAATTTTAGCTCCTCCTCTCAAGGAGAAAGGAAAAAGCTTAAACTTAACAATATTACCATCTATTTCTTGGTACTTTTGCATATCACAAAGTTCAACAAAATTATTTAAGTGTAAAGCAGCAGCATCTCCAGCACCGGAGAATTGATCTTTCATGACTAAGTTCAGTAAAGCAGGTTTAATTTCATAAGAAGGTGCTGAAGTGGCAGGTGTAGTGATAGGCGTGCAAATAAAGTCATCGTTGTTATGACTAGTGAAGTCACACAGCTTGGTGTTCTTGGTGGAACCCATAGTAGCAAGCAAGCAAGATAACTATTTTTGTGATTTTCGATAAAAGATACTAAAGCAAAACTGAAAGGTAAACTAACAAGACTAAAAAGTAAAGGTAAAAGATAGCGTGCAACTCCCCTATCTTGAAGAGTGGAGTCCCCGGCAACGGCGCCAGAAAATTTTGCTTGATGGCTTCTCGCCCCTCGTTGGTTACCCCAAGTGGAAGGTTTGAGATGCAGTGTAGCGGAAGTTTTCCCTTGGCAAAGATACCAAGGATCGATTTCCCCTGAGACTCCAAGGTTCAACAAGAAGGTGTCAACTGCTAATGGCACCAGATACTTAGTAATCAACTTGGACCTGCACACAGATACAAATAACTTTGCTCCCAACAAGTTCAGAGAGGTTGTCAATCCCTCCGGCCTTGTCGTTTACAAAGGATCAAACGCAAGAGATAATAGTGATAGATATTGCTGCAACTAGTAAGTAAAAGCGGAAAGTAAATAGCGGATGTGATCAATGATGGTAATATGGACCGGGATCCCATGATGTTCACTAGTGATGTCTCTCTCCCAAAAGACGATAAAACAGCTATGTGAGGTAAACGAATTACAGCTGGGCAATTGACAGAATTATGTGCGCAAACCAATGCTAACTATGTTGCAAGAAAGGTAGATGTTCAAAGCATGGACGGTACGCCAAGGCAAGTAGACCGAAATACATCTGCATCTACTACTAATCATCCACCTTGAGATATCTATCCAGAACATCTCGCTGGTATTAAGTTGCGAGTCCCACCCATAGTGTAAACTCAAAGCAACAGACAACTGCATTAAAAGAACTTTGCGTAAAGTAAACAATCCTTGCACCCGCGGGTACAAGCACCGTTGTTTCCCCCCTTGTGGCAACAGCACATCCCCTAGACTCATGTTTCTGTCACTCAAGCTAGTCATCGAGGGGCATGAACCCACAATCGAGCATAACGTTCCCTCTTGGAGTCACTACCTACTACTTGGCCAAAGCAATAAATAGCAACGGAGAACATGCAAGAATTACTTAAGAACATAAATATAAAAGAGGTAAATCAAATATATTACTCAAACACAATCTGAACATAATCTCACAATCCATCGGATCCCAGCAAACTCAACATAGCAACAGCATAAGGATTACATATGTGCCTCGATCATGTAGGGCAGCTCACGAGGTCTAATTAGTGAAGCACAAGAAGGGGAGGAGAACATCACATAGCTACTGGTCATGGACCCATGCTCCAAGGGAGACTACTCACAACTCATCCAGGAGGCGTCCATGGTGGTGGAGAGGCTCCCGGTGGTGATCCTCCCCTCCGGCAGGGTGCCGGGAAGAGTTCTCCTGGTGCTCCCGATCTTGGAAGCGCGGCGGCGGCGGAACAGAGATGAGATCGTGAAAAAGGGTTCCGTTCTCGAGGGTTTCGGGACGCGTGTTAAATATATGCCAAAGGGGGCATCAGCGGAGGCCTGGGGGGCCCAGCCCCCCCCCCCGGCGCGGCCAGGAGGGGGGCCGCGCCACCAGGGCGCCTGGAGCCCTGGTGGCCCCCCTCCGGCCCTACTTCGGCCATGTGGAAGCTTCCGGAACGCTGATTTTTTATATAATTTTTTCGGGATTTTTCTGACAGTTTTCGTGACGGGAAAACCTGAAATACAAAAACAGCAGAAAACAGAAACTGGCACTGGGGTGCACTAGTTAATAGGTTAGTCCAAATATGATCAAAAGTGTATGGAAGTGTATAAATATCATAGCAATATCACCCAAAAGAGGCATGGAGCAAGCAGAAATTATAGATACGTTTTAGACGTATCAACATCCCCAAGCTTAATTCCTGCTCGTCCTCGAGTAGGTAAATGATAACAAGCATTGTTCAAAAAATCGGCCGAGTAGACGATTAATCGGCCGATTAATCGCTGCTCGGCCATCCACCTTGTAAATTACATGTACTCGCTAGTGTTACTCGGCCTGGGGATTAATCGGCCGATTAATCGTCTGACAACCGATTAATCTGCTGCAGACCGATTAATCGCTGGACTCCCAGGGGGCATACTGTAAAAGTAAAATATCAGCCCCCCCCCCTCATCTCTCCTCAATCCTCACCCGTACGTGGTGTTTGGTCT
>LR738714.1:454371050-454425581 GCA_902687465.1 Secale cereale
ACCCGTGGCTCGCCTCTTACCGTGGCCTCCACCCGCCATTACCCTGCCGCCGGCCAACAGCGGCCCTTCCTCTCCCGCCCCTCCTCACTGCTTCCCCCTCCTCCCTCATCTACCCCGTCCCCCATCCTCACCCGTGGTTGTGGCAAGCAAGTAGGTGGCCGTCCTCCTCCGGCCTGCCCTTGTTGCCTCCTTACACCATCGATCTGGGCAGCAACAAGCAGGTGGCCTCACCTCCCTCTCCGGTCTCTCCTTCCTGCCTCTTCACGCCGGCGACTGGGTTGGGGGAGAAGGGACAGCAGCACAACAATGTAGCAGCAAGCACAGGAGTTGCTGCCTCTTCATCTTTTATGTTTTGTATTTTGTACTTTTGTATAACTTCATGCTTGATGAATGATGAATTGATTAAATGATTGTTGTGTAGAATTGATTAAAACCGGGATTCTGAGATTTATAAAAAAAATTGACCGATTAATGCTCGACCGATTAATTCCGATTAATTGGCCGATTCACGATTAATCCCTACTCCCTAACTGACCGAGCAGTTACCGATTACCGATTTCCTGAACATTGATAACAAGAATAATTTCTGTGGTGACATGCTATTAACCATATAAGGATTTTTCATAGTCATATGACAAAAGCTTACTGAGACAATGAATCTGTAGTAATTAAGTTGCCTCATGAGAAAATCACAAAGAACTGAAAGTTTTACAATATGATACTGAAACATCAAAAAGATTTGTAATGAGCATGGTGTGCAAATATGATAAAGTGATATCTCGCTTGCCCCCTTTAGCGAAGCAAAATATAAATGCAGGGGCACCTCCAAGGTTTAAATGATGACTAGATACAATGATTTCAGAATAAACGATATCACAATCATGCAAAAGACAATGCTACTTTGGGACAATGCACATTACACTCAGAATGACAATCATGCTCTTAATAGTTGGTGCTTTAAAAGAAGGTGGAGACTCTCGAACCGTGGCTTTTGTTGGCAAAGTTGAAAACCCGTAGTCGGAAACAAAGACAAAACATGTACCAAAGCTCTTGGTTTTAAAAACAGAGGTAATAATTATTATTTTTAAATTATGCATGTTCCGTCAACGAATGCTAGCAGATAACTCAATCACTTCTTGAGATGGACAAGTTTCGAGGAACGGCTCCCGAATGAGGACGATCACATCCTCTTAATCTCCTTTGTTTATCACTGCCAAAGTTTTCTGATTTCTCATGAACAAAGCATGAAGGAGGGTTTGTTTGTTATATTAATTTTGAGCCGGGCGCACTCTTTGCCAGTTCCTTCTCGTATTATGGGTTTGCACATTAGACATGCAATCCCGGGGTGAAGCTTGTCCAACTTAAAAATATCATGAATTAACTACTACTTCCTCATGAACTAAAACAGAGGCACAAAATAGGAATGCTTTTTTTTTAATAATTTTGAGATGGTACATGAAAGTCTCCGTTAGGAATGGCAAGTAAAAAATACCATGTATAGGAAGCTATGGTGGACTCATATGGCATAACTGATTTAAAAGAATTTGGATGCACAAGCAGTCAGTCCGCTTAGTACAGGTGGAGGTTAGCAAAAGACTGGGAGCGACCAACTAAAAGAGCAATGACGGTAATAATCATGCAGAGCGACAAAGCAACATTGAATCAGGCATGGTAGTTATATCGCTACTCAGAAACAAAAGATCATCAAGGCTTGACAAACTTTCTTTACAGTCTTAAATATGCGTGAGCATACGCCAAGTCAATCAAAATAAATTCTTGAAGGAAGATATCACTAAACCATACCACATCATAGGCAAACAAATCATGTTGGTACTCCAATAACACATTGGGAACCCCCCAGCTATTTGAGACTAACCATAAGAAAACATGAACTACTAAGCACCATTATGCACGTAGCATTTTTATCATAGACATATCGACCAATGCAACAGAAGCCAACTCTCTTAATAAGATAAGCATGATAAATAAAGAGAGTTCCAACGACCAACTAAGCAAAAGCTATTTAAAAAGATAAGCATGAAAACTAAAAGCTAAACATGATAGTAGCTATTGAAAGACAAAGAACACACACAGCAAGGATAGACATGAAAATTCTATGTTATCTTCTAGGTTGAAGTGGAGCGTGTTTATCTCCCACACAAAGAAAGCTGAGTTCCGACTCGTTATGAAAAGCTAAAGGAAACTAAAAAGGAAACTAAAAGCAAGACGCTCCAAGCATAGCACATAACACATGAAGTGATAAAAATATAGTGGAACGAAAGACGAACTGATAATGTTGATGGAGAAGGGGATGCACGGGGGCATCCCCAAGCTTAGACGCTTGAGTCTTCTTGAATATTTCTTGGGGGTGCATGGGGGCATCCCCAAGCTTGAGCGTTTGACACTCCTGAATCTTTTTATCATCTTCCCTCGCACACTTGAAAACTCCCTTCATACATAACTCATCATAATCTGATTAGCGAGGTTAGTACCCATAATAATATAATTGTTCCTTGCTGGAAATAAGGATATTCTTGAAGGTCTACTGTTTCTCAAGATTGCCAAAAGGTTTTTGCAAAGAAAAAGCAAGCTCAAGGTTTGCAAAATGAAGGAAAGGCAAAACAGGACAGAATCTGTGAAAAACAGACCAGCAGGTAGTAAATGATTTTTTCGGGGCACTTCTGCAACTCTAATAAAAAAACTCAGAACAGAAGCACGAAAGACAATTGTATAGAGCACGCTGTCGAAAAAATTCAGACCAAAAAGATGAACTGGTGATTTTATACGAATTTTTCTATCCAAGGACATAATCTGTTTCCTGGACTGCACGTCACAACTTTTGAACTTTCTTGCAGTAAGAGGCTACACTTGGCACAAAGTTGAAAAGTAAAGATACAATGATGGTGCTACTGTAGTAACAACATCAAGACACAACAAAAGCAAAATAAAATTTTATTCATGTGGGCTGCCTCCCAAAAGCGCTTTCTTCTATGCCTTTAAGCTAGGCATAATGCAAAGAGATCAAGTTTTATCAAGAGTAAAAGAATAGCTAGCCCGTATAACGGATTCAAAAGGTAACTTAATCTTCTTTCTAGGGAAGTGTTCCATCCCTTTCTTGAGAGGAAATTGGAATTTTATATTCCCCTCTTTCATGTCAATGATAGCACCAACGGTGCGAAGAAAAGGACGTCCCAAAACAATTGGACAAGAAGGTTCACATTCAATATCCATAATAGTAAAATCAACGGGAACGTAGTTGTCATTGACATTGATAAGAACATCGTCGATCCTCCCCAAAGGTTTCTTTATGGAAGAATCAACAAGACGGACACCAAAAGAACAAGAATCAAAAGGTTTCAATTTAAGCATATCATATATTCTTTTGGGCATAACGGAGGTACTAGCTCCAACATCACATAATGCATAGCAAGAGAAGTTATTCAACTTAATTTTAATCATAGGATCCCAACCATCTTCTAGCTTTCTAGGTATGGAGGCTTCTACTCTAAGTTTCTCCTCCCTAGCTTTGATGAGAGCATTAGTGATATGCTCTGTGAAGGCAAGGTTAAGCGTGCTAGTGCAGGGATCTCTAGACATCTTTTGAAGGAAATCAATAACTTCGGTAAGAGTGCAATTGTCAAAATCAAGGTCACTATTATCAAGTAAGTGTTGGGGAACGTAGTATTTTCAAAATTTTCCTACGATCACGCAAGATCTATCTACTAGATGCATAGCAACGAGAGGGGAGAGTGTGTCTACGTATCCTCGTAGACCGAAAGCGGAAGCGTTTATCAACGCGGTTGATGTAGTCGTGCACCTTCACGATCCGTCCCGATCTAGTACCGAACGTACGGCACCTCCGCGTTCAGCACACGTTCAGCTCGATGACGTCCTCGCCTTCTTGATCCAGCAAGACGGGCGAAGTAGTAGATGAGTTCCAGCAGCACGACGGCGTGGTGATGGTTGTTGATGAAGAACAATCTCTGCAGGGCTTCGCCAAGCACTATAGAAACTAGACGGAGGATAAACTAGAGGGTCGGGGTAGCCGGCACACGGCTTGGTGTATCTTGATGTGTCTTGGGTGCAAGCCCTACCCCTCTATTTATATGTTGAGCCCTGGGGTCGAAACTTGGAGCAAAAGCCTCCTCAAAGTCGGTTTTGCCCGAAAGGAAAGAGTCCCACTCGGACTCCAGGGCTAGACGCCAGGGTTCCCGGCGTCTACCCCCTAGACGCCAAGGTTCCTGGCGTCTAGCCTCTGGTCTCCGCAAAACTTCCTTTTGCACTTTCCTAAAGCCTCGTGGGCTTTCCCCTTTGGCCCAAATAAAGTGTTCTCGTACCCAAACATTTCGGGAAACATCCGGAACCCCTTCCGGTGAATTCCGGAACCCTTCCGGAGGTCAAACACTATTATCCCATATATTAATCTTTATCTCCGGACCATTCCGGAGTTCCTCGTCATGTCCGTGATCACATCCGGGACTCCGAATAACATTCGGTCACCAACATACATAACTCATTAAATACTATATCGTCAACGAAACGTTAAGCGTGCGGACCCTACGGGTTCGAAAACTATGTAGACATGACCGAGACATCTCTCCGATCAATAACCAATAGCGGAACCTGGATGCCCATATTGGCTCCTACATATTCTACGAAGATCTTTATCGGTCGAACCGCATAACAACATACGTTGTTCCCTTTGTCATCAGTATGTTACTTGCCCGAGATTCGATCGTCGGTATCATCATACCTAGTTCAATCTCGTTACCGGCAAGTCTCTTTACTCGTTCCGTAATACATCATCTCGTGACTAACTCATTAGTCATTTGCTTGCAAGGCTTATTATGATGTGCATTACCGAGAGGGCCCAGAGATACCTCTCCGACAATCGGAGTGACAAATCCTAATCTCGAAATACGCCAACCCAACAAGTACCTTCGGAGACACCTGTAGAGCACCTTTATAATCACCCAGTTACGTTGTGACGTTTGGTAGCACACAAAGTGTTCCTCCGGTAAACGGGAGTTGCATAATCTCATAGTCATAGGAACATGTATAAGTCATGAAGAAAGCAATAGCAACATACTAAACGATCAAGTTGCTAAGCTAACGGATGGGTCTTGTCCATCACATCATTCTCCTAATGGTGTGACCCCATTGATCAAATGACAACTCATGTCTATGGTTAGGAAACATAACCATCTTTGATCAATGAGCTAGTCTAGTAGAGGCATACTAGGGACACTCTGTTTTGTCTATGTATTCACACATGTACTAAGTTTCCGGTTAATACAATTCTAGCATGAATAATAAACATTTATCATGATATAAGGAAATATAAAATAACAACTTTATTATTGCCTCTAGGGCATATTTCCTTCAGTCTCCCACTTGCACTAGAGTCAATAATCTAGCTCACATCGCCATGTGATTTAATACCGATAGTTCACATCGTTATGTGAATAACACCCATAGTTCACATCGCCATGTGACCAACACCCAAAGGATTTACTAGAGTCAATAATCTAGTTCACATCGCTATGTGATTAATACCCAAGAGTAATAAGGTGTGATTATGTTTTTGCTTGTGAGAGAAGTTTAGTCAACGGTTCTGTCACATTCAGATCGGTATGTATTTCGCAAATTTCTATGTCTACAATGCTCTGCATGGAGCTACTCTAGCTAATTGCTCCCACTTTCAATACGCATCCAGATTGATAGTTAGAGTCATCTGGATTCAGTGTCAAAGCTTGCATCGGCGTAACCCTTTACGATGAACTCTTTATCACCTCCATAATCGAGAAACATTTCCTTAGTCATCCAGTTACTAAGGATAATTTTGACCGCCGTACAGTGATCTACTCCTGGATCACTATTGTACCTCCCTGTCAAACTCATGGCAAGGTACACAACATGTTTGGTACACGGCATGGCATACTTTATAGAACCTATGGCTGAGGCATAGGGAATGACTTTCATTCTCTCTATATTTTTCTGCCGTGGTCTGGCTTTGAGTCTTACTCAACTTCACACCTTACAAGTCAGGCAAGAACTCCTTCTTTGACTGATCCATTTTGAACTACTTCAAAATCTTATCAAGGTATGTACTCATCGAAAGTCTTATCAAGCGTCTTGATCTATCTCTATAGATCTTGATGCCCAATATGTAAGTAGCTTCACCAAGGTCTTTCTTTGATAAACTCCTTTCAAACACTCCTTTATGCTTTCAAAAAAATTCTACATCATTTCCGATCGACAATATGTCATTCACATATACTTATCAGAAATGGTGTAGTGCTCCCACTCACTTTCTTGTAAATACAGGCTTAACCGCAAGTCTGTATAAATCTATATGCTTTGATCAACTTATCAAAGCGTATATTCCAACTCCGAGATGCTTGCACCAGTCCATAGATGGATCGCTGGAGCTTGCATATTTTGTTAGCACCTTTAGGATTGACAAAACCTTCTGGTTGCATCATATACAATTCTTCTTTAATAAATCCATTAAAGAATGCAGTTTTGTTATCCATTTGCCAGATTTCATAAAATGCGGCAATTGCTAACATGATTCGGACAGACTTAAGCATCGCTACGGGTGAGAAAGTCTCATCGTAGTCAACTCCTTGAACTTGTCAAAAACCTTTCGCAACAAGTCGAGCTTTGTAAACAGTAACATTACCGTTAGTGTCAGTCTTCCTCTTGAAGATCCATTTATTTTCGATGGCTTGCCGATCATCGGGCTAGTCAACCAAAGTCCACACTTTGTTCTCTTACATGGATCCCATCTCAGATTTCATGGCCTCAAGCCATTTTGCGGAATCTGGGCTCATCATCGCTTCCTCATAGTTCGTAGGTTCATCATGGTCTAGTAACATGACTTCCAGAACTAGGTTGCCGTACCACTCTGGTGCGGAACGTACTCTGGTTGATCTACGACGTTTAGCAGAAACTTGATCTGAAGTTTCATGATCATCATCATTAGCTTCCTCACTAATTGGTGTAGGAATCATTAGAACTAGTTTCTGTGATGTTCCACTTTCCAATTCGGGAGAAGGTACAATTACCTCATCAAGTTCTACTTTCCTCCCACTCACTTCTTTCGAGAGAAACTCCTTCTCTAGAAAGGATCCACTTTTAGCAATAAAGACCTTGCCTTAGGATCTGTGATAGAAGGTGTACCCAATAGTTTCTTTTGGGTATCCTATGAAGATTTACTTCTTCGATTTGGGTTCGAGCTTATCATGTTGAAACTTTTTCACATAAGCATCGCAGTCCCAAACTTAAAGAAATGACAGCTTAGGTTTCTCATCAAACCACAGTTCATACTGTGTCATCTCCACGGTTTTAGATGGTACCCTATTTAACGTGAATGTAGCTATCTCTAATGCATAACCCCAAAAGTGATAGTGGTAGATCGGTAAGAGACATCATCGATCGCACCATATCTAATAAAGTACGGTTATGACGTTCGGACACACCATTACACTGTGGTGTTCCAGGTGGCGTGAGTAGTGAAGCTATTTCACATTGTTTTTACTGAAGGCCAAACTCGCTAACTCAAATATTTTACCTCTACGATCATATCGTAGAAACTCTTATTTTCTTGTTACGATGATTCTCCACTTCACTCTGAAATTCTTTGAACTTTTCAAATGTTTCAGATTTGTGCTTCATAAAGTAGATATACCCATATCTGCTCAAATCATCAGTGAAGGTCAGAAAATAATGATACCCGCCGCGAGCTTCAACACTCATTGGTCTGCATACATCAGTATGTATGATTTCCAACAACTTTGTTGCTCGCTCCACAGTTCCGGAGAACGGAGTTTTAGTCATCTTGCCCATGAGGCATGGTTCGCAAGCACCAAGTGATTCATAATCAAGTGATTCCAGAAGTCCATCACTATGGAGTTTCTTCATGCGCTTTACACCAATATGACCTAAACGGCAATGCCACAAATAAGTTGCACTATCATTATTAACCTTGCATCTTTTGGCTTCAATATTATGAATATGTGTATCACACGATCGAGATCCAACAAACCATTTTCATTGGGTGTATGACCATAGAAGGTTTTATTCATGTAAACAGAACAACAATTATTCTCTAACTTACATGAATAACCGTATTGCAATAAACATGATCAAATAATATTCATGCTCAACACAAACACCAAATAACACTTATTTAGTTTCAACACTAATCCCGAAAGTATAGGGAGTGTGCGATGATGATCATATCAATCTTGGAACTACTTCCAATACACATCGTCACTTCATCCTTTAACTAGTTTCTATTCATTATGCAACTCCCATTTCGAGTTACTACTCTTTAGCAACTGAACAAGTATCAAATACCGAGGGGTTGCTATGAACACTAGTAAAATACACATCAATAATCTGTATATCAAATATACCTTTGTTCACTTTGCCATCCTTTCTTATCCGCCAAATATCTAGGGCAGTTCCACTTGTAGTGACCATTTCCTTTGCAGTAGAAGCACTTAGTTTCAGGCTTGAGTTTAGATTTGGGTTTCTTCACGGGAGTGACAACTTGCTTGTCATTCATCTTGAAGTTCCCCTTCTATCCCTTTGCCCTTTATTTGAAACAAGTGGTCTTATTAACCATCAACACTTGATGCTCTTTCTTGATTTCTACCTTCGCCGATTTCAGCATCGCGAAGAGCTCGGGAATTACCTTCGTCATCCCTTGCATATTATAGTTCATCATGAAGTTCTACTAACTTGGTGATAGTGACTAGAGAACTTTGTCAATTACTATCTTATCTGGAAGATTAACTCCCACTTGATTCAAGCAATTGTAGTACCCAGACAATCTGAGCACATGCTCACTGGTTGAGCTATTCTCCTCCATCTTGTAGGCAAAGTACTGTCAGAGGTCTCATACCTCTCGACACGGGCATGAGTATGAAATACCAATTTCATCTCTTGGAACATCTTATATGCTCCTTGGTGTTCAAAACGTTTTTGAAGTCCCGGTTCTAAGCCGTAAAGCATGGTGCACTTAAACTATCAAGTAGTCATCATACCGAGCTTTTGTCAAAACGTTCATAACGTCTGCATCTGCTCATGCAATAGGTCTGTCACCTAGCGGTGCATCAAGGACATAATTCTTCTGTGCAGCAATGAGGATAATCCTCAGATCACGGAATAATTCCGCATCATTGCTACTAACATCTTTCAACTTAGTTTTCTCTAGGAACATATAAAATAAACGGGGAGCAACATCGCGAGCTATTGATCTACAACATAGATATGCTAATACTACCAGGACTAAGTTCATGATAAATTAAAGTTCAATTTAATCATATAAGAACTCCCACTTAGATAGACATCCCTCTAGTCATCTAAATGATCACGTGATCCAAATCAACTAAACCATGTCCGATCATCCCGTGAGATGGAGTAGTTTTCAATGGTGAACATCTTATGTTGATCATATCTACTATATGATTCACACTCGACCTTTTGGTCTCCAGTGTTCCGAGGCCATATCTGCATATGCTAGGCTCGTCAAGTTTAACCCGAGTATTCTGCGTGTGCAAAACTGGCTTACACCCGTTGTATTTGAACGTAGAGCTTATCACACCCGATCATCACGTGGTGTCTCGGCACGACGAACTTTCGCAACGGTGCATACTCAGGGAGAACACTTATACCTTGAAATTTAGTAAGGGATCATCTTATAATGCTACCGTCGTTCTAAGCAAAATAAGAAGCATAATAAGATAAACATCACATGGAATCAAAATATGTGACAAGATATGGCCATCATCATCTTGTGCTTTTGATCTCCATCTCCAAAGCATTGTCATGATCTCCATCGTCACCGGCTCAACACCTTGATCTCCATCATTGCGTCGGGGTCGTCTTGCCAACTATTGCGTCTTCAACTATTACTAACTCATAGCATTAAAGTAAAACAATTACATGGCACTTGCATTCGATACAATAATGCTATCGTCGAACTAAGCAAAATAAGAAGCATAATAAGATAAACATCACATGCAATCAAAATATGTGACATGATATGGCCATCATCATCTTGTGCTTTTGATCTCCATCTCCAAAGCACCGTCATGATCACCTTCGTCACCGGCGCGACACCTTGATCTCCATCGTAGCATCGTTGTCGTCTCGCCAACTATTGCTTCTACGACTATCGCTACCGCTTAGTGATAAAGTAAAGCAATTACATGGCGATTGCATTTCATACAATAAAGCGACAACCATATGGCTCCTGCCAGTTGCCGATAACATTACAAAACATTATCATCTCATACAAAACCGTATAACTCGTCATGTCTTGACCATATCACATCACAACATGCCCTGCAAAAACAAGTTAGACGTCCTCTACTTTGTTGTTGCAAGTTTTACGTGGCTGCTACGGGCTTAGCAAGAACCGTTCTTACCTACGCATACAAAACCACAACGATGTTTCGTCAAGTATGTGCTGTTTTAACCTTCACAAGGACCGGGTGTAGCCACACTTGATTCAGCTAAAGTGAGAGAGACAGACACCCGCCAGTCACCTTTAAGCAACGAGTGCTCGTAACGGTGAAACCAGTCTCGCGTAAGCGTACGCGTAATGTCGGTCCGGGCCGCTTCATCTCACAATACCGCCAAAGCAAAGTATGACATGCTGGTAAGCAGTATGACTAGTATCGCCCACAACTCATTGTGTTCTACTCGTGCATATCATCTACGCATAGACCTGGCTCATGATGCCACTGTTGGGGAACGTAGTATTTTCAAAATTTTACTACGATCACGCAAGATATATCTACTAGATGCATAGCAACGAGAGGGGAGAGTGTGTCTACGTACCCTCGTAGACCGAAAGCGGAAGCGTTTATCAACGCGGTTGATGTAGTCGTGCACCTTCACGATCCGTCTTGATCTAGTACCGAACGTACGGCACCTCCGCGTTCAGCACACGTTTAGCTCGATGACGTCCTCGCCTTCTTGATCCAGCAAGACGGGCGAAGTAGTAGATGAGTTCCGGCAGCACGACGGCGTGGTGACGGTTGTTGATGAAGAACAATCTCTGCAGGGCTTCGCCAAGCACTACAGAAACTAGACGGAGGATAAACTAGAGGGTCGGGGTAGCCGGCACACGGCTTGGTGTATCTTGATGTGTCTTGGGTGCAAGCCCTACCCCTCTATTTATATGTTGAGCCCTGGGGTCGAAACTTGGAGCAAAAGCCTCCTCAAAGTCGGTTTTGCCCGAAAGGAAAGAGTCCCACTCGGACTCCAGGGCTAGACGCCAGGGTTCCCGGCGTCTACCCCCTAGACGCCAGGGTTCCTGGCGTCTAGCCTCTGGTCTCCGCAAAACTTCCTTTTGCACTTTCCTAAAGCCTCGTGGGCTTTCCCCTTTGGCCCAAATAAAGCGTTCTCGTACCCAAACATTTCGGGAAACATCCAGAACCCCTTCCGGTGAATTCCGGAACCCTTCCGGAGGTCAAACACTATTGTCCCATATATTAATCTTTATCTCCGGACCATTCCGGAGTTCCTCGTCATGTCCGTGATCACATCCGGGACTCCGAATAACATTCGGTCACCAACATACATAACTCATTAAATACTATATCGTCAACGAAACGTTAAGCGTGCGGACCCTACGGGTTCGAGAACTATGTAGACATGACCGAGACATCTCTCCGGTCAATAACCAATAGCGGAACCTGGATGCCCATATTGGCTCCTACATATTCTACAAAGATCTTTATCGGTCGAACCGCATAACAACATACGTTGTTCCCTTTGTCATCGGTATGTTACTTGCCCGAGATTCGATCGTCGGTATCATCATACCTAGTTCAATCTCGTTACCGGCAAGTCTCTTTACTCGTTCCGTAATACATCATCGCGTTACTAACTCATTAGTCATTTGCTTGCAAGGCTTATTATGATGTGCATTACCGAGAGGGCCCAGAGATACCTCTCCGACAATCGGAGTGACAAATCCTAATCTCGAAATACGCCAACCCAACAAGTACCTTCGGAGACACCTGTAGAGCACCTTTATAATCACCCAGTTACGTTGTGACATTTGGTAGCACACAAAGTGTTCCTCCGGTAAACGGGAGTTGCATAATCTCATAGTCATAGGAACATGTATAAGTCATGAAGAAAGCAATAGCAACATACTAAACGATCAAGTTGCTAAGCTAACGGATGGGTCTTGTCCATCACATCATTCTCCTAATGGTGTGACCGCATTGATCAAATGACAACTCATGTCTATGGTTAGGAAACATAACCATCTTTGATCAATGAGCTAGTCTAGTAGAGGCATACTAGGGACACTCTGTTTTGTCTATGTATTCACACATGTACTAAGTTTCCGGTTAATACAATTCTAGCATGAATAATAAACATTTATCATGATATAAGGAAATATAAAATAACAACTTTATTATTGCCTCTAGGGCATATTTCCTTCAGTAAGGTGGTAGTGGTGTCCTTTAGGTTCATTTGTTTGGTAGTTTCTATAGTCATAGCATCACCATTAATAGGTCCAATGGGACCAGGAGTGCATTGGGTGCTAAGAGTTTGGATATCCTCAACAACTTGGATAGTAGCAACAGTGTGGTGGGTATGAAGGTTCTTAATTCTATCTTCTTCCTCCCTTTCTCTAGCCCATCTCTCTTTAAGTTTAGCCAACATCCTAATGTTTTCATTAATTTGCACTTGAATAGCATTCATAGGAGTGACCTTCCTCTCCTCAAGAGGAGAAGTTCTAATTTTAAGCAATTCTACCTCATGGGCTAAATTGTCTACCTTCGAAGAGAGATTATCTAGTTTGTTTAGTTTCTCTTCTACACTCTTATTAAAAGCTTTTTGGGTAGTGATGAAATCTTTAAGCATAATCTCTAGTTCAGTAGTGGAGTTCTTGGTGTTAGGATAAGCATTGTTGTTCCCATAAGAATTAGAGGGGAACGGTCTAGGATTGCTACCAAAATTACTCCTATAAGCATTGTTATTAAAATTGTTTCTAGAGATAAAGTTCACATCTACTTGTTCTTGAGCAATCAAAGAATTTAAAGGAACATCACGAGGATCAATAGAAGATTGCTTCGAAAGTAGAGACATGATCAAGTCAACTTTTTCATTTAGGAAGGAAATCTCCTCGACAGAGTTTACCTTCCTACCTGTTGGAGCGCGTTCGGTGTGCAATTGGGAATAATTGGTCATCATCTCATCGAGAAGCTTCGTGGTAGCACCAAGTGTAGTTGACATAAAGGTTCCTCCCGCGGCCGAATCTAACAAGTTCCGCGAGGTAAAGTTCAAGCCTGCATAAAAAGTTTGGATAACCATCCAAGTAGTCAAACCATGAGTAGGGCAGTTCTTGACAAGAGATTTCATGCGTTCCCAAGCTTGGGCAACGTGTTCATTATCCAATTGTTTAAAATTCATTATGTTACTTCTTAGTTGGATAATTTTAGCAGGTGGATAGTATTTTCCAATAAAAGCATCTTTGCACTTGTCCCATGAATCTATGATATTTCTAGGCAAAGATTGAAACAAAATTTTAGCTCCTCCTCTCAAGGAGAAAGGAAAAAGCTTAAGCTTAACAATATTACCATCTATTTCTTGGTACTTTTGCATATCACAAAGTTCAACGAAATTGTTTAAGTGTAAAGCAGCATCATCTCCAGCACCGGAGAATTGATCTTTCATGACTAAGTTCAGTAAAGCGGGTTTAATTTCATAAGAAGGTGCTGAAGTGGCAGGTGTAGTGATAGGCATGCAAATAAAGTCATCGTTGTTATGACTAGTGAAGTCACACAACTTGGTGTTCTCGGTGGAACCCATAGTAGCAAGCAAGCAAGATAACTATTTTTGTGATTTTCGATAAAAGATACTAAAGCAAAACTGAAAGGTAAACTAACAAGACTAAAAAGTAAAGGTAAAAGATAGCGCGCAACTCCCCTATCTTGAAGAGTGGAGTCCCCGGCAACGGCGCCAGAAAACTTTGCTTGATGGCTTCTCGCCCCTCATTGGTTACCCCAAGTGGAAGGTTTGAGATGCAGTGTAGCGGAAGTTTTCCCTTGGCAAAGATACCAAGGATCGATTTCCCCTGAGACTCCAAGGTTCAACAAGAAGGTGTCAACTGCTAATGGCACCAGATACTTAGTAATCAACTTGGACCTGCACACAGATACAAATAACTTTGCTCCCAACGAGTACAGAGAGGTTGTCAATCCCTCCGGCCTTGTCGTTTACAAAGGATCAAACGCAAGAGATAATAGTGATAGATATTGCTGCAACTAGTAAGTAAAAGCGGAAAGTAAATAGCGGATGTGATCAATGATGGTAATATGGACCGGGATCCCATGATGTTCACTAGTGATGTCTCTCTCCCAAAAGACGATAAAACAGCTATGTGAGGTAAACGAATTACAGCTGGGCAATTGACAGAATTATGTGCGGAAACCAATGCTAACTATGTTGCAAGAAAGGTAGAGGTTCAAAGCATGGGTGGTACGCCAAGGCAAGTAGACCGAAATCCATCTGCATCTACTACTAATCATCCACCTTGAGATATCTATCCAGAACATCTCGCTGGTATTAAGTTGCGAGTCCCACCCATAGTGTAAACTCAAAGCAACAGACAACTGCATTAAAAGAACTTTGCGTAAAGTAAACAATCCTTGCACCCGCGGGTACAAGCACCGTTGTTTTCACCCTTGTGGCAACAGCACATCCCCTAGACTCATGTTTCTGTCACTCAAGCTAGTAATCGAGGGGCATGAACCCACAATCGAGCATAACGTTCCCTCTTGGAGTCACTACCTACTACTTGGCCAAAGCAATAAATAGCAACGGAGAACATGCAAGAATTACTTAAGAACATAAATATAAAAGAGGTAAATCAAATATATTACTCAAACACAATTTGAACATAATCTCACAATCCATCGGATCCCAGCAAACTCAACATAGCAACAGCATAAGGATTACATATGTGCCTCGATCATGTAGGGCAGCTCACGAGGTCTAATTAGTGAAGCACAAGAAGGGGAGGAGAACATCACATAGCTACTGGTCATGGACCCATGGTCCAAGGGAGACTACTCACAACTCATCCGGGAGGCGTCCATGGTGGTGGAGAGGCTCCCGGTGGTGATCCTCCCCTCCGGCAGGGTGCCGGGAAGAGTTCTCCTGGTGCTCCTGATCTTGGAAGCGCGGCGGCGGCGGAACAGAGATGAGATCAAGAAAAAGGGTTCCGTTCTCGAGGGTTTCGGGACGCGTGTTAAATATATGCCAAAGGGGGGCATCAGCGGAGGCCTGGGGGGCCCAGGCGCCCCCCCCGGCGCGGCCAGGAGGGGGCCGCGCCACCAGGGCGCCTGGAGCCCTGGTGGCCCCTCTCCGGCCCTACTTCGGCCGTGTGGAAGCTTCCGAAACGCTGATTTTTTATATAATTTTTCCGGGATTTTTCTGACTGTTTTCGTGACGGGAAACCTGAAATACAAAAACAGCAGAAAACAGAAACTGGCACTGGGGTGCACTGAGTTAATAGGTTAGTCCAAATATGATCAAAAGTGTATGGAAGTGTATAAATATCATAGCAATATCACCCAAAAGAGGCATGGAGCAAGCAGAAATTATAGATATGTTTTAGACGTATCACGCGGGAGGGGCCCACCTCCACCGTCAGCGACGGTAGCCGTCCGGACGTAATAGTAGGAGCACACCAGGCCCGTAGGCCCATAGGCTCGACCGAGCCCTCGTGGGCCCGTAAAGCTCCCGCCTTCGCGCTGCTGCCGGCACGCCGTCGGCGCCGCCGTCCCGCATCCGAGCCGCTCATCCTCCACACCGAGCCGCAGAAAACGAGGTCACGTCGGCGCCGGCCTGCTTGGACCCAGATGGGGCCCTAAGGGCCCAGATCTGGGCCAGAGGCGCGCCGCCGGCCACCAGCACCACCAGGCCACCCCGCTGCCAAGAGGCAGCGCCACCACCGCGCCAGTCGCCGGCCCCCGCCACCAGGACGCCGGACCACCGCCAGCCGAGCTGCTCCCGCCGCCGAGCCCTGCCCCGGGAAGGGCGCTGCGCGCGGGGGGAAAGAAGGCCCGCCGCCGCCGAGCCACCCGGCTAGATCTGGGGGCGCCGTCCGGCAGCAGCGGGAGGGGGGGAGAACGGGAGGGTGGGGCGAGGAGAGGATGCAGAGGAGCCGCCCCGGCCGCCGCCCGGGGAGGCGGCACGAGGGGGGGTCAGGAGGGGAAGGAGCTATTCGGGAGGAGGAGTTCCAGCATTTTTGGTCGGGTACTTAGCGCGAGTGTGTCAGTGGAGGATGTTAGAGTACATAGAAAAATGTCCATCACGAGCTCTTGTGCCTTGTGTGGAGCTATTAATTTGTGGAGGCATTCTCTTCTTGAGTGTACTATGGCACGGTGTATTTGGGCACACTAGTTCATGGAGAATTGACAGAACATTTGTGCAAAACAACGGAACCTAGTGCAAGGCGATGGTTGTACTCAATGGTCGACGCACTCTCACATAAATCTTTTGTCAAGCTTGGACCTCCATGGCGGCCCTGGACGGCATGGTTCTTACGGCGGAGATGGGCGCCGGGGCGGCAGCCCCGGATTTCTCCGGCGACCTCGACAGCCGGTGTGGCCGCGAGGGCGGCACAACGTCTGGTTCGGGGGGCTCGGTTCGGCTCAGCTACTCATCTCCACATGGTGTGGGTGGTGGTGGTGGTGCCGACTTAGATCTCCAGCCTGCTGTTGGGAGCCGGCGGGTGGCGCTGTCCTTTGGTTCTTTTTGCTCTAAGATGGCGTTTCACCGGTTGCCGACACTCATGGATCCGGCCATTGACAAGTTCCGGAATGCTCCGCTGGAGATCTTCATTGGGTGCTTGACGCCTGTAGATTTCTGGATCGGATAGGATTCGGTCGTGTGCGCCCCGATTTCAGCCGAGTGGCTTCACGAGGGTGTGATACGAAGCTTTGTTGTCTGTTGACAGTATGGGACACGTCGGTATTTCGATTTCCATGGTGAAGACAGTGATAGAGAATGTCATTGTGGCTGAGGTCAGAGGTCTTGTAATAACGGATCGAGTCTTCGTGGCGATGAGGACTTTAATTGGTAATTCGTGACTCGTGGCAGCGGCATAGGCTAGTGGGGGCGACAGCACAGGCGGAGTACAAAGTCTTAGCTTTTAGGGTGAAAGCCGAAGGCTGGACTTAATTGGTTGTGCCTGGCATTGACCTTGTTGAAGGCATTCTTTTGAGAGCGCGGATCTTCTCTAGGGTGAAAATCTAAGATCTAGGATCGGGCAATGATGATGCTTCTGCATTGTTTCCTTCGTGGAGGCGTCGCTTTTGGAGAATTAGGACCTCGGGTGTTGTCTAGGTGATGGTTCGTGCTGCAGCTATAAGGAATTGATCATTATTACGGGGTCTTTTTTTTTCTCCTTTCTCTTTTTGTCTTTTGGTTGTGTGTATCCGTAATATCTTTATGATATTGCGTTATTGTAGAGATCGGATGTAATTGATATCTCCGCGATATTAATATATTTTCTTTGTCAAAAATCAGGGGCATATGGGCGATTCAGTGGGCAAGGAGACTGGTTATTCACAAGAAGATCTACCAGACCCTTTCGGCACTCATCGTTTCGTAAACATATTTCTGACAGAGCTTGAGATAGTTCCCCAGAAGAAAGCAAGGAAAAAAGCTACGCCAATATTAATTCAACACCGAAGGCACCCCAGCCGGGATACGCAAAGAATCATGTAGATGTACCCTAGCTCGCTCCGGCTTTGGGGGTTTTGCAGCAGCCGTATGCAGAATCGCAGAGAATCTTTTCTTGGGCAGCTCGGCCATGATCATCCATGGTGTCAAGGAGGTTGAGCGATCGCCAGTCGCGGAGCTCTGGGTCTTGCTGAGGATTTGCTGCTTCAATATTTTATTGTTGCCTCCGACTCAAAACAGGAGATAAACAACATTGAGAAGGGAACAAACAGTACCTATGAACACATTATCAAGGAGGTCAAGCACCGAGCATCAAAATTCAATTGCAAATTCATTTTCAAAGGCTGAGCAACGAACAAAGATGCAGATATGCTAGCTAAATTTTGGAATTCTCCGGACGAGGGGCGCCATGTTTAGTTTCAACCACACGATCTTTTTTGTATCCCACATCTTGTGGTTTTTTATCAATAAAATTTAGCTATTACGCACACACAAAAACACAGCGCGAGTGTGTAAGTACCGCACGCAATTCAGTACTGTAGCTGTTTTTTTGTTTCCCTTTGGATTTTCAAAAAAACACAAAATATATATTTAAAAAGAGAATATATTTTCTTGAACGTTTTTTGGAACCTCAAATATTTTTATTTTTTTAGCATTTTAAATAAGGCTATCATTTTTTGATATGTAAAAAATATTTTAAAACAAAAAGATTTCTTGAAATCCCAAACAATTTTTAGAAAACTGGAACAGTTTTTAGAAATTTTATTTCTCTCAGAAAAATTTTAAAATATTAATTTTTAAAAACAATAAATACTGTCTCAAATACCTGAATTTTTTAAGTAATGAAAAATAAATAAGAATAACCAATATTTTGATATTTCTGAACATTTCGTATATAAAGGAATTTCTTTTGAAATACGAACATTCTGTGAAATTGTGAACATTTTTTATGAAACCTTATGAGATTTGCCTACTTTTTGATATTACTATTAAATACAGCCAAGGGTACGTCTATACGCCCTCGTAAGGCTTTACAATGACGGACAAAGATACAGATTGGCAAGAGAAGTTAAATTTAGGGTCAATCTTTTCAATTTTGGAATCCAATAATATACTACTCCCTCTGTCCCATAATGTAAGACGTTTTTTGACTCTATTGTAGTGTCAAAAAACGTCTTACATTATGGGACGGAGGGAGTAGTAAACAAAGAGTGTCTTATAAAAATATTCTCGCATATTACAAAAAATGAATCAGTGCAAGAAAATGTTCACATATTTTTTTAAAATTCATGTGCTTTTTCAAAAATGTCATTTAATTTCAGGATTGTATATTTCAAAATGATCAAAAAATTATGCACGTATTTTGTAGTTTTTAATGTACATAAAAGGTGTTCATAAATTTTAACTAAATATACATGTCATTTTAGATAGTGTTCACACCTTTTATTTTTCTCCACCAATTTTCTAACGTGCTAACACATTTTTATATAATATTCATGCAGTTTAAAATGTGTCCATGCAATTAAAATATAATTCGCGTATTAAATATATATTCATGTACTTAATTATTTCACTTATTGACAAAATTTAGAAAATACTTCTGTAAAACATATGTCATTTCGCTTGTGTTTAAAATATTTGTATATTTATCTAAGAATGTTTTTACTGTTTTTCTTATAAAGGAAACTGGAAATGGAAAAAAGAAGTTTATAAAGAAAATATAATAGGAAAGATGGCGAAAACAAAAAGAAAGAGGAAAATAGAATCGAACAAAAGCATTAGATACCTGACGAAAATAAGTTTGAGTGCTGCCCGCTTTTTGGCTGGCTCATATGTTGGAGTGCTGTGTAGGTGAGCATGGGCTAATGCTCAAAATAAGAGAGAACTGGTATTTGTGCAAGAGTCATCATAGTTGTAGTTTCATCTTGCATGTGTCCTCGGACTCCTTCGTTGCGACGGCGTTTGTTCCAGCGCCAGCGCGTTGCTTGGGAGGTAGTTTAGGAGCGGATGCAGATTGTGGTCTGCATTGATAGCATCGGCAAGATGGTGCGTCGTCTGCTAGATTCGTGGTACGTGGATGACAGGTATGGTTTCCTTCTACGACGTCTTAGTCATGTGGGGATGCCAGATCTGGAGTTCGATGACTTGTCCAGGGTGTTGCCCCGATCTGATTCGTTCAACGATAATGGTTTCGCTTTTGTCGAGCCACCTTGGAAGTCCGCAAATATGTCTATCAGCGATGGAGCCGCATCGAGCTCGGGTGTGGTGGTAATCCGTCACTTTTTTCTTTGGTGGCTGCTGTGGTGGTGCCATAGGCAGGTGATGGGTGTTGATGTAAAGCTCAGAGGTTACTTCAATCTTGTTGGTAATTTTACTTCCTGACTGGTGTTCCTTTATGCAAAGCTAGCGTTTTATTATGTATTCCGTTTTGCCAGGTCGGTATGTACGTGACTTGTACTATGATCCTTATGATATAAATTAGACACGTGTTACCATGCAAAAGAACTATGCGTGAGGTTTTCTTATCTGTGTTTTTCTTATCATTTTTTCACTCTTTGCATCGGTTCTTGGGTTTATTCTGATTTATCTTTTTTCCAATTTACTTTTTCGTTTTCAAGTTTTTCTTTGGTTTTTTTTGTTATGTTTTTTGTTTTATTTTTATTTCTTTTCTCCGTTTTCACTTTTTCCAAAACATCTCAACATTTTCATACACATTGTATATTTGTAGTATCAATTAAGAACATCATTTTTATACTTATTTAACATTTATCTAATAAAGGATTAATGTTTTGTCAGACATATGTTTTGATGTGCACATTTTGTCATACGTATTGTACACTTTTGGTATACATATACAAACTTTATACATCTTTAATCAATACAAGATTAATTCTTTTGTAAATATATGTTTAGAACATAGTTTCTGCATACTTATTATTTATTATTTAAATACATGTTTAACGGCTTTTATTAATACAAATATTTATTTTAAACTATGTGAATAGTTTCTACACTGTATAAACCTTTTTTCTAATGTGATGGAGATATAATATGTCAACATATTTATAACGGGTAACATTGTATTAAAAAATGAAAAATTCTTTTGAATGCTACATACATTTTTATATATTATATAAACATTATTGGAAAAACGTCACATACAATTTTCAAACGTTTGTGCATTATTAAGTGTCACAATATATTTCTTGAACACTGCTAGCTTTATTAAAACTAAGCCAACATTGTTTTTACAATGGTTAAATTAAAAAAACGTTTTCTAAAACTATGTAAATTTAAGTTTCATAATATATGTATTTTTAGACTGTTTTTAAAATATTAAAATAAATAAAAGTAAAGCTAGATGAAAAGTAAACTTTACTGTTAGAAGCTACTTGGCCCGGCCCATTAAATGCGAGTCAGAGGCGAGACGAGCATGTAAGCGAGACACGAGCAGTCCCTCTGTGCAATCGCAAAACCAAAAGCCCATAAATTTTATTTTATTTTCTCCTTTCACCTTTTTCCTAAACATGTCCGCATTTCTCATACATATTGCACATTTTTTGTATCAATTAAGAACATCATTTTTATACTTATTTAGCATTTATCTAATACACGATTAATGTTTTTTCAAATATATGTTTAGATGTGCACATTTCTCATACACATTGTACAATTTTGGTATACATATACAAACCCCTTTCAAGAACTTATCCGATTAATCAGTTAACTTTCGATTAATCCCTACTCCTAGGGTCACCGAGTAGCCGATAAACTGATAAATCGTCCGATTAATTGATTAACTTGTCGATTAACTTGCCGATTAGCCGAATAATCCCCTATTCGCCAGCCGACCGAGCAGCTACCAGTTAACGATTTCCTCTACAATATTACAAACTTTATATATGTTTAATATTTTCAATACATGACTAAATCTTTTGTAAATATATGTTTTGAACATAGTTTCTGGATACATATTATTTATTATTTAAATAAATGTACACAATTTTTAGTGATACAAATTGTTAATTTAAAGTATGTGAAGATTTTCTACATTGTATAAACCTTTTTCCTAGTGTGATGGAGATATAACATGTTAATATATATAAAACTTGTAATATTTTATTAAAAATGAAAAATTCTTTTGAACACTACATACATGTTTTATACATCATATAAACATTATTCAAAAACGTCACACACAATTTTTCAAATGCATGTACATTATAAAATGTCACAATTATTTTTGAACTCTATCGGTTTTATTAAAAGTAAGCCAACATTGTTTTTATAATTGTTGAAATTTTTAAATTTTCTGATTTTCTAAAATTATGTAAATTTAAGTTTGAATATAAGTATTTTTAGATTGTTTTTAAAATATGAAAAAAGAATTTAAAATAAATAAATAAATATAGCAAGATGAAAAATAAACTCTGCGAGTGGCCCATTAAATGCATATCATGAGGCGAGACGAGCTTGTAAGCGAGACACAACCACTTCCCCTGTTCAAACGCAAAACCAAAAAACATATTTACATTTGTTTGGGTCGTAATTATCTAGAGCAAATAAATTTATATTTTTGTGAAACAGTAACCACTCTTTAGGGAAATAATAACTCGGGTCTTGACGTGTAGCGACCCGTCTCGAATGGGTCAAGCCTCTGTGCTTAAGTGTCATTCCTGTATCGGTATGCTGACACACATAATACTCGAGGATTTATAACAGAGGTAAATCACATGTATAAAGTAACGTAAATACTATTACCTCAATATAAATAGCGGAAGTAACAATAAAGTTGTGGATTTCCATCAACACCAACGGCAAAGTTGAGTGTAGACATCGCAACCCTAACGTATCACTTACTCGTCGAATAAATTCCTGCAACATGAGACGTTGTAGCCATGTAGGTCAGTACATTGAATGTACTGGCAATTGCACACCATAGAATAATGATGAATAATAACTATCACTACATGCATATTTGGCTACTGAAGGCTGTAAGGTTTATTTTGCATAAAACTAGTTTTTCCCTACAACAAAGGAATATATTTTATTTACTACTTAGTTTAGTTATGCAATATTGAGAATGGTACCCTCATCTCAAATCACCAAGTTACCAAAATTAATAACCCCGCAATTTTTATTAGATCAAGTGATGAGATCAACAAATAATCCACTTCTAAATACTCAAAGATGTCCATAACCGTGGACACGGCTACTCATGAATAGTTTGTACACTCTGCAGAGTTTTGTGCACTTTTCCCACAAGACTCGACCGCCTCCGTTTAATTTCTCGCACTACAGGGTGTTGAAAACCGGATGACCGAGACACAATTTTTCAGAAGAATTTACTCTTTACCCCAGATGGACCGGTACACCTACAATCCCCCTACATCTGCTAGTCCACCACTGAAAGAGCTCACACAACGAACTCAACTATGGCAGAGGCCATAATGGCTTGTGGCTGCACATGGAAGTTTCTAGTCATGAAAATATCATAGGATCCCTTTGATCCTGGGTGGCATTCCAATATGATAATCACACGGTAATCCGGGATTTCCTAGGACAACACTCGTATATCCCCAGGTGTCCGGGCAAGCCACTGGTCCATCCCCAGGGTGCCCTGCCAAACCACTGGTCCATCCCCAGGGTGCCACAACCAATTCACCCAGATATGTATTAAATTTCCACCTTAAACTTTCCCTTAGTTATTATTACACTCACAACTTTCATGAAAATCTCTCATACCAATCCACGTCTACAAGCATGGCTAAGCAATAAGTAACAAAGCTTATATTCTCTTGGGTTGATATCAGGTCATTGGGTTCCAACCTCATGAAGTACTAAGAAATACCACATGTGATCAAGTCCTACTCATGCAATCTTTGAGGATAGAACTAATGCAATGAAAACTGGGTATTTGGAAAGTATGATCAAGGTATGAACTTGCCTTGTACTGTTGATGAAGATTCTTCGCACTCATAACTCGTGATAGATCTACTAGTCACACTCCGATCAATCTATCGTAAGCAATCAATAGTAACCACACATAAGCAATCACTCAGAAGATCGGAAAGAACAAAGAAAGTAATTCGGAAAACTTTAAAACCAAGCAAATAACTCTTGCAATAGAAAACAATTTCTAACAGTATCAAAATTGAATGAACTTGGTCTTATCAGAAAGTTTAGGTCATGAGTTTCGATTTGCAAAAAGAATCGACTAAAATGGAGTTACCAAACTCAAGATATGACAAAAAGAAGTTTAATTTCAAAATCTGTTTGCAATCAAATTCTAAAACTTCAAAAATATTTTTAGTTTGGTTTTATGGATAGGTGAGATCATAACGAAGAATTTGGCGTTGGTTTCGTTGGATTTGGACAAACGTGTAAAAAGTTGTGATCGTTTAAAGATCAGGGACTAAACTGTAAGAAAAACTATTTATATCTAAGTCCCCGGCCCAAAAATATAACTAAAGAAAAAGAAGAAGAAAACTAACAATCAAATGTTCGCTAACAGAACTAAACGAACGAATTCGTTCATTAATAGAAACTAACGGGTGAATGTTCATTAACTAACGAAACCTAAAACAAAAACCGATCTAAACGAATTAAACCGAAACTAATAAAACCGGGTTGGGTTCGGCGGTTATACCGGTTCGGCAGCTGCTCAGGTCGGCGGAGCGGTTCGGGCGGCCGACAGCGGATCGGGTGGCGGGTCGCGGACTCCGGCGGGTCCGGCGAACTCCGACGACGCGCGGCGAGGGTGGCTGGCTTCGGCGACTCGGCGTGGACGGCGCGGGCGGCGGGGCTCGACTGCGGGGCGGTGGCGGCTCAGCGCGGAGGCGAGCGTGCGGCGAGGGCAAGGCGAAACTGTTGGGGAACGTAGTATTTTAAAATTTTCCTACGATCACGCAAGATCTATCTACCAGATGCATAGCAACGAGAGGGGAGAGTGAGTCTACGTACCCTCGTAGACCGAAAGCGGAAGCGTTAGAACAATGCGGTTGATGTAGTCGTACGTCTTCACGGCCCGACCGATCAAGCACCGAAACTACGGCACCTCCGAGTTCTAGCACACGTTCAGCTCGATGACGTCCCTCGAACTCTGATCCAGCCGAGTGTCGAGGGAGAGTTCCGTCAGCACGACGGCGTGGTGACGATCTTGATGTTCTACCGTCGCAGGGCTTCGCCTAAGCACCGCTACAATATTTATCGAGGAGAACTATGGTGGAGAGGGGCACCGCACACGGCTAAGAGATCAAGAGATCAATTGTTGTGTCTAGAGGTGCCCCCCTGCCCCCGTATATAAAGGAGGGAGGGAGAGGCCGGCCCTAGAAGGGGCGCGCCAAGTGTGGGGAGTCCTACTAGGACTCCCAAGTCCTAGTAGGATTCCCCTTTCCTTTCCGGAGTAGGAGAGAAGGAAAGAGGGGGAGAGGGAGAAGGAAAAGGGGGCTGCACCCCTTGTCCAATTCGGACCAGAAGGGGGCCACGCGCCTCCTTCCTTTTGGCCTCTCTCCTCTATTCCCGTAACTCCCCGGTACTCCGAAAATACCCGAATCACTCGGAACCTTTCCGATGTCCGAATATAGTCGTCCAATATATCGATTTTTACGTCTCGACCATTTCGAGACTCCTCGTCATGTCCCCGATCTCATCCGGGACTCCGAACTCCTTCGGTACATCAAAACTCATAAACTCATAATAAAACTGTCATCGAAACCTTAAGCGTGCGGACCCTACGGGTTCGAGAACTATGTAGACATGACCGAGACACGTCTCCGGTCAATAACCAATAGCGGAACCTGGATGCTCATATTGGCTCCCACATATTCTACGAAGATCTTTATCGGTCAAACCGCATAACAACATACGTTGTTCCCTTTGTCATCGGTATGTTACTAGCCTGAGATTCGATCGTCGGTATCTCAATACCTAGTTCAATCTCGTTACCGGCAAGTCTCTTTATTCGTTCCGTAATACATCATCCCGCAACTAACTCATTAGCTGCAATGCTTGCAAGGCTTATAGTGATGTGCATTACCGAGTGGGCCCAGAGATACCTCTCCGACAATCGGAGTGACAAATCCTAATCTCGAAATACGCCAACCCAACAAGTACCTTTGGAGACACCTGTAGAGTACCTTTATAATCACCCAGTTACGTTGTGACGTTTGGTAGCACACAAAGTGTTCCTCCGGTATTCGGGAGTTGCATAATCTCATAGTCATAGGAACATGTATAAGTCATGAAGAAAGCAATAGCAATAAAACTAAACGATCAAGTTGCTAAGCTAACGGATGGGTCTTGTCCATCACATCATTCTCCTAATGATGTGACCCCGTTGATCAAATGACAACTCATGTCTATGGCTAGGAAACATAACCATCTTTGATCAATGAGCTAGTCTAGTAGAGGCATACTAGGGACACTCTGTTTTGTCTATGTATTCACACATGTACTAAGTTTCTAGTTAATACAATTCTAGCATGAATAATAAACATTTATCATGATATAAGGAAATAAATAATAACTTTATTATTGCCTCTAGGGCATATTTCCTTCAGTCTCCCACTTGCACTAGAGTCAATAATCTAGATCACATCACCATGTGATTAACACCAATAGTTCACATCACCATGTGACTAACACCCATAGTTCTCATCGCCATGCGACCAATACCCAAAAGGGTTTACTAGAGTCAACAATCTAGTTCACATCGCCATGTGATTAACACCCAAAAAGTACTAAGGTGTGATCATGTTTTGCTTCGTGAGAGAAGTTTAGTCAGCGGGTCTGTTATATTCAGATCCGTATGTATTTTGCAGATTTCTATGTCTACAATGCTCTGCATGGAGCTACTCTAGCTAATTGCTCCCACTTTCAATACGCATCCAGATTGATACTTAGAGTCATCTGGATTTAGTGTCAAAGCTTGCATCAGCGTAACCCTTTCCGACGAACTCTTTATCACCTCCATAATCGAGAAACATTTCCTTAGTCATCCAGTTACTAAGGATAATTTTGACCGCTGTACAGTGATCTACTCCTGGATCACTATTGTACCTCCTTGTCAAACTTATGGTAAGGTACACAAAATGTTTGGTATACAGCATGGCATACTTTATAGAACCTATGGCTGAGGCATAGGGAATGACTTTCATTCTCTCTATATTTTTCTGCCGTGGTCTGGCTTTGAGTCTTACTCAACTTCACACCTTACAAGTCAGGCAAGAACTCCTTCTTTGACTAATACATTTTTAACTACTTCAAAATCTTATCAAGGTATGTACTTATCGAAAGTCTTATCAAGCGTCTTGATCTATCTCTATAGATCTTGATGCTCAATTTGTAAGCAGCTTCACCAAGGTCTTTCTTTGAAAAACTCCTTTCAAACACTCCTTTATGCTTTCCAGATAATTCTACATCATTTCCGATCGACAATATGTCATTCACATATACTTATCAGAAAGGTTGTAGTGCTCCCACTCACTTCTTGTAAATACAGGCTTCACCGCAAGTCTGTATAAATCTATATGCTTTGATCAACTTATCAAAGCGTATATTCCAACTCCGAGATGCTTGCACCAGTCCATAGATGGATCGCTGGAGCTTGCACAATTTGCTAGCACCTTTAGGATTGACAAAACATTCTGGTTGCATCATATACAACTCTTCTTTAATAAATCCATTAAAGAATGTAGTTTCGTTATCCATTTGCCAGATTTCATAAAATGTGGCAATTGCTAACATGATTCGGACAGACTTAAGCATCGCTACGGGTGAGAAAATCTCATCGTAGTCAACACCTTGAACTTGTCGAAAACCTTTCGCAACAAGTCGAGCTTTGTAGACAGTAACATTACCATCGGCGTCAGTCTTCCTCTTAAAGATCCATTTATTTTCAATGGCTTGCTGACCATCGGGCAAGTCAACCAAAGTCCATACTTTGTTCTCATACATGGATCCCATCTCAGATTTCATGGCCTCAAGCCATTTCGCGGAATCTGGGCTCATCATCGCTTCCTCATAGTTCGTAGGTTCATCATGGTCCAGTAACATGACTTCCAGAACCGGGTTGCCGTACCACTCTGGTGCTGAACGAACTCTGGTTGATCTACGAAGTTCAGCAGAAACTTGATCTGAAGTTTCATGATCATCATCATTAGCTTCCTCACTAATTGGTGTAGGAATCACTGGAACTAGTTTCTGTGATGTTCCACTTTCCAATTCGGGAGAAGGTACAATTACCGCATCAAGTTCTACTTTCCTCCCACTCACTTCTTTCGAGAGAAACTCCTTCTCTAGAAAGAATCCACTCTTAGCAACAAAGACCTTGCCTTCGGATCTGTGATAGAAGGTGTACCCAACAGTTTCTTTTGGGTATCCTATGAAGATTTACTTCTCCGATTTGGGTTCGAGCTTATCATGTTGAAACTTTTTCACATAAGCATCGCAGTCCCAAACTTAAAGAAATGACATCTTAGGTTTCTCGTCAAACCACAGTTCATACGGTGTCATCTCCACGGATTTATATGGAGCCCTATTTAACGTGAATGTATCTGTCTCTAATGCATAACCCCAAAAGCGATAGTGGTAGATCAGTAAGAGACATCGTCGATCGCACCATATCTAATAAAATACGGTTATGATGTTCGGACACACCATTACACTATGGTGTTCCAGCTGGCGTGAGTAGTGAAACTATTTCACATTGTTTCTACTGAAGGCCAAACTCGCTAACTCAAATATTTTACCTCTACGATCATATCGTAGAAACTCTTATTTTCTTGTTACGATGATTCTCCACTTCACTCTGAAATTCTTTGAACTTTTCAAATGTTTTAGACTTGTGCTTCATTAAGTAGATATACCCATATCTGCTCAAATCATCAGTGAAGGTAAGAAAATAACGATACCCGCCGCGAGCTTCAACACTCATTGGTCCACATACATCTGTATGTATGATCTCCAACAAATCTGTTGCTCGCTCCATTGTTCCGGAGAACGGAGTTTTAGTCATCTTGCCCATGAGGCATGGTTCGCAAGCACCAAGTGATTCATAATCAAGTGATTCCAAAAGTCCATCACTATGGAGTTTCTTCATGCGCTTTACACCATTATGACCTAAATAGCAGTGCCACAAATAAGTTGCACTATCATTATTAACCTTACATCTTTTGGCTTCAATATTATGAATATGTGTATCACCACGATCGAGATCCAACAAACTATTTTCATTGGGTGTATGACCATCGAAGGTTTTATTCATGTAAACAGAATAACAATTATTCTATGACTTTAAATGAATAACCGTATTGCAACAAATATGATCAAATCATATTCATGCTCAACGCAAATGCCAAATAACATTTATTTAGGTTTTATACTAATCCCGAAAGTATAGGGAGTGTGCGATGATGATCATATCAATCTTGGAACCACTTCCAACACACATCGTCACTTCACCTTTAACTAGTCTCTGTTCATTCTGCAATTCTCGTTTCGAGTTACTAATTTTAGCAACTGAACCGGTATCAAATACCCAGGGGTTGCTATGAACACTAGTAAAGTACACATCAATAATCTGTATATCAAAATATACCTTTGTTCACTTTGCCATCCTTCTTATCCGCCAAGTATCTAGGGCAGTTCCACTTCCAGTGACCATTTCCTTTGCAGTAGAAGCACTTAGTTTCAGGATTGAGTTTTAGCTTTGGGTTTCTTCACGGGAGTGACAACTTGCTTGTCATTCTTCTTGAAGTTCCCCTTCTATCCCTTTGCCCTTTACTTGAAACAAGTGGTCTTGTTAACCATCAACACTTGATGCTTTTTCATGATTTCTACTTTCGCCGACTTCAGCATTGCGAAGAGCTCGGGAATTCCTTTCGTCATCCCTTGCATATTATAGTTCATCACGAAGTTCTACTAACTTGGTGATAGTGACTAGAGAACTTTGTCAATTACTATCTTATCTGGAAGATTAACTCCCACTTGATTCAAGTAATTGTAGTACCCAGACAATCTGAGCACATGCTCACTGGTTGAGCTATTCTCCTCCATCTTGTAGGCAAAGTACTGTCAGAAGTCTTATACCTCTCGACACGGGCATGAGTATGAAATACTAATTTCAACTCTTGGAACATCTTATATGCTCCGTGGCGTTCAAAACGTTTTTGAAGTCCCGGTTCTAAGCCATAAAGCATGGTGCACTTAAACTATCAAGTAGTCATCATACCGAGCTTTTGTCAAAATGTTCATAACGTCTACATCTGCTCCTGCAATAGGTATGTCACCTAGCGGTGCATCAAGGACATAATTCTCTGTGCAGCAATGAGGATAATCCTCAGATCATGGAACAATTCCGCATCATTTCTACTAACATCTTTCAACTTAGTTTTCTCTAGGAACATATAAAAAATAAACGGGGAGCAACATCGCGAGCTATTGATCTACAACATAGATATTCTAATACTACGAGGACTAAGTTCATGATAAATTAAAGTTCAATTTAATCATATTACTTAAGAACTCCCACTTAGATAGACATCCCTCTAGTCATCTAAATTATCACGTGATCCAAATCAACTAAACCATGTCCGATCATCACGTGAGATGGAGTAGTTTCAATGGTGAACATCTTATGTTGATCATATCTACTATATGATTCACGCTCGACCTTTCGGTCTCTAGTGTTCCGAGGCCATATCTGCATATGCTAGGCACGTCAAGTTTAACCCGAGTATTCTGCGTGTGCAAAACTGGCTTACACCCTTTGTATTTGAACGTAGAGCTTATCACACCCGATCATCACGTGGTGTCTCGGCACGACGAACTTTCGCAACGGTGCATACTCAGGGAGAACACTTATACCTTGAAATTTAGTAAGGGATCATGTTATAATGCTACCGTCGAACTAAGCAAAATAAGAAGCATAATAAGATAAACATCACATGGAATCAAAATATGTGACATGATATGGCCATCATCATCTTGTGCTTTTGATCTCCATCTCCAAAGCACCGTCATGATCACCTTCGTCACCGGCGCGACACCTTGATCTCCATCGTAGCATCGTTGTCGTCTCGCCAACTATTGCTTCTACGACTATCGCCACCGCTTAGTGATAAAGTAAAGCAATTACATGGCGATTGCATTTCATACAATAAAGCGACAACCATATGGCTCCTGCCAGTTGCCGATAACTTTACAAAACATGATCATCTCATACAAAACCGTATAACTCATCATGTCTTGACCATATCACATCACAACATGCCCTGCAAAAACAAGTTAGACGTCCTCTACTTTGTTGTTGCAAGTTTTACGTGGCTGCTACGGGCTTAGCAAGAACCGTTCTTACCTACGCATACAAAACCACAACGATGTTTCGTCAAGTATGTGCTGTTTTAACCTTCACAAGGACCGGGCGTAGCCACACTTGATTCAGCTAAAGTGAGAGAGACAGACACCCGCCAGTCACCTTTAAGCAACGAGTGCTCTTAACGGTGAAACCAGTCTCGCGTAAGCGTACGCGTAATGTCGGTCCGGGCCGCTTCATCTCACAATACCGCCGAAGCAAAGTATGACATGCTGGTAAGCAGTATGACTAGTATCGTCCACAACTCATTGTGTTCTACTCGTGCATATCATCTACGCATAGACCTGGCTCATGATGCCACTGTTGGGGAACGTAGTATTTTAAAATTTTCCTACGATCACGCAAGATCTATCTACCAGATGCATAGCAACGAGAGGGGAGAGTGAGTCTACGTACCCTCGTAGACCGAAAGCGGAAGCGTTAGAACAATGCGGTTGATGTAGTCGTACGTCTTCACGGCCCGACCGATCAAGCACCGAAACTACGACACCTCCGAGTTCTAGCACACGTTCAGCTCGATGACGTCCCTCGAACTCTGATCCAGCCGAGTGTCGAGGGAGAGTTCCGTCAGCACGACGGCGTGGTGACGATCTTGATGTTCTACCGTCGCAGGGCTTCGCCTAAGCACCGCTACAATATTTATCGAGGAGAACTATGGTGGAGGGGGGCACCGCACACGGCTAAGAGATCAAGAGATCAATTGTTGTGTCTAGAGGTGCCCCCCTACCCCCGTATATAAAGGAGGGAGGGAGAGGCCGGCCCTAGAAGGGGCGCGCCAAGTATGGGGAGTCCTACTAGGACTCCCAAGTCCTAGTAGGATTCCCCTTTCCTTTCCGGAGTAGGAGAGAAGGAAAGAGGGGGAGAGGGAGAAGGAAAAGGGGGCTGCACCCCTTGTCCAATTCGGACCAGAAGGGGGCCACGCGCCTCCTTCTTTTTGGCCTCTCTCCTCTATTCCCGTAACTCCCCGGTACTCCGAAAATACCCGAATCACTCGGAACCTTTCCGATGTCCGAATATAGTCGTCCAATATATCGATTTTTACGTCTCGACCATTTAGAGACTCCTCGTCATGTCCCCGATCTCATCCGGGACTCCGAACTCCTTCGGTACATCAAAACTCATAAACTCATAATAAAACTATCATCGAAACCTTAAGCGTGCGGACCCTACGGGTTCGAGAACTATGTAGACATGACCGAGACACGTCTCCGGTCAATAACCAATAGCGGAACCTGGATGCTCATATTGGCTCCCACATATTCTACGAAGATCTCTATCGGTCAAACCGCATAACAACATACGTTGTTCCCTTTGTCATCGGTATGTTACTAGCCCGAGATTCGATCGTCGGTATCTCAATACCTAGTTCAATCTCGTTACCGGCAAGTCTCTTTATTCA
Organism: Secale cereale; assembly: GCA_902687465.1. Lineage (NCBI taxonomy): Eukaryota > Viridiplantae > Streptophyta > Magnoliopsida > Poales > Poaceae > Secale > Secale cereale. The sequence goes on from LR738714.1 coordinate 454,403,558, forward strand.
TTCCGTAATACATCATCCCGCAACTAACTCATTAGCTGCAATGATTGCAAGGCTTATAGTGATGTGCATTACCGAGTGGGCCCAGAGATACCTCTCCGACAATCGGAGTGACAAATCCTAATCTCGAAATACGCCAACCCAACAAGTACCTTTGGAGACACCTGTAGAGTACCTTTATAATCACCCAGTTACGTTGTGACGTTTGGTAGCACACAAAGTGTTCCTCCGGTATTCGGGAGTTGCATAATCTCATAGTCATAGGAACATGTATAAGTCATGAAGAAAGCAATAGCAATAAAACTAAACGATCAAGTTGCTAAGCTAACGGATGGGTCTTGTCCATCACATCATTCTCCTAATGATGTGACCCCGTTGATCAAATGACAACTCATGTCTATGGATAGGAAACATAACCATCTTTGATCAATGAGCTAGTCTAGTAGAGGCATACTAGGGACACTCTGTTTTGTCTATGTATTCACACATGTACTAAGTTTCCAGTTAATACAATTCTAGCATGAATAATAAACATTTATCATGATATAAGGAAATAAATAATAACTTTATTATTGCCTCTAGGGCATATTTCCTTCAGAAACGGCGGCGGTGTGTACTGCGGCGGACGGCGGCTAGCTGCGGCGGTGGCTGCGTCGGGCGAGGTGCGGCGGCGTGAAGGGAGGTGGAGAGGCGACGGGGTCGGTCGTACTTATAGGAAGAGGGGGGGGCGATGCGTGCTTGGGGAAGGTGCAACCCAGGCGGCGGCGAAGTCCGGCCGCGACACGGCGGTGTCGCGTGCTGGCGACGAACTCCCGTCGGGAGGACGAGGACGGCGCGGCCGCTGGGCAGGGCCGTGGCCTGGCTGGCTAGCTGGGCCAGCCTAGTTCGGCGGAGAGTTTTTTTAACTGACAGAAAATAAATGATAAAACCAAATAAAATAAAATATAATATAGGCATATTTTATATCAGAAATTTCTGAAAAACATTTTCTACAACATGAACATTTTTCTAGAGTCAAATAAAATCCACAAAAATTTAAATAAATCAAACAGTGCTACTGTTACAGTAAAACCCAATAAAAATCATTTTAAAAATGCCAAAATGATTTCAAATTTATTTCTCTCCAATTTTCCACTATAGGGAATCATTTTACCCTATTTTCAATATATATTATTTTTGGAGAAAAATAATTTGAATAAAACCCAATTACTCAAATTTGAAAATGAGTTTTCGAAAATACTTCAAAGGAACGTCCAACTCATATTTCTTATAATTTGAAGAAGTCATTTTATCTTCTCTCATGAAAATCATTCAATTGCATAAAGTTTCTGAATTTCAAATATTTTCAAATGGAATTCAAATCTTTTCAAAACCATTTTCATTTATTAAATGGAAGAAGTCATGTCATCTTCTCTCTAGGATTTTGTGTTGAAATGAATTTGAATTCACGGATATCATAAATGCAAGGTGAAAGTTTGGGAAAGTCATTACATTCCCTCTCATTTAACTTTCAAAAGTTTCAAATTTCACTCAATTTCACACAGCACATCTCACAAGCAATCAAAACTATCTATTTAATATAACATTCCAAAATTTAGAATTTTGGGATGTTACAAACCTACGACACTTAAAATGAATCTCGTCCTCGAGATTCGAAGAGGCTATTAAGAAATAGGTTGGGGTTTCGGGGTCTCCTAACACATCCATTGATTGGTATAGTCTAGTGTGCTACCACACTTAGAAGCATGGTTACGGTTCCATCGAAACTCAAGTACTCCATCCTTTGTTGACAGTGCCGATCTTTTCAGATCTTCAGGGTAATTCATTCGCTGGGCTCTTTCAGTAGTTGCATAACCTTTGTCCTCAATTCTTGTGTCCTTTCATATTGGTAAGGTTCTTCCGAGACTGGTTCTTCTTAGCTGACAAGTCTGGCGCTAATACTAAACAAATATCGATCTCTCATGTTAGTCATCAAACAAATTAACTGGGTCCCTGCAGAAAACAGGTCTGGGCTTCATTCTCACCGTATATCCTATGGTTGGCAACATATGCCTGGTACACGGGGGAATTTGTCATACCATTCTAAGGTTTAAAAAAATTTGACATCGTCGTCTCTCTACTATAGGTAAGTCACTCAGATTTACCATCCCGTATAACAGAGGCGAATAATAAGAGTAAGTCGGTATGGTGATCAATCCATTATGCACCCAAATCATTACCTTTTATATGGTTTAGTGAATCTCGCATTCTAACACTCGGTCATCCTCACAAGCATTGCAGAATTTCTCTTGTCAACGAATTAAGTTCGGATAAAATCCATTACTTCTGCAGGCTAAACAAAACATCTATCATTCTTCACAACCCTCGGATTTTGCGTAAACACCTATAAGATCGTCTGTTAACAAAGTCGTAACTTCTACCAGGGGTTTTCCTTCAGCAAGAGTGTGCTTGCTTTCTTGACAGGTCCTGGTGCCTATGGGTTAGGGCTCATGTCACCACTAGTAACACTTGGCCTCATCATCGGGTTGCAACTGATCATTCTTCCAACATCCAGCTTCCTTAGCATTCATAAATCCATCCAATTTGTACGGTCTCCCTTCCTTCTATTGGTACAAATTACGATGTAATTACTCAGACTCATCATTGAGTGGTCCATTCCAAAGTCTGACGTAACTAACCACTAGCTCATGTATTCGGGTAACGGTGTTGGGTTCTACCACCCTTAAAATGAACAACCCTTGTTTTCCTCAGAATCTTATTCCATGCATCATGAATTCATGCATCACTTATATAGTAACAACCCACAAAATCCAAAATCAATACCATGATGCTAACTTTATTAATTCTCAAATTGTTACAATCTCCTGCATTTCCATTACATGCTTCAAGTCGACTACTTAGCACAAGTCTCCTTCTCCTTGGGACAATCCCTAGCATAGTGAACTGCTTCATTACAGTAGAAACATATTACTTCTGACAAGTCTCATGGTTCCCTTTCGATTACGTAGCCTCCTTATGTTCTCGGCTTATGGGCCCACTTCAGAACTTATTGATCCTTAACTCATCCTTGGAGTCACTATTGCTCCACACTCCAGCATTACACTCTCTTTAAATCCAATTGTACTTATTTCATTCACACCCTTGGGGTAATCATCATATCAAGAATAAACTCCAACTTATTTGTGCAAACTCCACTATTTGGAGCAACATTTTCCTTTGTATTGGTCCAGGGTTCACACAGAAAAGTATCGCCCTAAACAAAATGCATTGGTTCCTCCGTAATTCATATTCTCCTCATACCAAATCTCTTATTACATCCTGAACCACTATTCAACACTCAATTTCAAAGGTGCTTCACTACAAATGCTGCCATCCACATAGTTTGGTATGGTCAAGCATTCCTTCCATCTTTATTCATTTGTCCTTGCTGAGGATGCTTCAGTCCCACTGGAATTGTGCAATGTGATTCTTGAAATCATCGACCTTTTGTTTCATCATAGTGGTCGTGTGCTTCATCTCCATCATCTCTGCCTGCACCCTACTCATGCATTCCTGAGTGTGACGAAGTCTTGCTTCAAGTATTTCTCCAATTTGACGTATGGCCTCCATAGCAGCTTCACGAACAGAGTCGAAAAATGTTGTTTGTGGTACTCGGAAGATGAAAAAGTATTGACCCATCGTTTTTGGGCAAACACCTTTCACGCGGTGGAGGTGTACCTCCACATACCAAAGTTCAACTCCATTCTCCATGAAGGTATAACCCTTGTAAACTGCATCTCCTTCCATGTGAATATGCTTCATCATGTCCTTCAGGATCTTTGGGTAATCCTGATCGCTAATCAGGGTCATGATTGTTTCCGGGCCCTTGAGAAAAGACTCGTAAAGGGTTGTCATCCATAGGTATAAGATAGAAGGGGTACTCAGGATAATGTATGTATTTCCTTGGGTGAAATGTGGTTGTTTGTCCGACAAAGGTTTGGGGTTGACTTGTCCATGGGTTCAAGGTTTTAGTCTGGGTGAGATAGCAAAAGAGGCACTCACAATCATCCAACAACTCATAACATTTCATATGAGACTCCACACATATCAACTTCTATTGCTTCACGAACTATTACAATGTCCTTGCCATAACTCAACTCAATATCCAAATGAAAAAGTGTACTCCACATTTATTTACATGCTTTATTCCAATATCAAGATCTCAACAACTCTGCTTAATCTTTCCTCGGGTCTGAACCTTCTCTGGCAATATGCCCCACTTCATTGCAGTGTAAACAAATGACATCAGACAAATCTAAGGACTTCATGGTGACTATCTTGGTTCACTGGGTTCTTGGCTTCCTTGTTGGGCAGTTGCTAGCATAATGACCTAAATCCTTGCACTGGTAACATGTGATGTGACTCAGGTCCTTTTTCATAGAAATTGGGTTGTTCTAGGGGCACATGCTCTTTCTCTTCCTCGACTTCTTCGTTCCGATCAGTGCTTCTATTTCCTATGGGTCATACTCAAATTCTATTGTCGGAAATTTTACTATATGCCCCCTTGAACAATGCTGGGAAATATGTCCTTCTTCTCCACATGAGTAGCATGACTTGGTGCAAAGTTTAGTTGAGTCTCCTTCGTGAGTGCCCTTAACATCATCCTTCATTACAGTTTCTTCTAAAATTTCCATGAGGGCTTCTTTCATTGCTTCTTTCTTCTGCCGGGCAGTTCGTTGTATCACGGGGTAAATGTGACACCGAGCAGGGTAGTGGGTAGTCCCTTCACACAAGAAACAAGTAATCTACCTAGTTGGGCATTCTTCAGCCGGGTGACTTTCTTCACAATTAGGGCATTCATCCTTGTGCTCCTCCTGGGTATGTCCTATTTCTCCACAAATCCTGCATGCACGATGTTTCTTCTTCGGGTTGTCACCACACCTTTGGATGAGACGGGACTTTAACATAGTCTTCTTGAATTCCTCCCAACTTTTTGCTCCATTATATCCTTGTATGACTTGATGCATTTTCCACCATGTTGCAACACTCTTTGTAAAGTACTGAAGAGCGTATTGAACTTCATAATTCCTTGCAATCAAATTTTTCCTGAAGTGATCCTCAGTGTTTTGTATCCACATCTCTGCCTCCGGCTGGGTCATCGATCGAGAGACTTCAAGTCTATCTTCATTCATCCTCTATTGGGTCCAAGGGTTTTGGGATGAGATTCGGAAGAAGGAGAGACATACACTCAATACAAACAATAGTTTTTGAAGAGACGGGTTTTATTTTGTGTCCATCGGAAAAACATCAAACAAATGATGGCTCACATTCGTCGCATCTAACGTAAGTACATAGCAGGGGTTTGTTCTTCTAAAAGTCAATATCTCCTTAAAGTCGTCAACTCTTCAAATCTTCGGGGTATCCACTGTTGTAGCTTCAACACTTATAATGCATGGTGAAATCCTTTTTACTCCTAAGTGGTCAAAATGGAAAAGGGTATCGTCTAACTATCTATGGTAAAAGGAAAGATTTGACAACGCTCGAAAAAGAAGAGAGGTAAAGAATCTTTTGAAAATAAAGTTTTAGAGAAATCCTTTTCTATGGGTTTGCCAGTTTCTAGGGTCACGTCCTATAGTCAACATGTGCTCTGATACCATCTTGTAGCGACCCATCCTGAATGGGTCAAGCCTCTGTGCTTAAGTGCCATCCCTGGATCGGTATGCTGACACACACACACAGTACTCGAGGATTTATAACAGAGGTAAATCACATGTATAAATTAACGTAAATACTATTACCTCAATACAAATAGCGGAAGTAACAACAAAGTTATGGATTCCCATCAACACCAACGGCAAAGTTGAGTGTAGACATCGCAACCCTAATGAAAGAACATGCGGTGCCCCCATGTTTGGTTTTGGTAATTGATGACAATCTCTATGGACTAATGGTTGCCTTGAGTTATATTTGAAGGGTTTGTCCATAGGCTTTTCTTGGAGTACATTCGTTGGTTTCAAGGAGAGTTTGTGATGACCAAGGTGATATTAAGGAATTATCCAAAGATTGGTCTTGTGAGGGTTGAACTTACTGCAAGCATGTCTTGAAGAAGAAGAGTGTGTGATCATTCATGTTTACCTTCAAGACATCTTTGAAATGAAGAGAGTTGGAAAGATTCAAGGTTGATCAAGACTAAGTCAAAGAGCGAATCAAGTTGATCAACACACAAAGCATATAAGATGTACCAAGAGGGATCAAGTGATCCCATGGTAGGGTAAGCATTGTCCATTACGCTTTGTGTACTAACCCATGCTCTACGTGAGAGTTCGTTGTGGGGTTAGTTTTTTTTTCCATGGGCTTGCGTCAAGAAAAAGATATTATACAGCCCATGGAGGATGACATCAAATGGTGATCGTCATCAAGATTGCGGTATGAAAGTTCAAGTGGAGCATCACAAAGAGATCAAGTGCTTGAAGCTTGCCGTCCATTGTGGTGACAATGGACTTGTGAAGATGTGCCGAAGAGTAGCTCACCCATAGTGGAGTATGGGGAAGCAATCTACTAGTCTTCAGCGAGCCAACACAATCAAGAAAGGTGGTCCAACTTGAGGGAGTGAAGATCGTCATCATCCAGCTCAAGTGGACTATGTGCAAGGCAAAGGTTTGCCCTTGATAGGTTTTCTATTTTACCGGTCTCATGGTAGTTGTGGGAGACCGGGTTATAGGATCGATTGCCGTACTATCAAGGGGGGCTCTCAAGTTGGTAGCTTGATCGTATCGTTAGTAGAGAGCTCAAACCATTGCATCCCATCATCATGTTTCTTGGTTCTTGTTTGGTTCTATTTGTGAGTCTTAGAGCTTATGGTCATCTTGATGACAAGCTTGAGTTCATCGAAAACGGAGTTCACATGCGTCTTCTATGATGTTTTCGGTGTTGGAGGTTTTACCGGTCTTATCCGAGAAAGGGTCCTCACCATTTTCTTATGGGACTTTTCTAATTTTCTTCTTATTGGTATTTCTATCAAGATTGTGTTAGCCCTTGTCGCTAGCTTTCCAACAAACTTGGTTTCGTCGAATTCGGAGTTCGTATGGCAAAGTTGTGGCTGTTTTGATCTTACCTGTTTTTCATAGAGAGGTTGTACCGCCCCACAGAGAGGTTGTACCGGTTGACCGGTACTACCGGTGTTTGGAGCGGTAGTACCGGTCCAAAATTGGTCTGAAGGTTGTACCGGCCATGTACCTCTACCACCAGAATAGTTTCTGTTTTGGAGCGGTTCTTCGGCGGTTGTTGACCGGTTGTACCCATTAGTTTAGTTTAACCGGTACTACCGGTTCCCCGGGCTGTTGTACCGCTTAGTGCTTTTTCCTACAGGTTGGTTTTTCCTCTGCCTTGACCGGTTGTACCGGTTCGTGCACCGGTTGTACCGGTCCTACAGTTTTCTGCACATAACGGGCAGATTCGTGGGGACCTATAAAAGGGGATCCTCTTCCCCATTGGACCTCATCCTTTGAGCTCGTGTTCTTCCCCCATTGTTGACCTTCTTCGAGTTTGCTACCTCTCAATCCCTCCATGGATTCTTGCTAGTTTTTGTGGGAAAAGAGAGAGGAGATCTAGATCCACATTTCCACCAATCACTTTCTCTTCTAGGTGAGGGGAACCCCTTGGATCTAGATCTTGGAGTTCTTGGTGTTCTCCTTCTTTTTCTTCCTCTCTTTTCCCTCCCTAGCATTAGTTGCTTTGGTGGGATTTGAGAGAGAATGACTTGGGCACTCCGTGTGCCCTTGCCATTGCATTTGGTGCATCGGTTTGAGTTCTCCACGATGATACGTGGAAGTGAAATTTGAGAAGCTTATTACTCTTGGGTGTTTGGGCACCCTAGAGCTTGTTCCTCTTGGGTGCCTTGGCGCCCTAGACGGTTGGTGTTGTTCGGAGCTCAATCATTGTGGTGTAAAGCTCCGGGCAAGCGTCGGGGTCTCCAATTAGGTTGTGGAGATTGCCCCGAGCAATTTGACGGGTACCGATGACCGCCCCCAAAGGTTGCCAAAGTGTACGGGTTCGGTGACCGCCCCCAAGGGTTGCCATTTGTACGGGTTCGGTGACCGCCCTCAAGGGTCCCTTAGTGGAATCACGGCATCTTGCATTGTGCGAGGGCGTGAGGAGATTACGGTGGCCCTAGTGGCTTCTTGGGGAGCATTGTGCCTCCACACCGCTCCAAACGTAGATTAGCATCCGCAAGGGTGTGAACTTCGGGATACATCGTCGTCTTCGCGTGCCTCGGTTATCTCTTACCCGAGCCCTTTACTTATGCACTATACTTTGTGATAGCCATATTGTTTCTTGTCATATATCTTGCTATCATCTAGTTGTTTATCTTTCTTAGCATAAGTTGTTGGTGCACATAGGTGAGCCTAGTTGTTGTAGGTTTTGTGCTTGACAAAATAACCGCTAGGTTTATTCCGCATTTGTTCAAGCCTAAACCGTAATTATTTTAAAGCGCCTATTCACCCCCCCTCTAGGCGACATCCACGATCTTTCAATTGGTATCAGAGCCTCGTCTCTCTTTATAGGGCTTAACCGCCTAGAGATTAAGGATGTCAACTAGGGGCTTAGGATTCTCTGACACTCTTAGTTTTGATGGCACAAATTTTGATGTTTGGCTAATTCGCATGCTTAATCTCTTTAGGGTCATGGACCCAAATTTAGAGCGAATTGTAGATATGGGTTTTTCTCCTCCAAAGGATCCCCAAAGATTATCTTTAGAGGATGAGAAAAACTCTTATCTCAATGCTCAAGCTTCTAATGTGCTTTTTGATGCTTTGAGCAATATAGTTATTTTTCAACTCATGCCGTTCCGGGATGCTCATGAGTTGTAGACAAAGCTTCAAGATAAATATGGTGTGTCCAAGAATTGTGGGAATTATTGTTCTCCCTCCACCTCCGCCCGTGTTGTCTTCTCAACTTCTTCTACTTCACCTACACGTGGTTTGCCACAAGGTAATGGTATGGTGAGTAGTGGTGTTCATTGCAATGATCATAGTGATCTTATTATTGATGATCCTTCATCAATTTATTATTGCAATGCTTCACCTTTGGACTTTAACACTTCGAGCACTCTAAATGTTTCACATGCTTGTGTTAATAGTTCTTGCATATCATGTAGAAATTGCTTGACCAAATCTCATGATGATATGCTTGCTATGTCTTGTTGCCATGATAAAAATGCATGTATTTCCTCGAATTGTTGTCCTAACAATGCAGAGGAAATCCAACACCCCATGGAACAAGACGTGTCCTTGAATGGTGCTTCGAGGGATCCAACATCATCATCTATTGCATTTTGCCTTATGGCTAAGGCTTCAAAGGTATCTCCCACTTTGAATCCCAATATATCTTGTGATGATAGTGATGATGACAATGATGATGATGTTGATAATGATGAAGAGAATGATAATGTTGCCTCCTTAAAAATTAAGGGGGAAATGATTTTTAAAGCTCTTCATAAGAATAAAATGGCTCGTTCCAACTTCATGGAAATCATGTCTATTGCCATTGAGGGCAAGAAATATATAGAGGAGTTGGAATCTCATCTAGAGGAGCATGAGGTCACCATTGAGAAAATGGAAAGTCATGAGCGTGATTACGCTAATGAGATCACTGACCTCTCGCAAGCTCTTGAACTTGAACAAACCACCAAGGAATCTCTTGAGGAGACTTTTGCTCTAGAACTAACTAGAATAAAGGAATCCCGTGATAGAGCTCTCGAGGTGGCTAATGATTTTGAAACTAAAAATAAGAAGCTTGAAGTTGCACATGCTATACTCCTTGAGGATTTTGAGCACCTCGAAAATGGCTCAAGGGTCATTAAGAGTGAGCTCATCAAACTCACCGAGTCTCATGCTCAACTTAAAGCTTCATATTCTATAGAGCTTGTCAAGTTGCCTTCTGCTCTTGCTATTATTGATGATGCTTGTGCTACTAACTCTATTTCTAGTGAAGCATCCATTTTGAAGGAGAATGTTGAGCTAAGGGCTCAACTTGAGTTGCTATCTGGTAATTATGGGAAATTGGAAGAAAGTCATGTAAAGCTCACAAGCTCTCATGATGATCTTCTAGTATCCCATAATGTGCTAAAGATAGCTCATGAGGCTATGAGTATCAAGGTAACATCTAGTGAGCCTCATGTGGATACTAGCACTACTTCAAGTCAAAATGCTATCTTGCCATGTGCTAGTCCTCGTAATTCATCTACTCACAATGTTAGTACATCTTGTGATGAATTGCTCTCCTTGCCTTGTTGCTCTAACAATGAAGCTTATACTTCCTCTAGTACTTTTGTTGATACTAACCATGTAGAGGAAATCAAAGGGCTCAAGGCCCAAGTCACTTCTTTGAAGAAAGACTTGGAAAAGTGTCATGAAGGGAAGTCCACAGTCAACAATATCTTGAGTGTGCAAAAATCCCCCAATGACAAAGGTGGACTTGGATTCAACTCCAACAAGAAGAAAAGGTCCAAGATCATTAACAAGAATAAGGGCCAAGAACAACTCAAGATTTCGGCCAAGATTATTTGCTTCAAGTGCAAAATTGAAGGGCATCATGTTAGATCTTGCCCATTGAAGAAGAAGGCCATTAGTGACAAGCAACAAGGGAAGAGGCCACAAGTTCAATCCCATGCTCAACCGCAAGTTGAAGAAAGGCCACTTCCCAAGAAGACTCAAGTTAATGCTTCTCATGTTGAGAAATCAAGTGAGAAGAAACTGAAGAGTAGACGTTGCTACTTATGTCATGAGAAAGGTCACGTCGCTTCTTCATGCACTAGTGGTAACTTATCCAACCCAATTATTATTGATGATGTCTATTCTCTTGGGAAGGATAAGGTTGGCAATGTGTTTGCCAAGTTTCTTGGGACTCAAAGTGGTGTCAAGAAAAGAACCATTTGGGTAGCCAAGCCTATTGTGACTAACCTCTTAGGACCCAACTTGGTTGAGGACCAACTAGCTCAAACTTGATCAATAGGTGTTTTGGAGGCATTGGAGAGTTGGCTACATTATGAAGAATTAAGGGGTCTTCATCATTCATATTGTCTCAAGCCAAGTCATTCGGATTATCAAGTTTCTATTTTATATCCAATGTTCCTCCTTGCGGTAACTCGTGCTTAAATTGTTTACATTGAAAGTTACTTGCCCCTTTGCATGTTTTGGTTTTGTTCCTTGCATGTGTTTGTATATGTTGTGCGTCCAATTTGTGTATCTTGAGAAGTCAAGTATGTGTATATTGGTTTGCACATCATGTATGTGTGTGTCGTGCGTTGAGCCTTTGTGCTTCTTGCTTTTATCTTAGTTGGCTCTTGTGAGAGATTAATGGAACATCCCATTTTGGGGGAGTGATGTGCTTTGTGCACCTCACAATCCTATAAATGTGTGTACATGAGGAATACCATATAGTATTGATATTACAAGATTATCTAGTCTCTATGTGGTATGTCTTCTCATGAGAAAGTCAAATTCTAAATGTTCCATTAATTATCTCTTGTTGGTTCTCTTTTGCATCTTGGTAAGTTTTTCATTGGTATCACATTATGGGGGAGTAATATTCTATGTGCATATTACAAGCCTAGAAAATGTGTAAATTTGAGAAATTGTCACCTAGAGTTATGTTGTTCCTAGGTGGCATGTTAGCTCTTCAAGTTGCATTTTGCTTGTGTTTGGTGTGAAGATGATGTTGGATATCATTGCTATCTATCACCAGGAATTATTTCCAAATACCTCTTGTCTTTGACAATTGGTAATCATTTATGTGGTGGAAATTATTGATCATCTTTACATTGTCTTTTGGTTTTATTTGTCTTATCTCTTGCCAAGTTTGTGTCAACTCACATTTCCTTCCATGCCACTTGTGGATCTCGTGTTTTATTGTTTTTGTCGAGTGTTTTCTAGATATAGTGAAAGTGGTGATCCCACCTTGTGCATTTTGTACTCGAATGCAAATTCTCTTTAAATGCACAATTCGTGGGGGAGCTATCCTATTTTCGATAGAACACTCATCTTGTGATCCATATCAAGTGTGTGTTGATGGAAGGCAAGCCGTTTCTTTTTGGTACTTGTGCCATCATGAAACTTTGTAGATGAGTCGGTTTGTTTGGAACCATCCTCTCTTTTGGGAGTCAGATATCTTTCCTTTTGCGTGTATCAATGGATATCTCATTCCTTGATCTATCTTCTCATAGATATCTTCCAAGTGATGATTTCTCCATTTGGTATCCTATTTTCACTTGGTATTTCTTTTTCATTTCGTTTCGTTTCTTGAAAGTCTTGAGCATGCATATTTACTACATGTATTTTCTTTGGCATGCTTTCTTTCTTTAACCCAATATATAGGGGAAACTCCACCTAGTCTCAATTTGGATGAGATGTGCATGAAATTCATTTTCATATATAAATGCACATGTGTTTGTGGAGTTTGTCCTATGTATTGGTGTTTCTAATTCTTTGGTCCCAATGAGTTTGGGTACCATTTTGTTTGTGTTGGTGTTCTAGGAACAATTGAAGATGCATTGGATGCTCGGCTCATTCAAAAGGAAGGTGGTGTCACCATGTGCTTATTGGAGTCAAGCTAGGATGATCAATGAACTACTATCTACCTTCAATTGGTATCTACTACATCCTTCCAATGGTATCTCGGTAAAAGTATCACCATCTACTTCATGCACACATTTCTTGCACCAACCGTGTGCAGGTTGTATCATGGCATGTTAGTCATTCCTTCTTTTGATACTTGTTTCCTTTCTCAAAGCATCCCAACAATGATCTCTTGTTGCTAGTTGTGATGTCTTTGACGCTCGTGTGGTTGAAACTCATTTATATACAATAAGAACATATCTAGCCATGTGCTATGCCTTTAAGCAAATATCTTATTGGTATATTTATGACTTCCTTGGGGATATCTTATTCATTCCTTTTTGCAACAATTTCGTGTGTACATCCTTCTTTGTGGATTGATATCATCATGATCTTCATCTACCTAGAATCTTATACACTTGAGAGAAGTTGCATATCTATTTGATATCCCCTACTTTCACGTCCACCTTTTCGTTCCTATTTTATTTCTTTGGTGGCTCCGTGAAGGTGTGTGTCTCGAGTGCGGATCTTATATCATTGCATCTTGATGCACTCTTTTGTGGTGAAGATCATTTTTTTCTCTTGCTTGTCTTGACGAGGCTTTTTCCATTTCTATTGGTATCCCTCCTCATGACAAACCTATCCTTTTTATATCCTCACCACAGGTTGTCACAAGCATAGGTTATTTATATGATTAGTAGTGAGCTTGTGAACCCATTTGTTGTTGTGTGTGGGAATGATAGGCCTTGCACTGTGTATCTCATTCATTCAAGAGTATTTTGATGCTTAATGTTCATCCATTCATTAATCTTCTCAAGTGCTTTGCCATGACTCACACACATCATTTTGGTTGAGCCTACTCTTAAGTTGACTCTTTTATATATTGCTCAACCAGTTGTTTGTTGCAAGTGCTAGGCTTTGTTTCCTTCATGCTCACTTGCACTTGGTGTGAGTTTCTAATGATTTTGGGGGAGTGATGATCCTATTTTGTGCACTTGGTATCCTAATGAAAATTTTCTAAGGAGTGCACAAATTATGGGGAGCTTCACCAGTGTCTTTAGAAAAATCGGTTGCTATGTCGTGAGGTTCTATTGATCTTGGGGGAGCGACGATCCTATTTTGTGCCCGTTGTATCCAAATACAAAACTAAATTGTGCACAAATCATGGGGAGCTTCTCTAGTTTCTCTAGAACACTCCTTTGCTCTAATCATAATATCTTTTATTCTTGTGGCATGTAGGATCATTGGTCTAGTTGGGTCAATTGGTATCTTTTGATAGCTTGATTCAATTGGTATACTTTGATTGCTTGATTGCGTTTTTTTCTCCCTTTGTTATGCCTTTGTGGCATATCATTCTTTTGCAATCTTTGGGCCTCAATATAGTTTGTCTTCCTCCAAGTATTTACAGTTGGATATATGTATTGCATTCCACTCTCTATTTTGAGGAATACGCAATTTATGGAGGAACACAATTTATATTGGCCTTCTAAGCTATTCGCCCATTTTGGCAATCGATGCCAATGGGGGAGAAGTTTCAGAGAGTTTAGTTTTGTGAGGAAGTTTAGAGAGTTGTCTCTTCTCTCTTCTTGCTTTGGTTTTGTTCCTAAGCTTTTGCATCTCATGCGCATACATTATTGTTGCATGGTATGGTGATGCATAATTCCTTATATAAACTCTCTTGAAAGTGATTGTCATCAATTACCAAAATGGGGGAGATTGAAAGAACATGCGGTGCCCCCATGTTTGGTTTTGGTAATTGATGACAATCTCTATGGACTAATGGTTGCCTTGAGTTATATTTGAAGGGTTTGTCCATAGGCTTTTCTTGGAGTACATTCGTTGGTTTCAAGGAGAGTTTGTGATGACCAAGGTGATATTAAGGAATTATCCAAAGATTGGTCTTGTGAGGGTTGAACTTATTGCAAGCATGTCTTGAAGAAGAAGAGTGTGTGATCATTCATGTTTACATTCAAGACATCTGCGAAATGAAGAGAGTTGGAAAGATTCAAGGTTGATCAAGACTAAGTCAAAGAGCGAATCAAGTTGATCAACACACAAAGCATATAAGATGTACCAAGAGGGATCAAGTGATCCCATGGTAGGGTAAGCATTGTCCATTACGCTTTGTGTACTAACCCATGGTCTACGTGAGAGTTCGTTGTGGGGTTAGGGTTTTTTTCCATGGGCTTGCGTCAAGAAAAAGATATTATACAACCCATGGAGGATGACATCAAATGGTGATCGTCATCAAGATTGCGGTATGAAAGTTCAAGTGGAGCATCACAAAGAGATCAAGTGCTTGAAGCTTGCCATCCATTGTGGTGACAATGGACTTGTGAAGATGTGCCGAAGAGTAGCTCACCCATAGTGGAGTATGGGGAAGCAATCTACTAGTCTTCAGCGAGCCAACGCAATCAAGAAAGGTGGTCCAAATTGAGGGAGTGAAGATCGTCATCATCCAGCTCAAGTGGACTATGTGCAAGGCAAAGGTTTGCCCTTGATAGGTTTTCTATTTTACCGGTCTCATGGTAGTTGTGGGAGACCGGGTTATAGGATCGATTGCGGTACTATCAAGGGGGGCTCTCAAGTTGGTAGCTTGATTGTATCGTTAGTAGAGATCTCAAACCATTGCATCCTTGCATCATGTTTCTTGGTTCTTGTTTGGTTCTCTTTGTGAGTCTTAGAGCTTATGGTCATCTTGATGACAAGCTTGAGTTCATCAAAAACGGAGTTCACATGCGTCTTCTATGATGTTTTCGGTGTTGGAGGTTTTACCGGACTTATCCGAGAAAGGGTTCTCACCATTTTCTTATGGGACTTTTCTAATTTGCTTCTTATTGGTATTTCTATCAAGATTGTGTTAGCCCTTGTCGCTAGCTTTCCAACAAACTTGGTTTCGTCGAATTCGGAGTTCGTATGCGAAAGTTGTGGCTGTTTTGATCTTACCTGTTTTTCATAGAGAGGTTGTACCGCCCCATAGAGAGGTTGTACCGGTTGACCGGTACTACCGGTGTTTGGAGCGGTAGTACCGGTCCAAAATTGGTCTGAAGGTTGTACCGGCCATGTACCGCTCTACCACCGGAATAGTTTCTGTTTTGGAGCGGTTCTTGGGCGGTTGTTGATCGGTTGTACCGGTTAGTTTAGTTTAACCGGTACTACCGGTTCCCCGGGCTATTGTACCGCTTAGTGCTTTTTCCTACAGGTTGGTTTTTCCTCTACCTTGACCGGTTGTACCGGTCCTACAGTTTTCCGCACATAACGGGCAGATTCGTGGGGACCTATAAAAGGGGATCCTCTTCCCCATTGGACCTCATCCTTTGAGCTCGTGTTCTTCCCCCATTGTTGACCTTCTTCGAGCTTGCTATCTCTCAATCCCTCCATGGATTCTTGCTAGTTTTTGGGGGAAAAGAGAGAGGAGATCTAGATCCACATTTCCACCAATCACTTTCTCCTCTAGGTGAGGGGAACCCCTTGGATCTAGATCTTGGAGTTCTTGGTGTTCTCCTTCTTGTTCTTCCTCTCTTTTCCCTCCCTAGCATTAGTTGCTTTGGTGGGATTTGAGAGAGAAGGACTTGGGCACTCCGTGTGCCCTTGCCATTGCATTTGGTGCATCGGTTTGAGTTCTCCACGGTGATACGTGGAAGTGAAGTTTGAGAAGCTTATTACTCTTGGGTGTTTGGGCACCCTAGAGCTTGTTCCTCTTGGGTGCCTTGGCGCCCTAGACGGTTGGTGTTGTTCGGAGCTCAATCATTGTGGTTTAAAGCTCCGGGCAAGCGTCGGGGTCTCCAATTAGGTTGTGGAGATTGCCCCGAGCAATTTGACGGGTACCGGTGACCGCCCCCAAAGGTTGCCAAAGTGTACGGGTTCGGTGACCGCCCCCAAGGGTTGCCATTTGTATGGGTTCGGTAACCGCCCTCAAGGGTCCCTTAGTGGAATCACGGCATCTTGCATTGTGCGAGGGCGTGAGGAGATTGCGGTGGCCCTAGTGGCTTCTTGGGGAGCATTGTGCCTCCACACCGCTCCAAACGGATATTAGCATCCGCAAGGGTGTGAACTTCGGGATACATCGTCGTCTCCGCGTGCCTCGGTTATCTCTTACCCGAGCCCTTTACTTATGCACTATACTTTGTGATAGCCATATTGTTTCTTGTCATATATCTTGCTATCACCTAGTTGTTTATCTTGCTTAGCATAAGTTGTTGGTGCACATAGGTGAGCCTAGTTGTTGTAGGTTTTGTGCTTGACAAATTAACTGCTAGGTTTATTCCGCATTTGTTTGAGCCTAAACCGTAATTATTTTAAAGCGCCTATTCACTAGGAGACATCCACGATCTTTCACCTAACGTATCACTTACTCGTCGAATAAAATCCTGCAACATGAGACGTTGCAGCCATGTAGGTCAGTACATTGAAGGTACTGGCAAATCCACACCATAGAATAATGATGAATAATAACTATCACTACATGCATATTTGGTTGGTGGAGGCTGTAAGGTTTATTTTGCATAAAGCTAGTTTTTCCCTACAACGAAGGAATAGATTTTATTTACTACTTAGTTTAGTTATGCAATATTGAGAATGGTACCCCCATCTCAAATCCCCAAGTTACCAAAATTAATAACCCCACAATTTTATTAGATCAAGTGATGAGATCAACAAATAATTCACTTCTAGAAACTCAAAGATGTCCATAACCATGGACACGGCTACTCATGAATAGTTTGTACACTCTGCAGAGCTTTGTGCACTTTTCCCCACAAGACTCGATCGCCTCCGTTTAATTTATCGCACTGTGGGGTGTTTGAGAACCGGATGACCGAGACACAGTCTTTCAGAAGCATTTACTGTTTACACCGGATAGACCGGTACACCTACATTCCCCCTACATCTGCTAGTCCACCACTGAAAGAGCTCACACAACATACTCAACTATGCCAGAGCCCATAATGGCTTGTGGCTGTACATGGAAGTTTCTAGTCATGAAAATATCACAGGATCCCTTTGAGCCTAGGTGGCATTCCAATAGGATAATCACACGATAACCCCGGGATTTCCTAGGACAACACTGGTATATCCCCAAGTGTCCGGGCAAGCCACTGGTCCATCCCCAGGGTGCCCTGGCAAACCACTGGTCCATCCCGAGGGTGCCACAACCAATCCACCCAAATGTGTATTAAATTTCCGCCTTAAACTTTCCCTTAGTTATTATTACACTCACAACTTTCATGAAAATCTCTCATACCAATCCACGTCTACAAGCATGGCTAAGCAATAAGTAACAAAGCGTATATTCCCTTGGGTTGATCTCAGGTCATTGGGATCCTACCTCATGAACTACTAAGCAATACCACATGTGATCATGTAGCGACCACGATCCGAATGGACCGAAGTCTGTGTGTTCTGTGTCATCCCTGGATCGGTAATGCTGACACACACAGTACTTGAAGGATTTATAACAGAGTGGCAATCACACACTTATTACAACGAATGTCTCAAAAGAGAACTTATTACAAACGTCTATGGCTTAAGGCCATCTAACAAAATAACAGCGGAAGGCTTGGAAGATAAGTGAGTCCATCAACTCTAACGGCATAGCTGAGTGCATGACAAACGACCTAGCACGTCTTACTCCTCGTCTAAAAAGTCTGCAACGTAACATGTTGCAGCCCGAAACGGGTCAGCACATGGAATATGTTGGCAAGATAACACAGTAGAGCAAGTAACAGAATAAAGTCTAACACTATATGCATATTTAGCTGGTGGAGGCTCTAAGGATAAAGTTTTTGCATAAAGCCAATTTTTTCCTACAATAAAGGAATACATTTTATTTTAACTATCATGGTAGTTGAAACATCATTGAGAAGGTACCTCCAACTCAATCCCAATTAAAGTAATCATCATTAACCCAACAAATTAATTTTAGAGTGATGAGATCAACCAATAATTCAAGTACCAGATACTCAAGATTGTCCATAACCGGGGACACGGGTAATCATGATCAGTTTGTACACTTTGCAGAGGTTTGTGCACTTTTCCCCACAAGATTCGATCTCCTCCGTTGGATTTCTCGCATTGCATGCTGTTTGAGAAAAGGATGACCGAGACACAGTCTTTCAGAAGCATTTACTCTTTACCCCGGGTGGACCCGTACACCTACTTTCCCCAACATATGCTAGTCCACCACTAAAAAAGCTCACACAACTTACTCATACTATGCCAAAGCCCATAATGGCAGTGTGGCTGCACACGCAAGTTTATAGCATGAATAGTTTTATGATCCCTTTGAGCCTGGGTGGCATTCCATAGGATAATCACACGGTTCCTCCGGGATTTCCTAGGACAACACTGGATTCTCTAGGTGCCCTGCAACCAATCCACCTAGATGTGTATTCAAGTAGCCACCTTAAGTTGAACCATTAATTAACAGCTCACATCTGTCATGGATTTCACTCAAACCCAAACCACACCTACGAGCATAGCATGGCAACCTAAGCATAACGTAGAAGTAACTCCCAAGGGTTTGAAAATAATGCAGGTAATAGGTTCTACCTCAATCTACCTCCCAAACCCACAAGTTAAGAGATCCTACTCATACAATGTGTGAGGGTTTGATCTAATGCATAAAAACTAGGTAATAAGTGGGTATGATCAAAGTGTTACTTGCCTTGCTGATGATATGCAAAACCTAGAGACTCGTAGTAGCACGCTTCGCACTCCGGGTATTCTATCGCAAGCAAACAATAGCATACATAAGCAATCAAGCAAAGATGCATAGACAGAACTCCAAATAAAAAGATCTAACCAGAAAGTTCAACTTAAGAACTCCGGTTTGCAAAAAGAATCAAATCAAACGGAGCAACGAAACTCAAATTACGAAAGAAACAAGACCCATTTACTAGATTGATCTAAAGTCAAATTTTACAGTAGCAAAACCTTGTTCAAGTTGGTTAAACGGAAAGAGGGCGTCGATACGAAGATCTGGGCTTTTGAATCGCCCGATTCCGACTCTCGAGCGAAAAGGAAAACTAAAAACAAGATCAGGGTAGAAATCGCGATCGAAAATAATCGCGGAAAAAGCCCCGAAAAAGAAAACCGACGAACAGGCTAACGAACGAACATTCGTTGTCTGCGGCTAACGGGCGAACAATGTTCGTTAAAATGAACTTATGGACGAATGTCCGCAAATTAACTAAACCGAAAAAAACGAACCGATCTAAAAAACGGATCTAGGGTTTCTAAAAGAAAACAGCTCGGTTTTCGGAAAAAAACGGCAGCGGCGAGACGACGGCGGCTACCTCGGCAACGGCGGTGGCTACCTCCCGCGAAGGGCGGTGGGGCGGCGGGTGGCTCCGAGGCGGGGTCCGGCGACAGCGGTGGTGACGCGACGGTGCGGCGGGTCGGCGGCGGGGCAGCGGCGGCGGCGGCGGCTAACGCTGCTAGGGTTTCGGGGGGGGTGGCCTCGGGCTTTAAAGGCCCCGGGCTAGGAGAAGTCCTAGTCGGGTACGGCTCGAAGTCGGTTCCCTTTTTTTATAAAGAGTCTTGACGCACTAAAACAGGAAAAAAAATACTAAACGGACTCCAAAAGTTTTGAAATAAATTTTCACCGTCCTCTAACAATATTTAGGACAAAGTGAACAATTTTCCCGGACCTAAATGCAATTTTGAAAAATGCGCATTTTTCCTATGCAAATAAAATCGCAAATAAATCCGAATAAAATCTAAAAGTGAATTTAATATTTTTTTCCTCCAATATTTCTTTTATTTTGGAGAAGTCATATTATCTCCGCTCATATATTTTATTCGGAAATATTTTTATGGAGAGAAAATAATTAAAACCAACGTGATCCCCGCACCGGTATTCGAGGAAACTCAAATACGGAAACGGTAGAATTCCCAACTCTCTCCGTAGGTCCTTGAGTTGCTTAGAATTTTCGAGGATCACCACGCACAAAATGCAAAGGAAATATGCAATGCAATATGATCTATGTATAACATTCCAAATTGGAAATTTGGGATGTTACAGATCAAGTCCTACTCATGCAATCTTTGAGGATAGAATTAAGGCCATAAAAACTAGGTATTTGGAAAGTATGATCAAAGTATGAACTTGCCTTGTACTGTTGATGAAGAATCTTCGCGCTCATAACTCGTGATAGATCTACTAGTCACACTCCGATCAATCTATCGTAAGCAATCAATAGTAACCACACATAAGCAATCACTCAGAAGATCGGAAAGAATAAAGAAAGTACTTCGAAAAACTTCAAAACCAAGCAAATAACTCTTGCAATAGAAAAAATTCTAACAGTACCAAAATTGAATGAATTTGGTCTTATCAAAAAGTTTAGATCATGAGCTTCGATTTGCAAAAATAATCGACTAAAACGGAGTTACAAAACTCAAGATATGACAAAAAGAAGTTTAATTTCAAAATCTATTTGAAATCAACTTTTAAAACTTTCAAAAATATTTTTAATTTGGTTTTCTGGATAGGTGAGATCATAACGAAGAATTTTGCGCTGGTTTCGTTGGATTTGGACAAACGAGTAAAAAGTTGTGATCGTTTAAAGATCAGGGACTAAACTATAAGAAAAACTAATTACATCTAAGTCACCGACTGAAAAATATAACTAAAGAAAAAAAAGAAGAACAAAATAACGATCAAACGTTCGCTAACAGAATTAAACGAACGAATACGTTCGTTAACAGAAAGTAACGGGTGAACGTTCATTAACTAACGAAACCTAAAACAAAAACCGATCTAAACGAATTAAACCGGAAACTAAAAAAACGGTTGGGTTCGGCGGTTATACCGGTTCGACAGCGGCACGGGTCGATGGAGCGGTTCGGGCGGCCGACGGCGGACTCCGGTAGGTCCGGCGAACTCCGGCAACAGCGGCTGGCTCCGGGGCTCGGCGTAGACGGCGCGGGCGGCGGTGGCTCGACGCGGAGGCGAGTGCGCGGCGAGGGCGAGGCGAAACGGCGACGCGGCGGCGGTGTGTACTGCGGCGGCGACGGTGGCAAGCTGCGGTGGTGGCTGCGTCGTGCGAGGGGTGGCGGCGTGAGGGGAGGAGGAGAGGCGGCGGGGTCGCCGTACTTATCGAAAGAGGTGGGGCGATGCGTGCTTGGGGAAGGGGCAACCCAGAGGCGGCGGCGAAGCCGGCCGCGGCACGGCGGTGTCGCGTGCTGGCGACGGAATCCCGTTGGGAGGACGAGGACGGCGCGGCCGCTCGGCTGGGCCGTGGCCTGGCTGGCTAGCTGGCCGGCCCATTTCGGCGGAGAGTTTTTTTAAACTGACAAGAAATAAATGATAAAATTAAATAAAAGCAGCATCACTACCACCACCATGAACAACAACAACAACAACAACAATAACAACAACAACAACAATGCAATAGCAACAGTAATAAAAGCAACAACAGCTACTGCTGCAG
>LR738714.1:454426488-454483010 GCA_902687465.1 Secale cereale
ACAACAACAACAACAACAACAACACCAACATCAAGGCAACAACAACAACAAAAGCAACAACAACAACAACAATAACAACAACAATAGCAACAGCAACAGCAACAACACCATCACCACCACCACCAGCAACAACAACAGCAACACACAAGCAACATACTTTTACGGACTGCTTGACGCGAACTGAGGGCAGGTTCTCCCGAATAGCCATCTTCTTGATTCGGCCCGTCACCTTGTTTAATAGGGAAAGTGTCGCTCGGCTTGAGGGTGGCAGGAGTTCCTGACCGAATTCCTATGTGGAGGGACGAGGGGTGATCTATGCCCCATCCAGGTTCTGGTTTTCGAGGACCGAGTTGAGCTCGGGGTTCGGGACCGGGTCGTCTTTGGCGGTCGAAGACAGGCTCCGGTCCCGCAGTGTCTGTGCCGAGGCTCGAGGCTGAATTAATTTGGGCCAGGAGTGGTTCCTGGCTACCGATCATCGATTCTTCGCAAGGGCTCAAGGTCGGGAGCGTGTCGTGAGGAGAGGGTTTGGCCGAGAGTGACTTCCGGCGTCCGAATCCTGCTTCAGCCTGAGGTTCGAATATGGGTCTTCGGCGGGTAGTGCGAGCCTAGTTGAAGGAGATTTATGTCCTTCGCTCGAAGTGGATTCCTTCGGGCTCGAGGCCGACTGGAGGACGGGAGACGATCCGTAGATCGGGTCGGAGAGGGGCTCTTGAGCGGGCGTGACGAGGCCCGTGGGGGTACGGAGGAGGTTGTGAATCCGGCAAAGACCAGATCACCTCGTATATCCGCAACGTACTCCAAACTGCCAAATCGAATTCGGCATTCAAGGCCGAAGTTGTCAATCTTGTCTTGGTGACTAGTTGGGTTGGCGTGCAGCACGATGCTGCCGAACGCAAAGAGTTGTCCTGGGACGAAAAGGTCCCCGGTGCGAACGCCTTCTCTAATGATCAGGTGAGCCATCGATCCTCGGGCGACCTGACAGCGGAACTCTCATTGAAAGCACCAATGTCGGTGTCAAAACCGGCGGATCTCGGGTAGGGGGCCCCGAGCTATGGATCTGGGATCGATGAGGAACAAGAGACAGGGGACACAAGGTTTTACCAGGTTCAGGACCTCTCGTAGAGGTAAAACCCTACTCCTGCTTGATTATATTCGATGGGTATGGTTACAGAGTTGATCTACCTCGAGAACAAATGAGTTAAACCCTAGATGGGAGAGGTGATGAATGAAGCTCTAGCCCTAAATACTAAATCCCTTAGTTTATATAGGCATCGATAGGGTTAGGGTTAGATGAGGTTGGTTTACAATGAAGGAAAGATCATGCCTATTCTTGGCTTGGAAGACACACCACGACTCTGAATTTACCTTATCCGATCATGGATCTGTCCTCGGGCTTGGCTCCATAATAGCCCATCAATCCGGCCTAGTCATGATAGGTCGGCAGCCTGAGGACCCCTTAATCAAGGACGCCCTCACTCGGAAAACCTTTATTCCATAATTCGTCGCGGTTTCACTCAAGATAATCGTTTGAGGTCGGATGCCGAGTGACCCTGAAGCACTCGACCAATCCAATGGCTCAACTCACCCGTCCAGTGAAACGCCAACCCATTCAGGGGCTAATCATGAGGTCACCTACTACTGGTAGGGTCAAGGACGTGGCATATAAGGCCCACTTGGGGTCCCACACCATCGTTGATAAGTCCCTGAACCAGAGGCGCATTTGGATGCGCATAACAAGAAAACCACTCGGGTACACGAATGACACTCGAACGTCTTTCCTCCAGTCGGCCTAGCCACCACCACTTGGATAGAGGAGGTGTATGGACGACGAGGAAGCTGCAACGGTCGAGTAGTCTTAAGTTGGGCTTTAAGTACAGTCACTACTACCGTTACCTATAATTATCGTAGTTGTAGGTATTAACACATGTAACTGCCGTAGTTATAGTCATTAAACCTCCCTTATAACACAGAAGTAAAGAGGCTGTGACACAGTCAATATAAGCCGCCCTCCTCCTCCATGGCAAGGGATGGCATCCTCTATAATCATATACCCCCAAAGAGAAAAAAACCTCTAGCATGAGACGTAAGACTATTACCTCCTCCGAGAGGGGCCTGAACTCGTATAGACCGAGTGTCACAGCTACGTTGTAGCTTGGATCTGCCCTTCTTTCGTACCCCTAGTACCCATGTTAGGATCGTAACCCCAACAGTGACCGCCCGCATGGTTGAAGCGTCCACCACCGCGGTTGCTCCCGCCATCAAAGCGGCGGGCAACATGACCATGTCACCCCGCACCAAACCCCACTCTCATCTTTTGAATCTCTCGAACAAGTGGAGGAGGAGAGAAAGAGGCCACCTCTGCAAAGGACCTAGAATCTCCATGAACCTTCCCTTCCCACCAAGAAAACGAAGCAGGAACCCTAGATACAATGCATGGTCATGCCTCCCAGAAATGGCGAAGACTTTCGTCCAGATCCAAAATGGGGCAGGGGAGGTGGTCGAGTGAGGCTTAGTACCTGGGTCATCCACCGAAACCCTAGATAGAGGTGAATTATGTTGTTGGATACCATCCTTTCCACGTGGCCGAGATCGGGGCCATGGTGCTCAGATGCGGGAGCGCGCCCAAGAATTCCTGCCTAGCAGACCAAGGTGGGGGCACCCGACATGTTCTGTGCACCACTTTCCTGGACCTGTAGACATAGAACCGCCGCCCAAACCCGCCACAATCGTTGCACCACTCGCCGCTAACCCCTCACGAACCCTATCAAAATGGCGAGGGAAGGAGACAATAACACCCAGTATCCACAGACTATCCCTCATGGAGATACCTTGCATCCACTACTCCGCCATGAGCGTTGACAAGCATGATGCAGAGCACGTCCTGGCGGAAGAGAAGCACGGCGTCGTCGAATGTAACCGTCTGCATCGTCTCGGGGTTGGCTGCGTACACCGCGTACCAAGATGATATAGCCCTTATAACTACATGATATATTCATGTGCCTTGTGCATTTAACTATAGCCTGTTAGAGTATCTCCAACAACCTTTCTATATTTGCACTCACTTGCTATTTTATCTATCTTGGCCAAAATCCTCCTCCAATAGTCTTTGTGTAAGTGGCTCCCACCAAAAGAAGTTCAAAGCTTGCAAAATCTGCCATCCCACTTTGCATATTTGCAAACCCAAACGCCACTTGCTAAATTTTAGCAAGGCTTTGTAAAAGTGGTCACTTCATATTTTCGTCTTGATGACTAGTGGACCCGTGTGCGATGTTTACGTGTATATTGAATTGTTATATTTGCACATACATATTAGCTCCACCAAAGGCTAGGAAGTGAAAATCTGTCCCATATTGTTAGACCTCTCACCCCCTCGTGTCGCCCCCGCGGGCGTCCCAGGGGGAACCCTAGCCGCCGGGCTCTCGGCCCTCCGACGCCTCCACCTCTCCTCACCGCCGTCCGCACGGCCGCCGGGCAAAGCTTGGCCGACTGGGCGGCGGCGGGACATCTCTCCCGCTTGGAGCATCTTGGGCGGCGCGGGACGACCAAATCACGAAGAGGCATCGGGCTAGCGCGGGGTCTGGTGGCGCAGCGGGCGAGCATCTTGGCGGCGGCGCGTTGCGGCACCGGCGACGCGGCGCGGCAGATGCGGCTTGGCTGCAAGTCTGCGGTGAGGTGGTGGTTGCGTGGTCTTTAGATCGGGTGGTCACGGGCGCCGGTATGTTCAGGTCGGATCCATCTGGAACTGGGGCTTGGATGTTGTCGGTCGACGCAGGGTGGTGGGCTACGTTGTTGGCCACGTCGGATCATTGGATCTCGCGCCTGACGATCTACGGCGGTTGTCCTTCTTGATCCTCCAGTTTGGTGGGTTGAGCCCCATGGCACTTGCATCTCTGTTGGTCTCGGTTCGTCTCGCTGTCAGATCCGAAATAGTCGGAGGTTTGGTTGTATAGGTTGGGGATCAGAGGAAACTTTGGTGGGCTCGTCCCTCGACACTGTTACCCTCCCTGGAGGCGAAGCCGAGGTCCCTCCTATCCACATCCGAACCCCTCCCGGACGAAAGTCCAAAGTTCAGTCTGGATTGGGCGGCGGTGGCGCCCTGCGCATCGTAACCTCCATGGAGGTGCCGTCTTGGGAGGCTTAGATGGTTGGGCGAGAAATGCTATGGGTGGTGGGTGTCGCGTACCTCCAGCAGCGGTGAAGGTGTGATCTCCGGGGAAAGCCCTAGATCTGGGTCTACCGGATCGGACAATTGATGGCACCTTCCATGCCGTTGTCCCTCCTGGTGGCATTGTTTTGGAGCACGCATTGGCTGGAGGGGAAAAGAGGAGGAGCGGTGTTACATCTACCGCGAGGACGACGGCGAATCCTGGCGGCATGGCGCGGTGGAGGTTCATCGATGTACGTGTTTGGAGATGGACTCGCGCAGGAGGAGGAAGTTGTCTGGTGTTATAGTGGCGTTGATGGCAGAGAGACCTGGCAAGGTCGGTGCGACAATTTTGCTCTGAGGATGGACTAAGGGATGATGGAGGTGACGGCCCTTGCTGCATGCGATGTTCACTGGGAGTGTGCCTGGCCGGTGTGGGACCCGATCTAGGTAGTGGTTTGGATGGAACACCCGGCTTTAGATGTTAGGCTTTAGTGCGATGTCTGTTTGGTATTAGGCCCGGACATTCGGCACGCTTCATCAAGGGGATAGGAATAGCAACGGTGTTGCCAAGATGGTGGCCCCAGATTTATTGATGTATCACCTTGTATGGTCTTCGTGAATAATTAATAATATGGTTGCATGCATCGCCGAGATGCAGAGGCCAGGGGTACATCCTCCTTTTCTATAAAAAAAAGCAAAAAAACATGCTAGCTGTGTAAACCTACTCTCTTCTCTTGTTATAACAAGTTTTTAGCAATTCAATATACAAAGGCTGTTTTTTATGAATTAACATACAAAGGCTAATTTTTTAAAATAATACGTTCTCTATATTAAATTTCAAAAATATTACATCGTAATTATATATTTTTAAATAATACCCAGTCGTTCTACTGATGGCCGATTGGCCCCCAGCCGGCCCACTGTCGGTCGATTGGATCTAGTCGGCCCATTGCAGGCCGATTGGCCCCAATCGGCCCACTGTTGGCCGATTGGCGCCCAGCCGGCTTCCTCTAGGCCGAGAGGTGCATGCACCCATTTATCTGTTGTATAGGTATATGAAAAATGTTGAAAAATTATTTCAAAAAATGTTGATCATGTATATAAAAATGTTAATGAAGCATTTGCAAAAAATGTTGAACAAGTATTTGAAAAAATGTTGATCATGTATATAAAAATGTTAATGAAGCATTTGCAAAAAATGTTCATCAAGTATATAAAAATGTTGAACAAGTATTTGAAAAAATGTTTTCTTTTCTTTTTGTATTTTTTCTTCTCCGATTTTTTCATTCTTTCTTTCTTCTCCGAATTATTTAATTATTTTGTTTCTTCTTTTCCTTCTATATATTCTTTTTTGTTTCTCATTCTACATTCTTATATACATGATCAACATTTTTCAAATACTTGTTCAAAATTATTTTTTCCTCTCCGATTTGTTTTTCATTCTACATTCTTATACACTTGTTAAACATTTTTTCAAATACTTGTTCAAATAAATTATATACTTGTTTAACATGTTTTAAATACTTGTTCAATATTTTTGGCAAATGCTCGATTATCATTTTTATATACATAATCAATTTTTTTAAATACTTCTTCAACATTTTTCAAATACTCATTCAACAGTTTTCAAATATTTCTTCAACAGTTTTCAAATACTTGTTCAATATTTTTTAAAATGCTTGATTAACATTTTTATATGCATGATAAAAAAATCAAATACTTCTTCAATATTTTTCAAATACATATTCAACAGATAAATGAGTGTATGCACTTGTTGGCCTAGAGGAAGCAGACTAGGCGTCAATCGGCCAGCAGTGGCCCGACTGGGGTCAATCGACTGGCAGTGGGCCGACTGGGGGCCAATCGACCACCAGTAGAATGACTGGATCCAATCGGCTAGCAGTAGGCCGATTAGGTATTATTTAAAAAAATATTACTGTGTAATATTTCTGAAATTTAATTAAAAAAGCTGTATTATTTTTTTTAAAAATAGCATAGGGATGTTTTGAGGGTAACTCGCTCTACGTTTTGACCGTCAGATGGTAAGAAATGTGTTACTTGAGTTTTTCTTCACAGTTTGTTGCGTCTCTTTGAAAATCTAGTGTCAGCGATGAGGGAAAACCTTTAGCAGCGTACCATTGTGGGTGTGTGAAGCGTCAAACAAAGCTAATGCGTGGCCATCGATGGTGTCAGTAATGGACCACCGTGCTTTAACCAACGCATAGAGACACCGAGCGAAATGGAAAGGAGGAAGTCAATCAACCTTTTGTTGTTGAATGGTTAGAGTAACAGTGGTATGTTTAACCCATCAGTGTTCAATGTCTCGTGCTCGCATTATTTTTTGATTTTTTTTAAGGATTTTTGGCGATGCGTTTTCAGTGTGAGGAGACGTTTCCGTCGACGATGAGGCGCCTATAGTAACTTCGTAAATCTCAAGATGATATGCCGGCTCCTTCACTTTAAGATGAACATAGGGGTGAGTGTATGAACACTTGCCTTTGTACAGTGTTAAAAAATAAAAAGAGGATAACAAGAGCGCGGCGATTTTCAGCAAAAAACGACGAATGAGTATTGTCTTTTGGCCCAAGTATATTTCAAGCATATTCCTACACTTAACTCCTTACAAAAATCAACACAAATTCGATTCAAACTACTTCTTTCGAATTATTTTACACCACTTAACCGGAATTCAAACTACATTGCATAAAACTAAATGAAACTACTCGATATCGCTCTCGTTTTTCAACCTTCCCCACTCCTATTCGGTAACCTGCACGTCTTCTCCAGCTCCACCGCCCTCGCACTCGTCACCGGCACTGCCCTGACCAGCTCCGTTGCCACCATCGTCGCCGTCAGAGTCACGAAAGCAAAGGTCGATGACCTCTGTCACCCCGGCGTTGTACATCTCGTACAACTAGCGCTCCTCCTTAACACGCTCCGGGTACAGGCGGCGAAGCTCCTCGATGTAGGTATCGCCGGCTTGCTCCTCCTTGAGGCGCTTGTGGGCCTCTTGGTCTTCTCGCATCTCCCGTGCGGTGCCCACCCGGGGTCGACGAGCGCCAACTGCGACAAGCCGTCGGCGAAGTTGCGCCAGGTGTTGGTGTCATGGAGGCGCACCAACATTATGTCGTACCCCCGCGTCGCCAACACCACCGAGTGGAAAGATCAAATCCAAATCCTTTCATGTGTGTCGTGGGCGGTGATCTTCGTGATATTTCCGCCGCAGCGGGGGCGACAGTGGGAGGTTGGGTAAGCAGGAATGGCCACCATGGGAGGGGGAAGCTCCATCGTGACCACGGGCTCGGGACAACACATGCAGCGTGGATCCATGATAGGCATGGGCGGCGGGGAGAGGCGACAGCTGAATCCAGCCATTGTCTGTGTTGGGGCGCGACGTCGGAGCTTGGGCGGCGGCGGAATGGTTGAGGAGGAGAGGCAGGCGGCTGAGCATATTTAAGGGTGGCGGTCCTTGCGTAGGAAAACAATATCCTCCCTCAAAGGTTTTAAGAGTTCGACTAGGTGCTAACTTGAGGAAGAAAACAAAATTAATCTCCTCTAACGCTTTATTGGGGTTCGGCCAGAGATGCTCAAAACAATTTCGCAAAAAAGAATAGATGCTCAAAATAGATAATACTAGAGGCTAATGCGCGCTTAGCAGCGCCGTTCTTCACTCGTGAAATTAAGTATTTTATATCTATAGATAATTGTGATCAGTTGTTTTGTTTTTGTTTTATCTGTGTTGGTTGTGCGTTTTAATTTTTTATTGGTGCTGTTTTTTTTGTTCGTATATCGTGGTGGGTTGTTGTTGGAGTATTTTCTTTTTCAAGAGAAGAGAGGGGTTATTTGATGCATGACTGTGAAGTCTTTGCAAATTTTACCTTGGTGTCAGCCCGGAGGTTATTGTTTGAACCTTTTGGGAGCTCTTATTTCACACAAACACCATGACATTGCTACTGTGACACTTACATGGGTCAGCACATGAAGCACTTACCCGCTCGAGTAGATCGATGCTCCTCTCCCCCGTTTAGCACTCCCCAGTGCTAGCTCAAAAAAACGCCTATCTTTTTTATTGAAAAAGGTTACTTAAATTAAATGATGTTTAAAGAACTTTAAAAATATTATGACTTTTAAAAACCATGAATTTTAGAAATGTTCATGAATTTAAAATATGTTCATGGTTTCGAAAATGTTTTCAATTTAGAAAAATATTTACAAACTTTAAGTGACCATGAACTTTACACATATCCACAAATTTAATCAATATTAACAAATTTGAACAATCTTAACATATGCTTATGTTTTTAAAGTACACAAATTTTAATAAGTGCTCATGAATTAAAACATGAAAAAAATAATACTAAACAACACACACTTACGCGTGGGGCTGTAGTGACCCCCACAACCCTCAAATCACGAGAGTGCTTCAATTCAAGGGAGCTTAGTATCTCTAATAGATTAGTCGCGCTTCCCCTGCAAGGCAATTTTGACAATTTTGACCTACGGACGTAAATATTTCACAAAATGAACTGCTTTGAAAAAGAATTCACTCAACTGACCGTTTTGACCTACGGTGCAGCGCCTCTGTGCCAGGCGCTGCACTCCTGTCCAGCGTGGCAAACCTGGGGCCCACACCGAGTAGTGCAGCACCTCCGATCTAGGTGCCACACATGTAATGTGCAGCGCCTGCACACGCTGTTACAAGTGGCCGGCTGCCCCACTCCCACCCACACATCCCCACCCCCCACCCGAGAACCGCCCCTCCCCGCCTCTCTCCTCTTCTCAAATCCTTCTCAATATCTTCCAAATTTGAAGATTTTGTCTGTGGATTTCAAACCCAATCCCTCCCTCAAGGTAATCTCCTCTGATCCCCTTCTTTTCATCCAAGAAATGTGAAGTTATTGCTCATTTGTTGCTAGTTTGGGGAAACCCAAGTTTAATATGGATCTAGAGATTTGTATGGAGACATGAGATGTTTGTTTGCCAATTTCCTACGATTAGGGTTGTTAGTATGTTAGGGTTATTCTTATGTTAGTATGTTAGGTTTAGGGTTGTGGGTGTTGTTAGGTTGTGGCAAGATGTTAGGGTTAGGGTAAGGGTGATTGTTTCATATGTATGTTAGGGTTTTTATTTCATTTTATTCCTTGGATTATTACTCATAGAAGAAATGTTACGTTTTGTTGTTTAATGCTTATAGGAATGGGAAAAACATGTGTGTGTGTGTGTGTGTGTGTGTGTGTGTTCAT
Organism: Secale cereale; assembly: GCA_902687465.1. Classification (NCBI taxonomy): domain Eukaryota; kingdom Viridiplantae; phylum Streptophyta; class Magnoliopsida; order Poales; family Poaceae; genus Secale; species Secale cereale. The sequence goes on from LR738714.1 coordinate 454,435,879, forward strand.
CATGGGGACAAAGATGCCTTCTTGAAAGGCAATATTGAACCAGACCCGGATGAGTTTGACATGGTGTTCGATAATAGCCCTAGCTATGCGGAGGTCTTGGAACAAGTGAGAATAGATTTGAATTGGATGGACCCTAGTGATATCTTTGAGTTGGAGGGAAGGCATAATGTTGGTTTTGGAGTGCACACCTGTTGGAAGACAATGCGTGTGAACTCGGAGCAACATTGGATTGCATACAAGGAGACGGTGGCCGAATTACTAGACAAGGCTCTTGAGTTATTTGCAACAAAGAAGGTTGATTCAAGGTTGCATTTGGACTTGAACCGGAATCCCTCCCCTTTGATTGCTAGTAGTCCCCCACCCTTGAACCGAGATGAAATTGTTGAACCTCTTTTGTCCCAACAAGTGAGGCAAGCATTGAGCCCGTTTCTAAACAACCAAAATGAAGCTTTGCAAGAGGAGAATGTTGAGTATGCGAACGATGACAATGAAGTTGATCTCCATGACAACAATGTGAGTGATCTTGACAAATATCATTTGCAAGAGATAATGGACCATTCCATCCCTTATTCCTGTGGCTATGCATCAGATTGGGATGACGAAGGTCCCGATGAAAAAGTTGACGAGGAGGGGTTCACGGTGAAGGAGACCGAAGCTTTCGAGAAGGTATTCGGGCGGGATCATCGGACTACATTGTCAAGGATGTTCGTCTCGCAGATGAAGCCGTGGTAGATGGTGTCCAAGGTATATCTCTTGGGGTTAGGCCAAGATCTCACCATGATTTGGAAGACGGAAAGAACATGTTTGCTCGTGGGTCTAAGTTCGAAACCTTCTTGGAATTGAAGATGTGGCTCGACAACTACTCGGTTACGCATTATCGTCCACACAAGGTGGTGAACTCGGACGTTAATGTGGGCTACACGGTTGCATGTGAAGATGATAAATGTCTGTGGATTGTGCGTGCAAGACCATGGAAAGGAGGTCCAACTTGGCATGTAGTGAGTTGTGTACCAAGTCACATGTGCTGAGGCAAAAGGGTAGATGGCAAGGTTGTGTGCCAAGACCACAGACATCTCACATCCGAGTTCATCGCTTACAGACTCTCCAACTCAATATCCACACTTTCAACAATGAGCATCCAACATGTCATCGACGTTGTGAAAGCCATCTTTCATTACAAGGTGAAATATGGCAAGGCATGGAAGGCGAAGCAAGCCACATCTAAGATGTTGTATGGTAATTGGGAGGAAGCATACAATCAAATCCCTAGGTTGTTGTTAGCCATGGCCTCCACAAACTCGGGCATGGTTCATGTGGTCGAGCCTCATGGGAAAAAACAACTGTTCATGACGGAAGGAAAGTCCGAGTATTTGGCCATGCATTTTGGGCGTTTGAGCAATGCGTGAGGGCTTTCGAACACCGTAGGCCGGTCATCACCGTTGATGGCACATTCTTGACCGGACAATACAAGGGCACCTTGTTGGTTGCGATAGCAAGTGATGCCAATAACCGGATGTTACCATTGGCAGTTGCTTTGGTTGAGGTGGAGAATAATGCCACCTCGGGAGTAGTTTTTGTGTCTTTTGAGGACAAAGGTGTTACCTGAGGGAGTCCTGGATTTGGGGGTCCATGAGGATCCAGTCTACCGAAGCAGGGCCGGATACATGGGCCATGAAGAAGAAGACGTCCCCGTGTTTGGTCGGGACTCCCGTATACGTAGATAGGTAGAATAGATGTTCGGATGTAATGATTCCTTCCTCCCCAAGCAATCTTTGTATTCCCTAGGTCTCCTCCGGTGGATATATATATAAACTAGAGGGTATAGTCTGTAGGGGGTAACAGAATCATAGCAATCACATAGGCTAGACTTTTAGGGTTTAGCCATTACGATATCGAGGTAGATCAACTCTTGTAACCCCATATTAATCAAGATCAATCAAGCAGGAAGTAGGGTATTACCTCGATCGAGAGGGCCTGAACCTGGGTAAATATCGTGTCCCCAGTCTCCTGTTACCATTGATCCTTAGACGCATAGCTTGGGCACCCCAGTCTCTTGCTCGGCGAGTTTGCTGTATGCGCCTGCATGGCCGCAAGGCCGGCTGCGCTTCCTGCGGTCATCGAGCACCACTGCTATATTGCCTCCGACCACTCCGATGACAGGATTTCGGCGGATTCCTCGTGTTTAAACGAGCTGCTGGATCGCATCACTGCCTTGCGGCTTTCACCGCCCAAGGATCAGATCGGGCCTAAATCCGGTCAGGAGGAAATCAATTCCACCCGATCACTCACGTGGTTGCGGCAATCGAGGAACAAGCCAAAAATACTTCTCCTCTCAAAACGGAGACCGACGCTATTCGGATCTCCAAACCCATCGAGCCGAACACACCTCTGTCAGGTGGCACTCTGTGTCTTTCGAGCTCTGGGATAAACACCGGTCCCGCGGAACATTCATATCCTACTGGGCCCAGATCGTCCACACCGGAGGTTGCACAAACCCCGGACACTACGTTGGGTCGGGACTCAAATTTACCCACACCCACCCACCACAGTACACACTCTCCAAGTAACTCCGGACTACCGGACATATGTGGTCTCACGTATATACAACAGCTGCCCCAAGAGACGGTTCATCACTTTTGGGCCAGATTCCTACTTGTTTAAAATAAGATCAAGGACTGCTGCGATGACGACACGGTGCCCATATTTCATCGTAATTTCACGGACGAGGGAGCCTTGAATGCCCTCAACCACCGTCGAATACAGAGCTTTACAGAACTATATCATTTGGTACGAAAGTACTCTACTATGGAAAACACTTGGAAAGCCCAGAATACACCTCTGGAACAGTCCATCTTCGGACGATACGCCGCTAAAGCGAAATGGACATACCCTAGCAGGGCATCCGATAACATACAAAATGGCAAGAAAAATAGACCTTTCACAGGACACATGTCCGTTCTGGACGAACTTTTGGATAAACCTTGCCAAATACATGCCGCCCCAGACAATATCCCAAACCACTGCCTTAGAGCATGTTGGGTACTCTGGCAGGTCGCAAAGAGCGGCAAAGCAATCCTTGCCACCACAACGCCAGGGGAGAAAGACCTCGATGTCTTCACTGTCTTCGAGACATTCTCCTCAAACAACCGGTGCAAGAGAGCAAATCACGAACTTGCCGAGGTCCATCAAATCAGCACCGCAAGCCCATGGAACGACACGACAAACACCTTTTCTGCCGAAGACGAACAACGAGTCCGGCCGGTCCGAGCCACAACCACTCTTGTACTAAACCCAATAATAGATGGCTTCCGCCTCACTAAAGTACTCATGGACGGGAGCAGCGGACTCAACCTCAAATATGAGGACACGCTTGCAAAAATGCAGGTCGATAAATCCCGCATTGAACAAAGTAATACAACCTTTCGAGGAATTATTCCCAGCCGGGAAGCCCGATGTTCGGGAAGCATTAAGTTCGACGTAGTATTCGGTAAACCCGAGAACTACAGTTCGAAGGAACTGCTCTTCCACATTGTCCCCTTCAACAGCGGATACCACGCCCTTCTAGGGCGGGACGCTTTCTCACGCTTTCAAGTTATACCCCATTACGGGTACATGAAGCTCAAAATGCCAGGGCCCAATAGAATAATCACAGTTGCAAGTGATCCGGACAGAGCACTCCGCGCCGAGAACAAAACCGCATCCTTATCCCTAGAGGCACTATCCGAAGCCCTTGCGGCCAAATAATTAACCACCTTACGATCTACGGTGGACAGGGACGACGTAGTCCTTGACAAAAGACCGAACTCTTTTAAGCCAGCACATGAAATTGTAAAATTCCAAGTGCACCTAACGGACACCAATAAGACGATATCCATTGGGGCACAGCTGGACTCGGTGGCAGATAGCGCTTTGCGCGCCTTCCTTCGTGAAAACTAGGACATATTCGCTTGGCATCCTTCAGACATGCCAGGAATCCCAGGTAGGCTGGCTCAACACACCCTCAACATCATCAAAGGGTTCAAGCCAGTCAAGCAGTCACTACGATGATTTTTTGAACCCATAAGACAAGCTATGGGGGAAGATCTGGCCAAGTTACTGGAAGCCAGATTCATAAGGGAAATCAAACACCTGGACTGGCTAGCCACGTTAGTCATGGTACCAAAGAAGGACAAATCCTGGCGCCTTCGTGTCGACTTCACAGACTTAAACAAGGCTTGCCCTAAGGATCCCTTTCCACTGCCCCCATCGATCAATTTATCGATGCAACCGCAGGAGATGACTCGTTGTGTTTCCTCGATGCTTACTCCGGATACCATCAAATAAAAATGAAGGAATCCGATCAGACCGCTACGACATTCATTACTCCGCACGGCCCCTTTTGCTTTAACACTATGCCATTTGGACTCAAAAAGGCCGGTGCCACATATCAACGCATGATTCAAACATGCTTAGAGAAACAAATTGGCAAGACAGTGGAGGCATATGTTGACGACGTAGTCATCAAGACTAACACGTCGAAACATTGGTGGATGATCTCTTCCTTACGTTCAATAACCTACGAACATATGATATACGGATCAATCCAGAAAATGTGTTTTCGGCGTTCCGGCCAAAAAGCTATTAGGGTTCATCGTATCCCATAGAGGAATCAAAGCGAACCTAGCAAAAATCCGGGCCCTGTCACAACAAACTACGCCAACCGATCTAAAACAAGTGCAAAAGCTAGCAGGTTGTGTAGCGGCCTTGAGCCGCTTTATCTCTTGATCAGGAGAGGAAGTGCTACCACTTTATAGACTGCTAAGGCGCACAGGCAACTTTGAATGGAAGGATGCGGCCACGGCCGGATTTGAGGAAATAAAAACCCTATTGGCGGGTAACCCAATCCTAGCCGCTCCAGGTGTTGGCGAACCGATGCTACTTTATATCTCAACCACTCACCAGGTAGTGAGTGCGGTGCTCGTCGTCGAACAAGACCAAGAGGGACATAAATTCCCTATTCAACAACCCGTATACTATGTATCCTAGGTTCTCACACCATGCAAATCACGATACCCCCATTACCAGAAAATTGCCTATGCGGTATTCATGGCATCTCGGAAGCTCCGACACTACTTTCAAGAGTGTTCGATCACAGTGGCATCCGAAGTACAACTCAACGATATCATAAACAATAAAGAAGCCACTGGACGCATAGCCAAATGGGCCATCGAGCTCTTACCGTTCGAAATAACATACAAACCACGCCGGACTATTAAGTCCCAGGAGTTAGCCGACTTCGTCACGGAATGGACTGAAGCCGAACTCCCTAAAGAGTACGGATCATACTCCCACTGGACCATGTATTTCGATGGTTCCAAAATGCTAGCTGGATTGGGGGCCAGCGTCATCTTGATATCTCCAACAGGGGATACAGTCCGCTACGTACTGCAGATCATGTACACGGACTCAAACAACACGGCCGAATACGAGGCACTACTGCACGGTCTCCGCATGGCCGTATCCATGGGTATACAGTGCCTCGAGGTGCGCGGAGACTCAAACCTCGCCATATCTCAGGTAAACGGAGAATTTGACGTGAAGGATTCAAAGATGGCAGCTTATCAAAATGCCATATTAAAAATGTCGGCTCGATTTGAGGGGCTGGAATTTCATCATGTAGCTCGAGACAGTAAGCAGGCAGCAGATATACTTGCTCGTTTGAGCGCTAAACGTGACCCAGTCCCGCCTAACACCGTCGTGGAAAGGTTGTTCAAGCCATCAGTAACATGGCAGGACGAGAGCAGAGATGCTAATACAGACCCGAACACGCCCCAAGCCGAACTAAATACAGACATCATCAGGGACTCAGACATGGAAATAACATCTTCGGCTCACGAGATCATGGCTATTATAGCCCCTGGACAGAGCCTTTCCTAGCCTACCTTAATAGGCAAGAGCTCCCCGATGACCAAAACGAGGCCCGCCGTATAATTCGGCGCTCTAAAGCCTATAAGGTTCACGAAGGTGAACTATACAAGAAAAGCACTACTGGTATTCTCCAACGGTGCATCTTTGAAGAGGAGGGACTGCAACTTCTAGCCAAAATACACGCTGGCATGGGCGGCCATCATGCCACAGCCCGAGCTCTTGTAAGCAAGGCTTTCCGAACTGGTTTCTTCTGGCCAACTGCGCGCGCTGACACACAGACCCTAGTCCAACATTGTGTTGGATGCCAGCTTTTCGCAAATTAAAGTCATATGCCTCCCACCGCTCTCAGAACCATCCCCATTACCTGGCCCTTTGCGGTCTGGGGGCTGGATATGGTCGGACCTCTTAAATGGGGAAGCCATAAAAAGAAATATTTAGTGGTTATGGTGTACAAGCTCACTAAATGGATAGAAGCCAAGACAGTCCGAACAACTGAGGCAGGGCCAATGATAGATTTTATATCCGGTGTAGTACACCATTATGGTGTCCCGCACAGTATAATCACAGATAATGGCTTCAACTTCACTGCTGATGAGGTGAAAAATTGGTGCGCTAAGTTAGGCATTAAACTTGATTATGCCTCTGTGTACCATCCTCCAACAAATGGTCAGGTCGAAAGAGCCAATGTCTTGATAATGAGCGGCATTAAACCTCGACTAGTGCGCTCCCTACAGGAGTCAGATAAACACTAGGTGGAGGAGCTCGACTCCGTACTCTAGGGGCTGCGAACCACACCTAACCGGACAACCGGATACACACCTTTTTTCATGGTGTACGGTGCAGAGGCCGTTTTGCCCTGCGATATTATTCATGACTCACCTCGAGTGCGCATGTATGAAGAGAGAGAGGCCGACCTCGATCGGCAGGGTGACCTAGATGGCTTTGAAGAAGAGCGCAATATCATGCAGGCATGTTCTGCATTTTATCAACAACATGCTAGGCGATACCAAAGCAGAGAAGTGCGGGCCAAGACGTACAATGTTCGTGAACTCGTCTACGCCTCCCGGAGAAGAAAAAGGACAAGCTCAAACCAAGATGGGAGGGGCCCTTCATTATTGACGAAGTACTCACCGGTGAAGCCTATCGCCTTTGAAACGCGTCATACAATCACCTTGAGCCGAACCCATGGAACGCTGCCAGGCTCTGACGATTCTATGGATAGTTCGGTAGCACATTTTTTCTTTTCAATCTAGGTCTTATTCCCCGTCTCTATTTTTAAGTTCTCCTCTTCTTTTCTCTTATCTTTTCTTATCGATAAGTATTCGGCACAACCGAACTATCACAGGGTAGAACATCTTCAAATGTATATACCTCAAAAAATACTTGGGGGCTTCTATAAGGAAGCCCATTATTAAAAAGCATATTGCTCACAATATTTATGTCGTCTGTTTCATACAATCTCCTTGCCATTATATGCACCTTTATGACTTAAGTTTTTGCTAAGCTGGGTTGCCTGGCTCCTGTGTGTATACCCTACGTTCCCGATTGTTCGGCTAGAGTGTATAGGGAGCACCTCTGTGATTGTTACAACCGGGTAATCCGGACCTGTACCTCAGACGAGTGAAGCCGAAAGCTAGCGTTCTTAAGGGAATCATTGGTCCACGGATAAATGACGTACCACTTTTCAAAGCGAATAAACTTTAAAATCCCATAGGATAAGGCTTCCTATAATCCTTTTTTAAGGATCAAAGCCTAGGCACGCGTACATATGCATGTTGACCCAGGGAAAGGAACCCTTAACGGAACTATTCTCTCTGGAAGATGCTTCTTACGTTAAATAGTAATATAACATAACTCCCCGAACATAGTTGGTCTGTTTAAGCAAATATGATTGGATTGCTTGGTTACCGAACATACCACGTGTCTACCACGGGTATAGTATTCGGAAACACTCCAGCCCTCGGGTTTTCGGAGGTTAAACGGCGGGTCTGCCATGAAAATCTTTAAATTAAATTCGACAGGAGATAAGTTTGATGATAAAGTACATCGTACATAGAATCAAACGCCTATTCTTCATCTATACCATCTATAAGACTGTCTAATTTACAGTCTTGTTGAGAATACTTGGCGGCTGTCTTTACTTGGTCGTATACCAAGCTTACAGGGATTTCTAGTCCGTTAGGCCCTCAAGGTCCAACCCGAGCCATATGGTTCGGGTAAAGTCCGGTGTATCGGGTCTTCACCATAGCCCAGACTTCTCGAGCACCTTCTCGACATGTAGATGCTTTCCATAATTCAAAGCGGCGTCGATCCCCTTTGAATAAACTCGCCAGTCCCTCCATAATTTCTGGAGGAGAATCGGTTGGCCATAAAGCCTTGGCCATATTCTTCATGGCTTTCCAAGCTCGCTCGTGTACCTTGGAGAGATCTTGCAGCAGGTCACCTTGAAATCCAAACACCTCTCCTTCGGGCCGCCTAGTTAACAAGCCTGCAGGAACAATTTCATAAAAAAAACTTTGAATCAAGGGACTATAATGAAAGCTAGGTTCAAGGTCATACTGAATATGCCACTGTTAAGCTTATTGTTCTCTTTCAAGGCATCCGAGAGTTGGGCTCGCACGTCCTTTAGCTCTTCGGGTATCCTGCAACTTGTTCTTCTCATCTATGGTCCATGTTAGTACACGTTGACCAGCAGCTGTTTGCCCTTCGGCTTGTTCTTTTGCCACCAGAGCAGCCCTTAGCTTTTCCTCCAAATGGTTTGTTGGTCCTGTCGCTGCAGTTCAAACAATGTATACTTAAAGATCATTGATTGGAACATGACCATACTGTTCGGACGTTATTGTTCTTACCATCAGAGCCCTTCTTGGACTTCTTCAAATATTCTAATCCAGCGAGTCCATCTCGAGCGGCTCGAATATACGCATCCGCGGAACTGAGAGCATTAAACACCTCCTCAGTAAAATCTGGGTCACGCATGGCTGATTTTTGCCACCGATGATTTATTGCGCTTTCCACTTCGGAATTGGTAACAGATTCCTCATATGAATCCTCTTGAAGAGGACAATCCGGCGTTACACCCACATTTACCCTAGTCCTTGTGGATGGGCCCAGTGCCGGGTTGGTTGGAGCATGACCAGCAGGATCCCCGGACATAGTCCGACGTATGCTCTTCCTAAAAAAGAAAAATAAAGCGGAAAATTATGATCCGGCTCCGCCACCAAGCATATGTTAAGAAATCATACCTCTTCGATAAAGGAGGAGGTTCAACGGTTCGGTCCCCTTTTGCTTCAAAGATCCACCCTGCGCAGGCGTCGTTTTCTGGGAAGATGCTCTTGATGCAGTACATCGGGATGAGTGCCGCCCCTTTTGAGCATGAGATAGTGTGGTGGGTGAGGCGCACTGGGAATAATATCTTTAAAGAGGTGTCTCCTGGCTACTTACGTGGGAGGAAGGAAGAAGGCCAGGATAATCGGCCATAATAGCCACTTTGGTACCATCATGGTTGGCTTGATAAAAAAACTCCATCTTTAAAATCTATGCCTATGTCCGGATCTTCTTTGAATCCGTGATCCATGTCTTGAATATGGTCCTCTGGCTACGGGATGGGATTGCGAATCCCTTCGACCACCTTCCTCCACTCCTGTTGGAAGTAACCGAATTCAGTTCAGTTAGTATAACTCAAAATGAAAATTGAGCGAAACTAACGATCATAGAAAGGCTTACCTAGTTGGTGGGGTCATCCATAAATAAACCTTCCCGACACTTCAAGTGAAGAAAGTCCTCTTTCTCCCCTTTGTAGCGATCAACTAGGATGGCGGCCAAGGCCGCAGGGTTGTCCGGACCCTGGCGTAGACAGCGTGAGGCATCATCCTGGCCATTATAGTGCCACATAGGAAACCCTCTGGCCTGAAGCGGCCGCACGCATCGCGTTATTCAGATTGCCATAACTTCAATTATTGTCAGCTCGAGGTGGGCAAGTAATCTGATCTTGCTTACTAGTCTTTAGACCTCCGCACTGTCTTCCTCTTTGAGACTGCGGGGACACCAGTTGAAATGCTTCTTTAAAGGAGCACTGGAGTATTCACAAAGGCCTTGCCGGATTCGGTTGTTGGGGAACGTAGTAATTCAAAAAAAATCCTACGATCACACAAGATCTATCTAGGAGAAGCATAGCAACGAGTGGGGAGAGTGTGTCCACGTACCCTCACAGACCGAAAGCGGAAGCGTCTAGTGACGCGGTTAATGTAGTCGAACGTCTTCGTGATCCAACCGATCCAAGCACCTAACGTACGGCACCTCCGCATTCAGCACACGTTCATCTCGATGACGTCCCACGAGCCCTTGATCCAGTTGAGCGTCATGGGAGAGTTTCATCAACACGATGGCGTGGTGACGGTGATGATGAAGCTATGAGCGCAGGGCTTCGCTTAAGCAGTGCAACGATATGACCGAGCTGTGTAACTTTGGGGAGGGGTACCGCACACAGCTAAAATCAACTTGTATGTCTATGGGGTGCCCTCTCCCCATGTATATAAATGAGGGAGGGGAGGAGGAGGCAGCCAAGGAGGAGGTGGTGCGCCCTAGGGGGGCAATCCTACTCCAAGTAGGATTCCTCACTTTCCTAGTCCTAGTAGGAGAGGGGGAAGGCAGGGGAGGAGAAGAAGAAGTAAAGGGGGGCCGGCCCCCAAGTCCAATTCGGTTTGGGCTAGGGGGGCCGCACGCCCCAAGCTGGCAGGGCCTCCTCTTCCTCCACTTGGGCCCATGTGGCCCAATAACCCCCTCGGAGGTTCCGATAACCTCCCGGTACTCCGGTATTTATCCAATAACCCCCGAAACTCATCCGGTGTCCAAACATAGCCTTCCAATATATGAATCTTTATGTCTCGGACATTCCAAGACTCCTCGTAATGTCTGTGATCACATACGGGACTCCGAACTACCTTCGGTACATCAAAACACATAAACTCATAATACTGATCGTCATCGAACGTTAAGCGTGCGGACCCTACGGGTTCGAGAACTATGTAGACATGATCGAGACTCATCTCTGGTCAATAACCAATAGCGGAACCTGGATGCTCATATTGGCTCCTACATATTGTACGAAGATCATTATCGGTCAAACCGCATAACAACATATGTTGTTCCCTTTGTCATCGGTATGTTACTTGCCCGAGATTCGATCGTCGGTATCATCATACGTAGTTTAATGTCATTACCGACAAGTCTCTTTACTCGTTCTGTAATAAATCATCTCGTGACTAACTCATTAGTCATTTGCTTGCAAGGCTTATTATGTTGTGTATTACCGAGAGGGCCCAGAGATGCCTCTCCGACACTCGGAGTGACAAATCCTATTCTTGATCTATGCCAACACCACAAACACCTTCGGAGACACCTGTAGAGCATCTTTATAATCACCTAGTTACGTTGTGAAGCTTGATAGCACACAAGGTGTTCCTACGGTATTCGGGAGTTGCATAATCTCATAGTCATAGGAACATGTATAAGTCATGAAGAAAGAAATATCAGTAAAACTAAACGATCAAGTTGCTAAGCTAATGGATGGGTCTTGTCCATCACATCATTCTCCTAATGATGTGATCCCATTGATCAAATGACAACTCATGTCTATGGTTAGGAAACATAACCATCTTTGATCAATGAGCTAGTCTAGTAGAGGCATACTAGGGACACCATGTTTCGTCTATGTATTCACACATGTACTAAGTTTCCATTTAATACAATTCTAGCACGAATAGTAAACATTTATCATGATATAAGGAAATACAAATAACAACTTTATTATTGCCTCTAGGGCATATTTCCTTCAGTCTCTCACTTGAACTAGAGTCAATAATCTGGATTACATAGTAATGATTCTAACACCCATGGAGTCTTGGTGTTGATCATGTTTTGCTCGTGGAAGAGGCTTAGTCAACGGGTCTGTGACATTTAGATCCGTATGTATCTTGCAAATTTCTATGTCTCCCTCTATGACTTGACCGTGGATGTAATTGAAGCGTCTTTTGATGTTCTTGGTTCTCTTGTGAAACCTGGATTCCTTCGCCATGGCTAATGCTCCAGTGTTGTCACAAAAGATTTTCATTGGACCCGATGCACTAGGTATTACACCAAGATTGGATATGAACTCCTTCATCTAGACTCCTTCATTTGCTGCTTCTGAAGCAGCTATGTACTCCGCTTCACACGTAGATCCCGCCACGACGCTCTGCTTGGAACTGCACCAACTGATAGCTCCATCGTTTAGTAAAAATAGATATCCGGTTTGTGACTTAGAGTCATCCGGATCAGTGTCAAAGCTTGAATCGATGTAACCATTTACGACAAGCTCTTTGTCACCTACATAAAAGAGAAACATATCCTTTGTCCTTTTTAGGTACTTCAGGATGTTCTTGACCGCTGTCCAGTGATCCACTCCTGGATTACTTTGGTACCTCCCTGCTAAACTTATAGCAAGGCACACATCAGGTCTGGTACATACCATTGCATACATGATAGATCCTATGCCTTAGGCATAGGGAATGACTTTCATTTTCTCTCTATCTTCTGCAGTGGTCGGGCATTGAGTCTTACTCAAATTCACACCTTGTAACACAGGCAAGAACCCTTTCTTTGACCGATCCATTTTAAACTTCTTCAAAACTTTAGCAAGGTATGTGCTTTGTGAAAGTCCAACTAAGTGTCTTGATCTATCTCTATAGATCTTGATGCCTAATATATAAGCAGCTTCACCGAGGTATTTCATTAAAAAATTCTTATTCAAGTATCCTTTTATGCCATCCAGAAATTCTATATCATTGCCAATCAACAATATGTCATCTACATATAATATCAGAAATGCTACAGATCTCCCACTCACTTTCTTGTAAATACAAGCTTCTCCAAAAGTCTGTATAAAACCATATGATTTGATCACCTCATCAAAGCGTATATTCCAACTCCGAGATGCTTGCACCAGTCCATAGATGCATCGCTGGAGCTTGCACACTTTGTTAGCACCTTTAGGATTGACAAAACCTTATGGTTGCATCATATACAACTCCTCTTTGAGGTATCCATTAAGGAATGCCGTTTTGACATCCATTTTCCAGATTTCATAATCATAAAATGCGGCAAGTGCTAACATTATTCGGACGGACTTAAGCATCGCTACGGGTGAGAAAGTCTCATCGTAGTCAACTCCTTGAACTTGTAGAAAACCTTTCGCAATAAGTTGAGCTTTGTAGACAGTAACATTACCATCGGCGTCTGTCTTCCTCTTGAAGATCCATTTATTTTCAATGGCTTGCCGATCATCAGGCAAGTCAACCAAAGTCAACACTTTGTTATCATACATGGATCCCATCTCTGATTTCACGGCCTCAAGCCATTTTGCGGAATCTGGACTCATCATCGCTTCCTCATAGTTCGTAGGTTCATCATGGTCTAGTAACATGACTTCCAGAACTGGGTTCCCGTACCACTCTGGCGCGGAACATACTCTGGTTGACCTACGTGGTTCAGTAGTAACTTGATCTGAAGTTTCATGATCATCATCATTAGCTTCCTCACTGATTGGTGTAGGAATCGCTGGAACTAGTTTATGTGATGTACTACTTTCCAATTCGGGAGAAGGTTCAATTACTTCATCAAGTTCTACTTCCCTCCCACTCACTTCTTTCGAGAGAAACTCCTTCTCTTGAAAGGATCTATTCTTAGCAACGAATATCTTGCCTTCAGATCTATGACAGAAGGTGTACCCAACAGTTTCCTTTGGGTATCCTATGAAGACACATTTCTCCGACTTGGGTTCGAGCTTATCAGGTTGAAGCTTTTTTCACATAAGCATCACGGCCCTAACTTTAAAAAACGACAACTTTGGTTTCTTGCCAAACCACAGTTCATAAGGCGTCATCTCAACGGATTTAGATGGTGCCATATTTAATGTGAATGTAGTTGTCTCTAAAGCATAAACCTAAAATGATAGTGGTAAATCGGTAAGAGACATCATAGATTGCACCATATCTAATAAAGTACGGTTACGACGTTCGGACACACCATTACGCTGTGGTGTTCCGGGTGGCGTGAGCTGTGAAACTATTCCACATTGTTTTAAATGAAGACCAAACTCGTAACTCAAATATTCGCCTCCGCGATCAGATCGTAGAAACTTTATTTTCTTGATACGATGATTCTCTACTTCACTCTGAAATTCTTTGAACTTTTCAAATGTTCCAGACTTGTGCTTCATCAAATAGATATACCCATATCTACTCAAATCATCGGTGAAGGTCAGAAAATAACAATACCCGCCGCGAGCCTCAACACTCATCGGTCCACATACATCAGTATGTATGATTTCCAACAAATCAGTTGCTCGCTCCATTGTTCCGGAGAATGGAGTTTTAGTCATCTTGCCCATGAGGCATGGTTCGCAAGCACCAAGTGATTCATAATCAAGTGATTCCAATAGTCCATCTGCATGGAGTTTCTTCATGCGTTCTACACCAATATGACCTAAACGGCAGTGCCACGAATAAGTTGCACTATCATTATCAACCTTGCATCTTTTGGCTTCAATATTATGAATATATGTATCACTACGATCGAGATATAACAAGAATAGACCACTCTTCAAGGGTGCATGACCATAAAAGATATTACTCATAAAAATAGAACAACCATTATTCTCTGATTTAAATGAATACCGTCTCGCAACAAAAATGATCCATATATAATGTTCATGCTCAATGCTGGCACCAAATAACAATTATTCAGGTCTAAAACTAATCCCGGAGGTAGATGTAGAGGTAGTTTGCCGACGGTGATCACATTGACTTCGGAACCATTTCCCACGTGCATCGTCACTCGTCCTTATCTAATCTTCGTTTAATCCGTAGCCCCTGTTACGAGTTATAAATATTAGCAACCGAACCAGTATCAAATACCCAGGTGTTACTACGAGCATTAGTAAGGTACACATCAATAACATGTATATCAAATATACCTTTGTTCACTTTGCCATCCTTCTTATCCGCCAAATACTTGGGGTTGTTCCACTTCAAGTGTCCAGTCCCTTTGCAGTAGAAGCACTCAGTTTCAGGCTTGGCTCCAGACTTGGGTTTCTTCGCGGGAGTAGCAACTGTCTTGCTATTCTTCTTGAAGTTCCCCTTCTTTCCCTTGCCCTTTTTCTTGAAACTAGTGGTCTTGTTAACCATCAACACTTGATGCTCCTTTTTTATTTCTACCTCCGCGGCTTTGAGCATAGCGAAGAGCTCGGGAATTGTCTTCTGCATCCCTTGCATATTATAGTTCATCACGAAGCCTTTATAGCTTAGTGGCAGTGATTGAAGAACTCTATCAATAACACTATCTTCGTCAACTTTGCAACCAAGTTGAGTCATATGATTTTAGTACCCAGACATTCTAAGAAAGTGTTCACTGATAGAACTGTTCTCATCCATCTTGCAGCTATAGAACTTATTGGAGACTTCATATCTCTCAATTCGGGCATTTGCTTGAAATATTAACTTCAACTCTTGGAACATCTCATATGCTCCATGACGTTCAAAATGTCTTTGAAGTCCTGATTCTAAGACGTAAAGCATGGCACACTGAACTATCGAGTAGTCATCAGAACGAGCTATACATTCATAACGTCCGGAGTTCCTCCTGCAGCAGGCCTGTCACCTAGCGGTGCTTCTAGCACATAATTCTTCTGTGCAGCAATGAGGATAATCCTCAAGTTACAAACCCAGTCCGTGTAGTTGCTACCATCATCTTTCAACTTAGCTTTCTCTAGGAATGCATTAAAATTCAAGGGAACGGTAGCACATGCCATTGATCTACAACAACGTAGATATGCAAAAACTATCAGGACTAAGTTCATGATAAATTAAAGTTCAATTAATCATATTACTAAAGAACTCCCACTTAGATAGACATCCCTCTAGTCATCTAAATGATCACATGATCCAAATCAACTAAACCATGTCCGATCATCACGTGAGATGGAGTAGTTTTCAATGGTGAACATCTTATGTTGATCATATCTACTATATGATTCATGCTCGACCTTTCGGTCTCCAGTGTTCCGAGGCCATGTCTGTACATGCTAGGCTCGTCAAGTTTCACCCGAGTATTTTGCATGTGCAAAACTGTCTTACACCCATTGTATTTGAACGTAGATCTTATCACACCCGATCATCACGTGGTGTCTCGGCACGACGAACTTTCACAACGGTGCATACTCAGGGAGAACACTTGTACCTTGAAATTTTTATAAGGGATCATCTTATAATACTACTGCCGTACTAAGCAAAATAAGAAGCATAATAAGATAAACATCACATGCAATCAAAATATGTGACATGATATGGCCATCATCATCTTGTGCTTTTGATCTCCGTCTCCAAAGCATTGTCATGATCTCCATCGTCACCGGCTAGACACCATGGTCTTCATCGTTGAGTCATGGTCGTCTCACCAACTATTGCTACAACTACTATCGCTAACTCATAGTGATGAAGTAAATCAATTACATGGCCTTTGCAATTCATACAATAAAGAGACAACCATAAGGCTCCTGCCAATTGACGATAATTTACAAAACATGATCATCTCATACAATAATGTATAACTCATCACATCTTGACCATATCACATCACAACATGCCCTGCAAAAACAAGTTAGACGTCCTCTACTTTGTTGTTGCAAGTTTTACGTGGCTGCTACGGGCTTAGCAAGAACCGTTCTTACCTACGCATACAAAAACCACAACATTTTTTTGTCAAGTGTGATGTTTTAACCTTCACAAGGACCGGGAGTAGCCACACTCGATTCAACTAAAGTGAGAGAGACAGACACCTGTCGGTCACCTTTAAGAAACAAGTGCTCGTAACGGTGAAATCAGTCGTGCGTAAGCGTACGCGTAATGTCGGTCCGGCCCGCTTCATCTCACAATACCGCCGAATCAAAGTATGACATGCTGGTAAGCAGTATGACTATTATCGCTCACAACTCATTATGTTCTATTCGTGCATATCATCTACACATAGACATAGCTCTGATACCATAGTTGGGGAACGTAGTATTTCAAAAAAATTCCTACGATCACACAAGATCTATCTAGGAGAAGCATAGAAACGAGTGGGGAGAGTCTGTCTACGTACCCTCGTAGACCGAAAGCGGAAGCGTCTAGTGACGCGGCTGATGTAGTCGAACGTCTTCGCGATCCAACCGATCCAAGCACCGAACATACGACACCTCCGCGTTCACCACACTTTCAGCTCGATGACGTCCCACGCGCTCTTGATCCAGTTGAGCGTCACGGGACAGTTTCGTCAGCACGACGGCGTGGTGACGGTGATGATGAAGCTACCGGCGCAGGGCTTCGCCTAAGCACTGCAACGATATGACTGAGGTGTGTAACTATGGGGAGGTGCACCGCGCATGGCTAAAATCAACTTGTGTGTCTATGGGGTGCCCCCTCCCCACATATATAAAGGAGGGAGGGGAGGAGGAGCCAGCCAAGGAGGAGGAGGCGCGCCCTAGGGGGGCAATCCTACTCCAAGTAGGATTCCTCCCCCCTTTCCTAGTACTAGTAGGAGAGGGGGGGAGGAAGGGGAGGAGAAGAAGAAGGAAAGGGTGGCCCTAGTCCAATTCGGTTTGGGCTAGGGGGGGGGGGGCGCGCGCCCCTAGCTGGCCGCGCCTCCTCTTCCTCCACTTGGGCCCATGTGGCCCAATAACCCCCCGGGAGGTTCCGATAACCTCCCGGTACTCTTGAATTTATCCGATAACCCCCGGAACTCATCCGGTGTCCGAATATAATCTTCCAATATATGAATCTTTATTTCTTGGACATTTCGAGACTCCTTTTCATGTCCGTGATCAGATCTGGGACTCCGAACTACCTTCGGTACATCAAAACACATAAACTCATAATACCGACCGTCATCGAACGTTAAGCGTGCGGACCCTACAGGTTCGAGAACTATGTAGACATGACCGAGACTCATCTCCGGTCAATAACCAATAACGGAACCTGGATGCTCATATTGTCTCCTACATATTCTACGAAGATCTTTATCGGTCAAACCACATAACAACATATGTTGTTCCCTTTGTCATCGGTATGTTACTTGCCCGAGATTCGATCGTCGGTATCATCATACCTAGTTCAATCTCGTTACCGACAAGTCTCTTTGCTCGTTCTGTAATACATCATCTCATGACTAACTCATTAGTCATTTGATTGCAAGGCTTATTATGTTGTGTATTACCGAGAGGGCCCAGAGATACCTCTCCGACACTCGGAGTGACAAATCATATTCTTGATATATGCCAACACCACAAACACCTTCGGAGACACCTGTAGAGCATCTTTATAATCACCTAGTTATGTTGTGACGTTTGATAGCACACAAGGTGTTCCTACGGTATTCGGGAGTTGCATAATCTCATAGTCATAGGAACATGCATAAATCATGAAGAAAGCAATAGCAGTAAAACTAAACGATCAAGTTGCTAAGCTAACGGATGGGTCTTGTCCATCACATCATTCTGCTAATGATGTGATCCCGTTGATCAAATGACAACTCATGTCTATGGTTAGGAAACATAACCATCTTTGATCAATGAGCTAGTCTAGTAGAGGCATACTAGGAAAACTCTGTTTCGTCTATGTATTCACACATGTACTAAGTTTCCGTTTAATACAATTCTAGCATGAATAATAAACATTTATCATGATATGAGGAAATACAAATAACAAATTTATTATTGCCTCTAGGGCATATTTCCTTCATGGGTCTGACAGGACAACGTCGTCAATATAAAACCGCTCCGAGGGCCACTCTTCCAATGCTTTCTTTGGAGTGCCGGACAGATAACCTGTCCCTGATATACGCCACACTTCAGCGCCACCTACCTCGAATATAGATCCTTTCTGGGAGCGAGGGACAAGGCAGAAGAATTTTTTCCATAGCTCGAAATGAGCCTCACAGCCTAGAAACAGCTCACAAAGAGGGACGAAGCCCGCAATGTGCAGAATAGACCCCGGCGTAAGGTCGTGCAGTTGGAGACCATAGAACTCTAGAAGCCCCTTGGGAAAAGGGTGGATAGGAAATCCTATGCCTCTTAGGAGGAAGGAGACAAATCACACCCACTCTTCTTTGGAAGGATTGGGGAAACTTTCCGCTAGGGCTTGACCGTCAATGGAAGTTAATCCAGCCCGGACGGGGACTAGATCCGTGGGAGGCAGATATCCCTGCGCCTGAAGTTTACTCAGATGTGCATATGATACTGAGCAACTTTCCCAATCGCCTGCTTTAGGGCTGTGAGTGTATGAGGAAGAACTTGGAACGCCGGCCATATTTGGAGATTTTCCGTGGCAGGCTCTAAGGATTTTTCCGCGTGGAATGGAATGGCATGTGAGATCTAGTCTTTTTAAATAGGCGACTTCTTTACGCAGTCGAGGGGTTAATTGTAAAAATGCCCAAACGGTTAGTATTCATCTAACACGTGGGAGCCAAGGCGACGGCGGCAGGGAATTGACAGGATACAAAATATGGAGCGGAACTATCATCTATTCCGAAGAAGAACCTGCCTTGCAAGACCGAAGACATAAAGCTAGGTACAATCTCGTCATTGAAGGCAAGTTCGGGGGCTACTGAGGGAGTCCTTGATTTGGGGGTCCATGAGGATCTATTCTACCGAAGCTGGGCCGGATACATGGGCCATGAAGATGAAGACGTCCCCGTGTCTGGTCCGGACTCCTATATACATAGAAAGGTAGAATAGATGTTCGGATGTAACGATTCCTTCTTTCCCAAGCCATCTTTGTAAACCCTAGGTCTCCTCCGGTGGATATATAAACCGGAGGGTCTAGTCCGTAGGGGGTAACAGAATCATAGCAATCACATAGGCTAGACTTTTAAGGTTTAGCCATTACGATCTCGAGGTACATCAACTCTTGTAACCCCATATTCATCAAGATCAATCAAGCAGGAAGTAGGGTATTACCTCGATCTAGAGGGCCTGAACCTGGGTGAATATCATGTCCCCAGTCTCCTGTTACCATCGATCCTTAGACGCACAGCTTGGGCACCCCTACCCGAGATCTGCCAGTTTTGACACCGACATTACCCGCTGAGAGGGAAATTTGTGTCATATCGGATCGACATCAAGGAATTCTTAATGCAATGGATATTGACATTCCCGGGCATGCTCCGTTGCACCATCGATGGTGCATGAGGCACTTTTGTTCAAACTTCTATAGGGCATGTGGCCTTCAAGAGTTGGCCAATGATCTTCAAGATTGTTGTCTCGCTTTCTCCGACAAGCGGTTCTCCTACTTGTACAACAAATTGCTCGCACACAAAATACTTGATCCCGGGGGTCAAGACTTCCTTAAAGGCACATTGAATACTGAACAAGTGGGCACGTGCTTTTGATGAAGATGGCCGAAGATACGGTAAATGACAAGCAATATGGCTGAATGCTTCAATAGGGTGCTCAAAGGTGCATGTGCATTAGCAGTGACGACAATAGTTCGATACACATTTGACAAGATGAATGCGTACTTTCTAAAGTACTCAATGGAAACAGATGCACATATAGCAGGTGAGAACAAGCGCAAGTACAAGTACAAGTTCCCACCCAAGGTTGATGAATGGTTGGAATTTCAATCACGGAAAGCGGACTCACAGGAAGCTATACTATATGCCAATGAAGATTGGAAGTACGAAGTGAAAGATCCAGGAGGAACCACAAACGATGGCCGATAACATGGAGGTCGGGCTTTCAAGGTCTCGTTAACACGGTGTGATTGCTCTTGTGGGAGGCCATTGTTGCTTCATCTCCCATGCTCACACTTGTTCACCGCCGATCACGTTAGGAATGTGGACATCAATCACCCCTCACCATGAGGGAGTCGGAGTTCTCAATCATGACGGTCAAGAATACATGGGCTCCCTGCTTTCACCCATACTTTGACTAATCACAATGGCCCGAGTACCATGGACTCCAACTATGGCCGAATCCGGAGTTGAATGTTGTTAAACGGGGTAGACGTAAGACAAAGCGTCTTCGAGGCGACATGGACGGATGGGGCCATGGTGGCCACCACGAATCGGGCAATGACCAATTACAAGAGCCATGTGAGAGATTCCGTTGTGGGGAATGCAAAGGTCAAGGCCACACCAAAAGAAAATGTACCAAACCAAGAAAGAGGTCAAATACAAATGATGCAAGCACAAGCCAACAAGGAGCTACACAAGGTAGTTAACAAGTGCGAAGGCAAACTAGTGGTAGCCAACAAGTGCCAAGGCAAACAAGTGGTAGCCAACCAAGAAGTAGCCAACAAGTGCCAACGCAAACAAGTGGTAGCCAACAAGTGCCAAGGCAAACAAGTGGTAGCCAACCAAGAGGTAGCCCACAAGTGCCAAGAAAAACAAGTGGTAGCCAACAAGTGCCAAGGCAACCAAGTGGTAGCCAAAGAGTATCTAGGCAACAAAGAGGGAGGCAACTAGGACTTACAAGAGGCCGTGGTGGTTGTAGAGCTCGTGGTGGTGGTCTAGGCCGTGGTGGTGGTAGAGCTCGTGGAGGTGGTCTTGGCCTTGGTGATGGTCTTGGTCGTGGTGGTGGTAGTGGTCAAGGTCGTTATACAAGAATGTTTGGATACCTCGATGGACCATTTCCGTATGTTGCTCACTAACTATAATGTTTCAATTTTCTTGTTGTCCTTATTCACTAATATGTTGCAATGTACATGTTCTTAAATCTGTTCTTATTGTCTTTAATAACTATTATGTTTCACTCATTGTAGGTATGGCGGCTTCTCAACCCAACAAACCAACAATGAAGGGAGGGGAGGAGAAGGATGGCAAAGGTGACATGGCGGGATGGTGGGAGAAGGCTACTAAGAAGCTAAGAGAGGAGGATGCAGCCACACTAGAGAAGAAGAAGCAAGAGAAGCTCGAAAAGGAGTGGAAGGAATGACAGAGAGCAAGTATTCAGTGTCGTGCTAGGAAGGAAGCGTTGAAGAGGAAATGTGCGGATACCGAGAAGAAGCGTCTGAAGGATTTTTAAAAAAGAACCGCCAAAGTTTGGGCATTCGAAGCTGAAAAGAAAGAGAGGGAGAACAAGATATTTATGGAGAGGATGGTTAAGGAGGCTCACCGCATAAGGAAAAGGGAGGAGGAAGAAGAAGAAGAGAGGAAGAAGAAGAAGGGAAAGGGGCCTTGCTCTACACAATAGAGCTATGTCATCTTCAATTTGCGTGTGGACTATAATCTTCGATTTGGTCATGAACTACTATGTATTTTGGACTCCTCTTCGATTTGGTTGTGAACTACAATGTGTTTCCTCCTCGATTTAGTTGTATGAACTACTCCTCTATTTGAAGTACTATGTGTCATGAACTACTATGTATGTTGGACTCCTCCATTTGGTTGTGTGAACTACTCATCTATTTCAAGTAATATGTGTTATGAACTACTATGTTTTGGTTAGTATATTTGTCCACATATGAAATGCCTTTGTGCTCACTAAAAAGCTCTTCCCAGACATGCAACACCTAGCAAGGAGGCGTTGCACTAAAGGGTGTGGCGCCTGGAGACTAGGCACTGCACTGTTAAATATTTGGTTGTAGCTTTCTGTTGCTCTCTGGACATTTGTCCAGACCTGCAACGCATGTGACCTAGGCGTTGCACTACATGGTGTGGCGCCTAGCGCAGGGGCGTTGCAGGTCTGGACAGATGTCCAGAGAGCAACAGAAAGCTACAGCCAAATATTTAACAGTGCAGTGCCTAGCATGGAGACGTCGCACTCTTTAGTGCAACGCCTCCGTGCTAGGCGTTGCACGTCTACGAAGAGCAGCACAGAGGCTTAGAGAAGGTTTTCACCCAGTTTGAGAGCAAGGAAAATTGCTAAGTGTTGGTGCGGCGCCTGGCACAGAGGCGCCACACTATACTGTGCAACGCCTTCCTGCTAGGCGCCACACCAACACTTAGCTATTTTCCCTGCCCTCAAACTGGGTGAAAACCTTCTGTAAGCCTCTATGTTGCTCTTCGCAGACATGCAACGCCTAGAACAGAGGCGCCACACACTTCAGTGCAATGCCTTCGTGCTAGGCGCTGCACTTCTGCGTAGAGCAGCACAAAAGCTTACATAAGGTTTTCACCCAGCTTGAGGGCAAAAATATTGCTAAGTGTGGGGCGTTGCACAGTATAGTGCGGCGCCTCCGTGCTAGGCGCCGCACGAGCACTTAGCGAATTTTCTTGACCTCAAACTGGGTGAAAACCTTCTGTTACTCCCTGGGAACCTCTTTGTGGACCTGCAACGCCTAGCAAGTAGGCGTTGCACAGTGTAGTGTGGCACCTCCGGGCTAGGCATTGCACTGTTAAATGTGGCGCCTTGGCCTTAGGCGCCATGGCTCTGTTACCCGTAGAAGTAAAGATGCATTGTTGCATACATTTCAGGCACATTTTCAATAGTTACACATATACTTGCATCACAGAAAAAATAGTAATGATCATCATTATGACATTTTCAACACCTCTCAAACTTCAACAAAGCCAACATTACTAAGAGTGACCATCACTTCAAGTTCAACATTACTAAGAGATACAACCACTTAAAGTTCAACATTACTAAGAGCTACCATCACTTCAAGTTCAATGACATAACAAGTTCGACATAAGAAAACGCCCACTGGGCGAGTTACATAACAAATAGAGGACGACAACTAGTTCCTTCCGCGCTTATTGGCTCCTCCCCCTCCTGACAGATATCTTCTTCTTATGCTTACCACGATGAACTGGCTCAGGCTCAGGCTCAGGCTCAGGTTCATGTTCCTCCACATCCACCTCGTGGTCCATGTAGTCATCCAAGACCGCCATCCACGACGTACCGACCACCTTCTTTCCTTTTTCGATGAAATCTTCAGGTGTGTATTTGTTGATTCCCCTCCTAGGCTTTAACATGTATGCTGTCATGGTTTTGTCACGGCAGATGTCCTAACATAAGGACTTAGTCGTGGAGCCATCGCTACGGGTTAGCTTAAAGGGGTTAAAGCGGACAAGGACGCAAAGGATTTTATACTAGTTCGGCCCCTTCGATGAAGGTAAAAGCCTACGTCTAGTTTGGTATGGTATTGCTGTTGGAAATATGCCCTAGAGGCAATAATAAAAGTATTATTATTATATTTCCTTGTTCATGATAATCGTCTGTTATTCATGCTTGAATTGTATTGTACGGAAATAGCGATACATGTGTGAATATATAGACCACATTGAGTCCCTGGTAAGCCTCTAGTTACCAGCTCGTTGATCAACGGATGGTCACGGTTTCCTGACCATGGACATAGGATGTCAGTGATAATGGGATCACATCATTAGGAGAATGATGTGATGGACAAGACCCAATCCTGAGCATAGCACGAGATCGTATAGTTCGTAATGCATAAGCTTTTCGGTGTCAAGTATTTATTCCTTAGACCATGAGGTTGTACAACTCCCGGATGCCGTAGGAATACTTTGGGTGTGCCAAACGTCACAACGTAACTGGGTGGCTATAAAGGTATGCATCGGGTATCTCAGAAAGTGTCTGTTGAGTTGGTACGAACCGAGACTGGGATGTTGTCACTCCGTATGACGGAGAGGTACCTCTAGGCCCACTCGGTAAGACATCATCATAATGAGCTCAAAGTGACTAAGGAGTTAGTCACGGGATGATGGATTACGGATCGAGTAAAGAGACTTGCCATGACGAGATTGAACAAGGTATCGGGAATACCGACGATCGAATCTCGGGCAAGTACCGTACCGATGGACAAAGGGAATAACATACGGGATTGAGTGAATCCTTGACACAGTGGTTCATCCGATGAAGATCATAAAGGAACACGTGGGAACCAACATGGGTATCCACATCCCGCTGTTGGTTATTGACCGGAGAATGGTCTCGGTCATGTCTACGTGTCTCCCGAACCCGTAGGGTCTACACACTTAAGGTTCGGTGACGCTAGGGTCGTAGAGATACATGCACGTGGAAACCCGAAAGTTGTTCGGAGTCCCGGATGAGATCCCGGACGTGACGAGGAGTTCCGGAATGGTCCGGAGGTAAATAATGATATATAGGAAGTCCAGTTTCGGCCATCGGGTGAACTCCGGGGGTCACCGGGAGCGTCCCGGGACCACCGGGTGGGGCCACCCATCCCGATGGGGCCCCTAGGCCGCAAGGGGAAGGGGGCCATCCCCTGGTGGGCTGGCGCACCCTACTGGGCCCTCCCTCATGCGCCTAGGGTTGAAACCCTAGGGGAGCGAGGCCCCCCTATGCCTTGGGGGGCAAGTCTCCCCCCTAGGCCGCCGCCCCCCCTTGCAGATTGGATCTGCAGGGGCTGGCGCACCCCCTGGCCCCCTATATATATGTGGGGGGGGGGGGAGAGTGCAGTCGCACCCAATCCTCTGGCGCCTCTCCACCTCCCGTCACACCTTCCTCCTCCTCCGCAGGGCGCCGGCGAAGCCCTGCAGGAATTCCCGTTGCATCCACCACCACGCCGTCGTGCTGCTGGATCTCCGATGACCTCTCCTCCCCCCTTGCTGGATCAAGAAGGAGGTGACGTTGCTATACCGGACACGTGTTGAACGCGGAGGTGCCGTCCGTTCGACGCTAGATCATCGGTGACGAAGAACGTGAAGAGTACGACTACTTCATCCACGCTTCATCGAAAGCTTCCGCTCGCGATCTACAAAACGATATGTAGATGCACTCTCATATGCTCGTTACTAGATGTCTCCTTAGATGGATCTTGGTGAAAGCGTAGAATTTTTTTTGAATTCTTCTACGTTCCCCAACAGTGGCATCTGAGCTAGGTCTTTTGCGTAGCATCTTGCACGAGTAGAACACAAAGCAGTTGTGGGCGTTGAGTTTGCTCAATTTTCTTACCGTTACTAGTCTAATCTTTATTCGGCGCTATTGTGGGATGAAGCGGCCCGGACCGACCTTACACGTACGCTTACGTGAGACTGGTTCCACCGACAGACATGCACTAGATGCATAAGATGGCTGGCGGGTGTCTGTCTCTCCTACTTTAGTCGGATCGGATTCGATGAATAGGGTCCTTATGAAGGGTAAATAGAAATTGACAAATCACGTTGTGGTTTTGGCGTAGGTAAGAAACGTTCTTGCTAGAAAACCTATAGAAGCCACGTAAAAACTTGCAACAACAATTAGAGGTCGTCTAACTTGTTTTTGCAGCATGTGCTATGTGATATGGTATGGCCAAGAAGATGTGATGAATGATATATGTGATGCATGAGATTGATCATGTTCTTGTAATAGGGAATCACGACTTGCATGTCGATGAACTTGACATCCGGCAGGAGCCATAGGAGTTGTCTTTATTATTGTATGACCTGCGTGTCACTGAATAACGCCATGTAATTACTTTTACTTTATTGCTAAACGTTAGCCATAGTAGTAGAAGTAATAGTTGGCGTGACAACTTCAAGAAGACACAATGATGGAGATCATGATGATGGAGATCATGGTGTCGAGCCGGTGACAAGATGATCATGGTGCCCCGAAGATGGAGATCCAAGGAGCAAAATGATATTGGCCATATCATGTCACTTTAATTGATTGGATGTGATGTTTATCATGTTTATGCATCTTGTTTACTTAGAACGACGGTAGTAAATAAGATGATCTCTCACTAAAATTTCAAGAATTGTGTTCCCCCTAACTATGCACCGTTGCTAAGGATCGTTGTTCCGAAGCACCACGTGATGATCGGGTGTGATAGGTTCTAACGTTCGCATACAACGGGTGTAAGCCAGATTTACACAAGCAATACACTTAGGGTTTACTTGACGAGCCTAGCATGTACAGACATGGCCTCGGAACACGGAAGACCGAAAGGTCGAACACGAGTCGTATAGAAGATACGATCAACATGAAGATGTTCACCGTTGATGACTAGTCCGTCTCACGTGATGATCGGACACGGGCTAGTCGATTCGGATCGTGTATCACTTAGATGACTAGAGAGATGTCAATCTGAGTGGGAGTTCATTAAAATTTGATTAATATGAACTTAATTATCATGAACTTAGTCTAAATTCTTTACAATATCTCTTGTAGATCAAATGGCCCACGCTCATGTCACCCTCAACTTCAACACGTTCCTAGAGAAATCCAAGCTGAAAGACGATGGTAGCAACTACACGGACTGGGTCCGTAACCTGAGGATCATCCTCATAGCTGCCAATAAAACTTATGTCCTAGATGCACCGCTAGGTGACGCTCCCGCCCCGGCAAACCAAGATGTTATGAACGCTTGGCAGTCGCGTCGTGATGATTACTCCCTGGTTCAGTGCGGCATGCTTTACAGCTTAGAATCGGGGCTCCAAAAGCGTTTTGAGCACCACGGGGCATTTGAGATGTTCTAGGAGCTGAAAATGGTTTTCCAAGCTCATGCCCGAGTCGAGAGATATGACGTCTCCGACGCATTCTACAGCTGTAAGATGGAGGAAAACAGTTCTGTCAGTGAGCACATCCTCAAGATTTCTGGGTTGCACAACCGCTTGTCTCAGTTGGGAATGAATCTCCCAGACGAAGCGGTCGTTGACAGAATCCTCCAGTCGCTCCCACCAAGCTACAAGAGCTTCGTGTTGAACTTCAATATGCAGGGGATGGAGAAGTCCATTCCCGAGGTGTATTCGATGCTGAAATCAGCGGAGGTGGATATCAAGAAAGAACATCAAGTGTTGATGGTAAACAAAACCACTAAGTTCAAGAAGGGCAAGGGTAAGAAGAACTTCAAGAAGGACGGCAAGGGAGTTGAATTGCCCGGTAAGCCTGATGCCGGGAAGAAGCCAAAGTATGGACCCAAGCCTGAGACAGAGTGCTTTTATTGCAAGGGAACGGGTCACTGGAAGCGGAACTGTCCCAAATACTTAGCAGACAAGAAGGCCGGCAACGTCAAAGGTATATGTGATATACATGCTATTGATGTGTACCTTACCAGCGCTCGTAGTAGCTCCTGGGTATTCGATACCGGTGCAGTTGCTCATATTTGTAACTCTAAGCAGGAGTTGCGGAATAAGCGGAGACTGGCGAAGGACGAGGTGACGATGCGCGTCGGGAATGGTTCCAAGGTCGATGTGATCGCCGTCGGCACGCTGCCTCTACGTCTACCCTCGGGATTAGTTTTAAACCTCAATAATTGTTATTTAGTACCAGCTTTGAGCATGAACATTGTATCTAGATCTCGTCTTGTGCGAGATGGCTACTCATTTAAATCCGAGAATAATGGTTGTTCTATTTATTTGAGAGATATGTTTTATGGTCATGCCCCGCTGGTCAATGGTTTATTTTTGATGAATCTCGATCGTGATGATACACATATTCATAGTGTGAATGCCAAAAGATGTAAAGTTGATAATGATAGTCCCACATACTTGTGGCATTGTCGCCTTGGTCATATTGGTGTCAAACGTATGAAGAAGCTTCATGCTGATGGACTTCTGGAGTCTCTTGATTATGAATCATTTGACACGTGCGAACCATGCCTCATGGGCAAGATGACCAAGACTCCGTTCTCCAGAACAATGGAGCGAGCAACCAACTTATTGGAAATCATACATACCGATGTGTGCGGTCCAATGAGTGTTGAGGCTCGCGAAGGCTATCGTTATGTTCTCACCCTCACGGATGACTTGAGTAGATATGGGTATATCTACTTGATGAAGCACAAGTCTAAGACTTTTAAAAAGTTCAAGGAATTTCAGAATGAGGTTGAGAATCAACGAGACAAGAAAATAAAGTTCTTACGATCGGATCGTGGGGGTGAATATTTGAGTCATGAGTTTGGCATGCACCTTAGGAAATGTGGAATTGTTTCACAATTGACACCGCCCGGAACACCTCAACGTAACGGTGTGTCCGAACGTCGAAATCATACTCTGTTGGACATGGTGCGATCTATGATGTCCCTCACCGATTTACCGCTATCTTTTTGGGGTTATGCTTTAGAGACTGCCGCATTCACTTTAAATAGGGCTCCGTCAAAATCAGTTGAGACGACACCGTATGAACTTTGGTTTGGCAAGAAACTGAAGCTATCGTTTCTGAAAGTTTGGGGTTGCGATGCTTATGTCAAGAATCTTCAACCTGAAAAGCTCTAACCCAAATCGGAAAAATGCGTCTTCATAGGATACCCAAAGCAAACAATTGGGTACACCCTCTACCACAGATCCGAAGGCAAGGTCTTTGTTGCCAAGAATGGATCCTTTCTAGAGAAAGAGTTTCTCTCGAAAGAAGTGTGTGGGAGGAAAGTAGAACTTGATGAGGTGACGGTCACCCCTCCTGAACCGGAAAGTAGCGCAGCGCAGGAAATTGTTCCCGAGGTGCCTGCACCGACAAGGGAGGAAGTTAATGATGATGATCATGAATAAACAGATCAAGTTACTACTGAACTTCGAAGATGCACAAGGGCACGTTCCGTACCAGAGTGGTACGGCAACCCTGTCCTGGAAATCATGTTGTTAGACAACGGTGAACCTTCGAACTATGAAGAAGCGATGGTGGGCCCGGATTCCAATAAATGGCTTGGAGCCATGAAATCCGAGATAGAATCCATGTATGAAAACAAAGTATGGACTTTGGTGGACTTGCCTGATGACAGGCACGCCATAGAAAACAAATGGATATTTAAGAAGAAGACGGACGCGGATGGTAATGTGACCATCTATAAGGCTCGGCTTGTCGCTAAGGGTTATCGACAAGTTCAAGGGATTGACTACGACGAGACTTTCTCTCCCGTAGCGATGCTGAAGTCAGTCAGAATCATGTTAGCTATTGCCGCATTCTATGATTACGAGATATGGCAAATGGACGTCAAAACTGCATTCCTTAATGGCTTCCTCAAGGAAGAGTTGTATATGATGCAACCGGAAGGTTTTGTCGATCCAGAGAACGCTAACAAGGTATGCAAGCTCCAGCGTTCAATTTACGGGCTGGTGCAAGCATCTCGGAGTTGGAATATTCGCTTTAATTATGTGATCAAAGCGTTTGGCTCTATACAGACTTTTGGAGAAGCCTGTATCTACAAGAAAGTGAGTGGGAGCTCTGTGGCATTTCTCATATTATATGTGGATGACATATTGCTGACGGGAAATGATATAGAATTCTTGGAAACTGTAAAGGCCTACTTGAATAAGAGTTTTTCAATGAAGGACCTTGGAGAAGCTGCTTACATATTAGGCATCAAAATCTATAGAGATACATCAAGACGCCTCATTGGTCTTTCACAAAGTACATACCTTGACAAGATATTGAAGAAGTTCAATATGGATCAGTCCAAGAAGGGGTTCTTGTCTGTTTTGCAAGGTATGAGATTGAGCAAGGCTCAGTCACCGACCACGGCAGAAGATAGAGAAAAGATGAGTGTCATACCCTATGCCTCGGCCATAGGTTCTATCATGTATGCCATGCTGTGTACCAGACCTGATGTGAACCTTGCCATAAGTTTGGTGGGGAGGTACCAAAGTGATCCCGGTATGGAACACTGGACAGCGGTCAAGAACATCCTAAAGTACCTGAAGAGGACTAAGGATATGTTTCTCGTTTATGGAGGTGACGAAGAGCTCGTCGTAAAGGGTTACGTCGATGCTAGCTTGGACACAGATCCGGATGACTCTAAGTCACAAACCGGATACGTGTATATTTTGAATGGTGGAGCAGTCAGCTGGTGTAGTTGCAAACAGAGCGTGGTGGCGCATTCTACATGTGAAGCAGAGTACATAGCTGCTTGCGAAGCAGTGCAGGAAGGAGTCTGGATGAAGGAGTTCATCACCGACCTAGGAGTCATTCCAAGCGCGTCAAGCCCGATGACTCTCTTCTGTGACAACACTGGTGCTATTGCCATTACCAAGGAGCCCAGGTTTCACAAGAAGACCAAGCACATCAAGCGCCGTTTCAACTCCATCCGGAATTATGTTCAAGATGGAGACATAGATATTTGTAAAGTGCATACGGATCTGAATGTTGCAGACCCGTTGACTAAACCTCTTCCACGGGCAAAACATGATCAACACCAGAACTCTATGGGTGTTCGATTCATCACAATGTAACTAGATTATTGACTCTAGTGCAAGTGGGAGACTGTTGGAAATATGCCCTAGAGGCAATAATAAAAGTATTATTATTATATTTCCTTGTTCATGATAATCGTCTGTTATTCATGCTTGAATTGTATTGTACGGAAACAGCGATACATGTGTGAATATATAGACCACATTGAGTCCCTGGTAAGCCTCTAGTTACCAGATCGTTGATCAACGGATGGTCACGGTTTCCTGACCATGGACATAGGATGTCAGTGATAACGGGATCACATCATTAGGAGAATGATGTGATGGACAAGACCCAATCCTGAGCATAGCACGAGATCGTATAGTTCGTAATGCATAAGCTTTTCGGTGTCAAGTATTTATTCCTTAGACCATGAGGTTGTACAACTCCCGGATGCCGTAGGAATACTTTGGGTGTGCCAAACATCACAACGTAACTGGGTGGCTATAAAGGTACGCATCGGGTATCTCAGAAAGTGTCTGTTGAGTTGGTACGAACCGAGACTGGGATGTTGTCACTCCGTATGACGGAGAGGTACCTCTGGGCCCACTCGGTAAGACATCATCATAATGAGCTCAAAGTGACTAAGGAGTTAGTCACGGGATGATGTATTACGGATCGAGTAAATAGACTTGCCATGACGAGATTGAACAAGGTATCGGGAATACCGACGATCGAATCTCGGGCAAGTACCGTACCGATGGACAAAGGGAATAACATACGGGATTGAATGAATACTTGACACAGTGGTTCATCCGATGAAGATCATCGAGGAACACGTGGGAACCAACATGGGTATCCAGATCCCGCTGTTGGTTATTGACCGGAGAATGGTCTCGGTCATGTCTACGTGTCTCCCGAACCCGTAGGGTCTACACACTTAAGGTTCAGTGACGCTAGGGTCGTAGAGATACATGCACGTGGAAACCCGAAAGTTGTTCGGAGTCCCGAATGAGATCCCGGACGTGACGAGGAGTTCCGGAATGGTCCGGAGGTAAAGAATGATATATAGGAAGTCCAGTTTCGGCCATCGGGTGAACTCCGGGGGTCACCGGGAGCGTCCCGGGACCACCGGAGGGGTCCCGGGGGTCCACCGGGTGGGGCCACCCATCCCGGTGGGGCCCCTAGGACGCAAGAGGAAGGGGGCCAGCCCCTGGTGGGCTGGCACACCCTATTGGGCCCTCCCTCATGCGCCTAGGGTTGAAACCCTAGGGGAGGGAGGCGCCCCCTATGCCTTGGGGGGCAAGTCTCCCCCCTAGGCCGCCGCGCCCCCTTGCAGATTGGATCTGCAGGGGCTGGCGCACCCCCTTGGCCCCCTATATGTGGGGGGGGGAGAGTGCAGCCGCACCCAATCCTTTGGCGCCTCTCCCCCTCCCGTCACACCTTCCTCCTCCTCCGCAGGGCGCCGGCGAAGCCGTGCAGGAATTCCCGTTGCATCCACCACCACGCCGTCGTGCTGCTGGATCTCCGACGACCTCTCCTCCCCCCTTGCTGGATCAAGAAGGAGGTGACGTTGCTGTACCGGACGTGTGTTGAACGCGGAGGTGCCGTCCGTTCGGCGCTAGATCATCGGTGACGAAGAACGTGAAGAGTACGACTACTTCATCCACGCTTCATCGAAAGCTTCCGCTCGCGATCTACAAAACGGTATGTAGATGCACTCTCATATGCTCGTTGCTAGATGTCTCCTTAGATGGATCTTGGTGAAAGCGTAGATTTTTTTTGAATTCTGCTACATTCCCCAACAATTGCTAGGGTTTCCATGACAAGGGAGCGAATCTGCTTTGCCTGTGTCTCGAGCTGTTGTTTTCTGTCCCTGAACCGCCGCCGGGTAGTCCCTTTATATACACAGGATCCGCCCGGCCGGCTTATAGAACTCCGAGGCTGGCTCATAAACGTGCCTGGCTCGGTCTCTACCCTTCCTATCTTACAATACAAGCTACACGCCGTATGGCGGTTTACATTCACGGGCCCTAACACATTTTGGGCCATGGGCCTTTAGTCTTCTATATTAAAGCGCCATACTCTATGTCTTGCTGGGCTTCAGTAGAAGTAATTCTTCATAGGCATAAACCGGCCCGTCCTGGGCGGCTTATACCTAATAGTTATATACATGACATTAGGCCCCAGATTGATTTGAACCTGCTCATGTCAATCTTCAACACTTCGGGAAAATTCGGTCCTTCGTGGCTTCAAATGACCTTGTAAACTGCCATGAAGTCATCTTCCTTGATTACGTTGAACCGCCATGACGTCACCTGTTCATTTAATGCATGTACCTGTTTTAATCTTTATTTATTAAACCTCTGAAAATCGAGGCGACAGTGCCGTCCCATATCCTTTTTCGGGCTCCTTGATTCCCACGCCTGCCGTTTATCCTTTCGGCTTATAAATAAGGCGAGGGGTCTTTTATTTTTCTTCCCCTCGTCTCTTTGCCCTTTCTTCTTCCTTGCGCCCGTCAGTGCCTAAGCACCGCCGCCGCCGTCGACCTTCACCTCTGCTTCAACCCAGGCCGCTGCATCAACCTGTTTGGACCAGAGCTTCGCCGGCACGCCTCCGCATCCGACAACTCCGGTAAGTCGTTTCCTTACTTTTCATATAGATCTCATTAGGGTTTCTCCCACGATTCATCAAGGCTACTGCGCTGTTCTTCCCTGTTCTTCGCCATAACTTCGATGGCTAGTGTAGATCTGATGCTCTTTGCCCGCGGCTGTAGTGATAACCCCGCTCATTAACGTGCTTATCCTTCTTTAAAGTAATCCCCCATCTAGGTCTGATGCACTGTTGTGGTACCTGTTCAGCTTGAACATGAATATTTGCGAATTTATTGACATGTTGTAGATTCGTAATTTTGTTGTTCATCTGCGAAACCTGTTTTTCCGTAACTTTAGATCTGCACCTTTCGTATCCTCATCGGCGGTTTAATCTTAGAAAAAATCATAATCCGGTAAGTACCATTAGGCCCCGCTTAAACCCTCGTTGCTTAATTCCGGTTTATTATTGCATATGTCCCAATACCTGTCAATCATAAACCATAAACCGGCCCTTGTCTGTAATTTCAGCTTTTTTTCCTTTGAAATGGCAAAGCAAGCCAAGCAATTAACTTCCTGCAACTGGGTTCAGTCTCAGGTTACTGAAGAGGAATTGGACGGTTGGGTTGAGGTTGGCGCTTTAGACAAGAAGGATGTCATCCATTGGAGAGTCCCAGGTCTGGAATGTCCTCCGGAACCCAAAGATGGAGAAGTAATTGTATTTGTTGATCACTTATCCCGAGGGTTTAGCCCTCCCGGATCAAAATTATTTCGCGACGTACTGACTAGCTTCTAGCTCCACCCTCAAGACATTGGACCAAACTCTATGTCCAATATTTGCAATTTTCAAGTATTTTGTGAGGCTTACTTGCAAGAGGAGCCTACAGTGGAGCTGTTTAGGGATTTCTTCCACTTGAAGCGCCGCACAGAGTTTACGGATGGGCCTAACACCGAACTTGGCGGAATGTCCATTCAAAAGAGGAAGGATGTCAGTTTTCCTCACGCCAAGCATCACAATCATCCTAAAGATTGGAACAGACTTGGTTTTCTTGTCGAGACACATCTCCAGCTGAGGAGAATCATCTGCCGGGTTATCGTCCTCATCGGCTTTCCAATAATCATCCCTTCCCCCAATGGCTAAGTGCTCTGGATTGATCCCAATACGCACCACAACTTTCAAAGCTTCGGGCCTTTACCGCAAATGGTTTAACAGACATCGATTTTGTTCGTTGCTGGATTTCTTGGAGCATTCTGCCGCTAAGCCGGAGTTCCGGTTTGATGTGTGAATACATAGGAGATCCAAAAGACCCTCAACGTCATACTGAAGCTGTGTTGTCAGAAAATGAAATTAATGAGTATGTTAAGAAAATATTGGATGAACCGATGGATGTCTTCAGCAAAACTGGGCTGGCTCCCTTTTATGAATCCAATAAACCGCCTGCGGTAAGCCTCCTTGTACCTTTTGCTTTATTTCAATCTATTTAAGTATCCTTTCTAAAAGACTCCTCAACCTCTAACGGGGTAATGACCCGTTCTGGAAGAGGAAACCCCAGGATAAACTGATAAAGGCAGCTCGTCTTAAGACCAAGACCGTCAAGAAGACTGTTAAGAAGAAAACCACTGAAGCACCCGATTTAAACCTTGATGATGATGAACCGGCCTCAAAGGTAGCACTTGACTCCCTTGGCTCCCTTTTCTTGCACCTTATTGATAATGATTATATTCAGGAAAACGCTGAAAGCAGCCAAGCTGATGGTGTTGAGGTAATTACCCTTTCCTCCGGTTCAGACCCTCTGCCAACACAGAAAATCCGTCAAGCAAACCGGAAAGTAAGATTTTCTCACCCTTTAGCTTACATGGACCCAAACTTTATTTTGAAGAAACAGCAACATCAAGCTCGCCGCACAACACGGCACAGCGGTCAAGTAATCACATCCACCGGTTTACCACATACTCCGGCCCGGAAGCGTCAATCAGAGGTCTTGTATATTCTAGATGCTCTTTATCCCAAAGCGGGTCATTTCTGCCAGCCTCTTAATCCGTCTGATTCGAATTATCAGGACACCCCTCGTTCATCATCTGGCGAGTCGACAGCTACACAACTTCCTCCTCTCAAAACCGTTCCTGGGTGAGTTTTATTTTCCTGTTAATCCTTCTATTTTAATCCACTGACTAACCTTTACTTTTATCTTTCTTAGTAGGCCAAAACCAAGTAAGAAAGCTAAATTGAATAAACCGGCAGATGATGATATAAACCCTGAACCGGAAAAGACTCCAGAGCCGACAGAAGAAAATGCTGATGCCTTGCGTGAAGACCCACCTCCACCGGATCATGAAAATTTTACTGAACAAGAAGTTGTGCCAATGGACCTTGATGATAATCAAAATAGCTCAGTCCTGGCTAGCAACAATCCAGCAAGCCGTGCCAGAGCCGCTGCCGCTATGACAGAAGATGTTACAATTACCGGTTTTGGCCACACCACTCCTGGTGAACCCGTCGCCTTGTCAAAGCATAACACTAAGGAAGAAGCTGCTGGTATGGACAAAGGCAAATGGAATGCCGATTTATAGAACTATGCTCATCTCAGCGCTCAGGACATTCACTCCGGCTATCTGAACCGGTTGTATACAAGCCATGATTATGAAGCCGGTTTGGTGAACCTTATGAAGGAACGTTATGAGGTTACTGCTTCTTAATGTCAGCAATACTATTTATGTCCAAGTCCAATAGCTTGTCTCCACTCTACTATAGCCCCCAAGGGCCGGCTTATCTATTCAAGATGAACCGGGACTTCAGAACACCAAATGTATAGCTTTTCGCCTGTGTAGCCCCCAAGGGCCGGTTTATCTCTTTAGGATAAACCGGGACTTTAGTTTGTAACCTTCTTTTGAACAATAATGCATTAGCCCCCAAGTGTCAAGTGTATAACTTGTTATATGCTTGGGACTTTGATAAAAATGTCTGATAACTGCAAATATGCATTAGCCTCCAAGTGGCAAGTGTATAACTTGTTATGTGCTTGGGACTTTCAATATGTTTTACCAATGTATGATGTGTATATCTCCTCGCAGGCTGATCTAAACCAAAAGGAATCTCAAGTAGCTGACCTTCAGGAAAATCTGAAATTCCAGTAAACAGCCACTTCCAAAGCCAAGGATGAGCTGACCAACGCTTTAGCAAGCATGGAAAAATTGAAAAAAGACTTCCAGAAGGAACGGGCGGATTGGGAGATAGAGAGATCCGCTTTGGAGAAAAGGGCTGTTGATGCAGAGGCCACCCTTAAACCGGTGTCAGAAGAGCTAACTGGCCTAAAGCGTCAAATAAATGCTATGACCACTGCTGTCTTTGGTAAGCACCCTTTATCACCATTCTAAATTTAACATCCCCACAAATTTACAGTTTAACACTGGTTCCACTGATGCAGGAAAGCATACTGCTCATCTTGGCTCTGACATGCAGAAGAAGCTAAAGGCTGCCTATACACTTATAGAGCAGCTTTATACCGGCACGCAAAGGGTCATTTGTACCGCCTCTCACAACAAGCCGCCCCCAACATTGATCAAGGAAACATTGGAGAAACTGTCAGTGCTACCCGCCCGGTTTGAATAACTGAAGAAATCGGCTGCAAGGGCAGGCGCTTTAACTGCACTGACTCGGGCTAAGGCGTGGGTGCCTGACCTTGATCCGGCTGATGTAGTAAATGGCTATCCAAGCATGAAAGAGGACGGATCAGAATTCACCAATGAGGATCTGCAAGCCTTAACAAAGGAAATGCGGCCCTTGGCCAGCAAGCTAGCCGAAGAAGCTGATCTGTCCCACTACCAGGCGGTTTATGATGCTGACAACAGACGGGTTAATGCGCCGACTCATGATGCGGAGGATCTCATCCCGCCCGTTCGTAAACACACTTACGCCCCTGATGTTGAACCATCTGAGAGTATAAGCGATGAAGCTGTTTCCAGGCCCTGACTAGGATAAATTGGGCAACCACTGACTTCCAGCTGCTGGATGGATACGAGGAGGAGACGGCGCAGGATGATCCACAACCGTCTGGCCGGGCTGGCGAGGAGTCATGAACCGTTGTCGGTTTAACATTCGATATGCCACAATACTTGATGAGGAACTGATATTCTTTTGGGCTGCAAAACGCCTTGTAATAGGCTAGCTGAAAACATTTGGTCTGTTATGTCATCATGCATATTTCCTCTGCATAATATTGCTTAATCCGGCAGTTTCATAGTATTTCTGCTTATTCTTCTGAACAACTTTACTCAATCTGTTTCTGCATAAGACAAAATTTAAAATGTCCTGGCAGTTTTTCGCCGGACGGTTCATAATGCCGAAATACATGAACTAGGTTTATAACCTGAGCTGTATTTTGAAATAAATATGAAATACACATCATACCTGTGATATCAAATCGTATCGTTGGCTTTACCAACTTTTGTAGTAAGGGTGATGATCCCGAATTTGTGAGTATTGATGACTCTTGCAATATTTCGCGGGTTTACGATGAAACCATATCGGGTTATGATAAACACCGGATTAGCTATAGATAGTATTGGCGATTTGTAATCAAACCAGACCGGGTTTAGTAAACACCGGTTTATTTAACGATGGTGACTTGTAGTCAACCACTAGGCCGAATCGATAGATATCAGATGAATACCAACAATCTTACTAAGAGATGAAATACTTGACAAACAAAAACAAATAAAAACTTGCAGTCGAGGCTTTTTACGAGCTGCCAGGCTCCAAATTCGAGGCTTTTCATGGGCTGCCAGGCCGCTGAGTTAAACCATTTCACAAAGCCTGTTAAGATGGACCTCCCATTAACCAATCGTCGTTTTAACGTTGACAAGTTCAGGGTCTATATAAGATTGACTTGTCAGTCGTTCGACGGGTCATACCAGGTTTACCTGGACGGAGTGACTTACTTGATGCAGGCAGGTTAACCCGGGGTTTTAGGTGTATACACCAGGCTTTCAAGCCATGGCTTGATAGCCTATTACAAGGGCCTTAAAAGCTCTTTGTCGCTGTGCGACAAGAGCCCCCAAGTAACATTGTGAGATATGCTCAATGGGTGCCTATGTTTGAGTTGTGCTATGCATCACTCTCTCTTTTTCCCCCTATCATCATGTTGACTTGATAGCCGGATTACCGAAGTAACCAGAGCTGTGCTCTTATGATAATATTGGCTTGATAGCCGGTCTAAGAGGGCCATAGGAACTCCGTTTTGTACACAGAAGCCCCCATGTGATAAACTCTTATGGAAAAAACAGCAGAGGCCCTGCTTTAACAGGGATGCCAGTTTATTATATTTGATCATAATATATACATTGTGAATATATGTACATAAAGAGGAGCCTATGGCTCATATGTAGTAGGGCCGAAGATGAGCAATGTTCCACAGGCGTTGGGTCTCCTCTTCCGCGGTGCGTGAGTCCTTGTGTTCTCGAATGTCGATGAGGTAGTATGACCCGTTGTGTAGATTCTTGCTGACCACAAAGGTTACTTCCCAAGGCGGGGACAACTTGTGCATATCTGTTTGGTCTTGGATGAGCCGGAGCACCAGATCACCTTCTTGAAACATTCTGGTTTTAACTCGGCGACTATGGTATCGACGCAGATCTTGCTGGTAAATCGTTGATCGAGCCGCTGCAATGTCACGCTCCTCATCCAACCGGTCCACTTCTTCTTGTCGCGCCTTCTCGTTATCCGCTTCAATGTAAGCCGCCACGCGAGGCGAATCATGACGGATGTCACTAGGGAGAACTGCTTCAGCTCCATATACCATGAAAAAAGGCGTGTAACCCGTAGACCTGTTGGGCATGGTATTGATGCTCCAGAGTACAGAAGGTAGCTCCTCTACCAAACAACCCGGCGTCCTTTGTAAGGGAACCATAAGCCGGGGCTTGATGCCTCTCAAGATCTCTTGATTGGCTCTCTCAGCTTGACCATTGGATTGGGGGTGAGCCACTGAAGATAAGTCAAGCCGGATGTGCTCTCGTTGACAAAATTATTTCATAGCCCCCTTGGACAAATTAGTGCCATTATCAGTTATAATACTGTGTGGAAAGCCAAACCGGAAAATCACCTTCTTGATGAATTGAACCGCCGTTGCTGCATCACACTTGCTGACCGGCTCTGCCTCAACCCACTTGGTAAACTTATCAACCGCCACCAGAAGGTGGGTCTTCTTATCTGGAGATCTCTTAAAGGGCCCAACCATATCTAGCCCCCAAGTCACGAACAGCCAAGTAACTGGAATCATCCTCGATTCTTGAGCCGGTATATGAGCATGCCGTGAGAATTTCTGACAAGCATCACACTTTTTGACTAAGTCCTCCGCATCAGCATGAGCCGTCAACCAATAGAACCCATGACGAAAAGCTTTAGCTACCAAAGACTTTGAACCGGCGTGGTGACCACAATCTCCTTCGTGTATCTCTCGAAGAATCTCACATCCTTCCTCCGACGACATGCAACGTTGAAACGCCCCTGTTACACTGCAATGATGCAACTCTTCATTGACAATAGTCATCGACTTGGACCGCCGGATTATCTGCCTGGCCAAGACTTCATCCTTTGGTAATTTTCCTCGGTTCATATACGCCACGTATGAGACTGTCCAATCCGAAATAGCGTGAAGCGCCGCTACCAACTGAGCCTCCGGATTACGAACAGCCAAGTCCTCTTCTGAAGGTAATTTCACCGACGGATTATGCAGTACGTCCAGAAAAACATTAGGTGGATCTGGTTTACGTTGGGAACCCAGACGGCTTAATGCGCCCGCCGCTTCATTCTTTCGCCGGTCCACATGGTCCACCTGATAACCCTTGAAGTGTCCAGCGACAATGTCCACCTCTGGAAGATATGCTGCCATGAGCGGATCCTTGGAATCCCAAGTACCAGATACTTGTTGGGCCACCAAGTCCGAGTCACCAAATCATTTAACCCGGCTTAAATTCATCTCCTTAGCCATTCGAAGACCATGGAGGAGAGCCTCATATTCAGCTGCATTGTTAGTGCAAGGCAACATTAAACAGAGGACATAACAAAATTTATCACCTTGTGGGGAAGTTAATACGACTCCAGCCCCCGAGCCCTCCAATTGCCTAGATCCATCGAAGTGAATAGTCCAGTATGTGTGATCCGGCTTTCTTCCGGTGCTCGTAACTCCGTCCAATCATTGATGAAATCCACCAGCGTCTGGGACTTGATTGCTGTACGAGGCACATATTTTAAACCGTGAGGTCCGAGCTCAATGGCCCACTTCGCAACCCGGCCAGTTGCTTCTCTATTCTGGATTATATCTCCCACAGGGGCAGCGCTGACCACCGTTTAGGGTGACCTTGAAAATATTGCTTGAGCTTCCGGCTTGCCATGAAAACTCCATATACCAACTTCTGCCAATGCGGATACCTCTACTTAGATTCAATGAGCACTTCGCTGATGTAGTAAACCGGCCGTTCAACCGGATATTCCTTCCCAGCCTCCTTGCGTTCCACTACAATGGCAACACTGACAGCCCGGGCATTAGCAGCCACATACAACAATAGTGGCTCATTATCGACCGGAGCAGCAAGGACATGTGGTTCAGCCAATTGCTTCTTCAAATCCTCAAACGCAGTATTAGCAGCATCACTCCAGACAAAAGAGTATGTCTTTTTCATCATCTGGTAAAGCGGGATGGCCTTCTCCCCCAATCGGCTGATAAACCGACTCAGCGCCGCAATGCGACCTACCAGACATTGAACATCAATGATGCACGCCGGTTTAGCCAGGGACATAATAGCTTTGATCTTCTCCGGATTAGCTTCAATTCCCCTGTTTGACACCAGGAACCCCAGGAGCTTGCGTGCAGGTACACCAGAAACGCACTTGGCCGGATTGAGCATCATCTTATAAACCCGAAGATTATAAAAAGTTTCATTCAAGTCATCTATCAACGTCTCTTCCTTTCTGGATTTTACCACAATATCGTCCACATATGCATGAACATCACGCCCAATCTGTTTATGAAGACAATTCTACACACAACGTTGGTTGTTGCCTGGGCACTCTTGAGCCCAAAGGGCATAGATACATAGCGGAAGGCTCCAAAGGGAGTTATAAAAGTTGTCTTCTCCTGGTCCTTAACTGCCATTTTGATCTGATGATAACCGAAATATGCATCCAGAAAACTTAAACGCTCACAACCCGCCGTAGCATCAATGATTTGATCAATACGAGGGAGGGCAAAGGGATCAGCTAGACAAGCTTTGTTCAAATCTGTGTAATCCACACACATATGCCAAGTGCCATTCTTCTTGAGCACTAGCACCGGATTAGCCAGCCAATCAGGGTGGAACACTTCAACTATAAACCCGGCCGCCAAGAGCCTAGCTACCTCTTCACCAATAGCTTTGCGCCTTTCTTCATTGAAGCGGCGGAGGAACTGCTTGACCAGTTTGAACTTGGGATCAACATTAAGAGTGTGCTCAGCAAGTTCTCTCGGTACACCTGGCATGTCAGAAGGTTTCCGTGCAAAGATGTCCCGGTTCTCACGGATGAACTCGATGAGTGCACTTTCCTATTTTGGATCTAGCTTAGCGCTGATGCGAAACTGTTTGGACGAATCGCCAGGAACAAAATCAACTAGCTTGGTCTCGTCAGCTGACTTAAACATCAAGGCTGGATCATGCTCTGTAGTTGGTTTCTTCAAAGGAGACATATCCGCCGGATCAACATTGTCCTTGTAGAACTTCAACTCTTCTGTTGCACAAACTGGCTCAGCATAGGACGCATCACCTTCTTCACATTCCAGAGCAATCTTACGGATCCCATGCACTGTGATAGTGCCCTTATGACCCGGCATCTTGAGCTGCAGATAAACATAACAAGGCCTCGCCATGAACTTAGCATAAACCGGCCGGCCGAACAAGGCATGATACGGGCTCTTGATTTTGACCACCTCAAAGGTCAAAGTCTCCGAACTCGAGTCATGCTCATCTCCAAAGGTAACCTCCAGGTCTACCATACCGATCGGATATGCCGATTTACCAGGTACCATGCCGTGGAAAACAGTGTTGGACGGTCTGAGCTTCTTGTTTGTCAGCCCCATGCGATGGAAAGTCTCATAATACAAGATGTTGATGTTGTTGTCTCCGTCCATGAGCACCTTAGTGAACTTATACCCCGCAACCTGAGGCGCCACCACTAGTGCCAGCTGACCCGAATTATCAACCCGGGGTGGATGATCCTCACGACTCCACACTATGGGTTGTTCCGACCAGCGTAAGTAATGAGATACTGCCGGCTCAACAGAGTGCACCGCCCTCTTATAAACCTTCTGATCACGCCTGCACAAGCTAGTGGTGAAGACATGATATTGCCCGCTACTCAACTGTTTCGGCTTACTCTGGTAACCTGATTGATGCTGCTGATGATTTCCCTCATGATTATAACCACCTTGGCTGCTTTGATGGTTGTGCACGTTCTGATTGTCGTGTCCGCCCTGATTGCATTGGAATCCTAGACTGGAACCACCACCTTGATAACTCGGCCCGTGAAAACCAGGGCCTGAACCGCCGGACAGTCCATGATCATATTGGAACCGATCCAAATTTTTGAACTCCCTCATAATAAAGCAGTCCTTCCAGAGGTGTGTGGCTGGCTTTTCCTTCGTGTCGTGCCTAGGGCAAGGCAGATTCATCTGGCGCTCTAGATTAATGTTTGATCCTCCGCCCCATGGGGGAGGCCTACCCTTACGATGCCGACCATCATTCTGCGTAGTAGTGTTACCCACAAAATCTGAGTTACTATCCGCTATTTGCTTACCGCTGTATCGCTGATTCGCCGGATTAGACTACGGCGCTTTACCGTTCTTCTTTCCCTTTCCTGACTTCTCATCATCAGACTCTGGGTATTTGGTACTATCCGAATCGACATACTTCACCAAAGCGGCCATAAGCGTTCCCATGTCATTGCAGTTACGTTTGAGCCATCCCAACTTCAGCTTCAGAGGATCGAACCGGCAATTGGCTTCCAATGTCAAGATTAATGTGTCTGGATTGATGCGGTCCGATGAATGTAGGATTTCGAAAACCCGACATACCCAATGACTTGTTGATTCGTTCTCTCCTTGAACACAGGCAGCTAGGTCAATAACTGACATGGGCTGCTTGCATGTATCTTTGAAGTTATTGATAAACCGGTGCCTTAACTCGGCCCATGATCCGATGGAATTAGCCGGTAAACTTTTCAATCAAGTTCGAGCCATTCCTTCCAGCATC
Source organism: Secale cereale (assembly GCA_902687465.1). Taxonomy (NCBI): domain Eukaryota; kingdom Viridiplantae; phylum Streptophyta; class Magnoliopsida; order Poales; family Poaceae; genus Secale; species Secale cereale. The sequence goes on from LR738714.1 coordinate 454,479,736, forward strand.
ATAGTGAAGTACTTAACACATGTCGCATCGTCCACATCCAGCATCTCCATCGCCATCTCATAACTCTCAACCCATGCTTCAGGGGATATATCAGCAGTATAATTGGGCACCTTCTGTGGTCCTTTGAAATCTTTAGGCAGCCGCACATTACGTAAAGCGGGGGTGAGACACGACACTCCCGAAGAGCTGGAAGAAACTCCTGGTTCCATCGTGGTAGTTGGACGAACCAGGGTAAGCTGATGGGCTGTATACCGTGCCGTTAACTCGGCCTCTCAACGATGTTTGCCCTGGTCTACCACATTTTGAGCATTTGCATCTCCACCTGCTGGGTTATCTCTCTGTGGCGGGTTACGGTTCCGCGCACTGCTGGATACAGCCGGTTCATCCAGATGCCTACTGTAACTCTGGCTCGGGCGGGGGGTAGAATGAATCCTCTCGCGGCTGTGGGAATAAGCCTGGTGCTTAGTTAAAGCCGTCTCTAGGAACTCCCTAGCTCGTCGCGCCTCCACCGCTATAGGGGATTCTCCCTCAATGGGGAGGGCCGCCAAGCATGAAGCGGCTGTGAATATGTTATCCAAGGGGTTGGAATAGTGACCGGGAAGCGTCGGCGCGCGCTGTGATGGAATAATCTGACGTGATGGGTCCGTTGCGTGATGCCGAACCGACGCCCCCGTACCAGGTACTTCCGTCCGGTTTACCGCTGGCTGATTGCTGGCTCCTGCCTCTGGCGTATTAAAGAGATTCCTGGCCTCGTAAACCGGAGGCAGGCGAGACTGACACCTTCTCCTCATCACATCATTTGATGCATTTTGATCTAACATTAGCCGGTAAGCCTGAGCATCTAACTCAGCCTGCCTTGCAGCCATCCTGGTATTTTCAGCCACCAGGTCCACCTTGGCTTGATCTATCTGACCCCTTATTTTAGCAACTTCTGCGTCATGCTGCACCTTATCGGCCTGGCTGACTTCCGTGGCCAACAGCGCTGTCAAAGTGTCGAACAAACCGGAGAGGACTTGAGCCGGCGGTTGCACACGGCCCCCTGCCCCAGCTGCTGCTGGTGTCGCTAGATCGGACGTTAGTGCTGCCACAGTCGAAGATTGTTGCACAAATTGTGATCCGGCCATGAAAACCGCAACCCGGCTTGACGGATCAAGGGTGTCCGGAATACTGTCGCCATCGGAACAGCCACTAGACCGGCCACCCTGCAGTAAATATAAAGACCCGGTCTCTTCGGTAGATGACTCGTCGCCGGAATAAACAACGGTCTCACCACCAGATTCCGATCTATCCTCAGCTTCCGCTCCGTGAACAACTCCCACAAAGACACGCTTCATGGCAGGCCGAATCCGGGCAGGTCTCGCACGTTGAGCCGACTCGACGATGTTGGAGCAGATGTCCGGCTTAGGGCCCGGTTCGCCGATCTTGCCACTGAAAATGTGGATGCCACCAAAGGGGACCTGGTACCCGTACTTGATTGAATCGACCTCGGGGCCCCAGCCTGCATCATCGGTGTAGATCTTGCCGCGACGACTTTTAGTCATCCGGCCCACTGCATAGCCCTTGAGTCCTTCAAAGCAGCCCTCAAACCACCGTGCGATAGCCCCACGGTGGGCGCCAACTGTCGTGGTTTTGTCACGGCAGATGTCCTAACATAAGGACTTAGTCATGGATCCATCGCTACGGGTTAGCTTAAAGGGGTTAAAGCGGACAAGGACGCAAAGGATTTTATACTAGTTTGACCCCTGCGATGAAGATAAAAGCCTACATCTAGTTTGCTGTGGTATTGCTAGGGTTTCGATGACCAGGGAGCGAATCCGCTTTGCCTGTGTCTCGAGCTGTTGGTTTCTGTCCCTGAATCGCCGCCGGGTCGTCCCTTTATATACACAGGATCCGCCCGGCCGGCTTATAGAACTCCGAGGCCGGCTCATAAACGTGCCTGGCTCGGTCTCTACCCTCCCTATCTTACAATACAAGCTACACGCCGTATGGCGGTTTACATTCACGGGCCCTAACACCTTTTGGGCCCTGGGCCTTTAGTCTTCTATATTAAAGCGCCATACTCTATGTCTTGCTGGGCTTCAGTAGAAGTAATTCTTCATGGGCATAAACCGGCCCCTCCTGGGCGGTTTATACCTAATAGTTATATCCCTGACATATGCTGACCGAACTTGAAAGTTCTTCAGTATCATGTCATCATCAACGTATAATGACAACAAACGACATGGAAAAGACCGTGCATCAGGATGAAGTTAGCAATGCATCAACAAACGTATAGAATATATGCTTTTGGCATACCTCTTGGGTGACCACACCCACATCCTCATCCTCCATAGGAGCCCCATTGTCAGAAGTGGGATCTGATGGTGTAGCCGACCTAGACCGCTCAGGTGATACATATTCGGGGTCATGACAACCGACAAGGTTCGATAACCACCTTAACCTTTGGCCCTGACGCTGCAACATGTACAAAATATTAGAACCATCGAAACCGCCGAGAATTTTCTAAGTGCACAAAGTTCATTCTCTCTTACCCGTGTAGCAACTTGTCCATGTCCTCCCACTCCGGCGGGTGCGCCTGGAACAAACCAAACTGGCGAAACACCCTATGTGGCATGTGAAGCTCAACCGCCCAGTTGCATATGAGTGGGCACCGCATAAGCCAAAGATCCCTATCCCTAAGAGCATCTCCAACAGGCGCCGGTCGCACCCCGCGCAAAAAACAGATATGCCGCGCGCGCATCGCTTGGTTTGGCACGGCGCGCAGTGCTGGCTCCAGCAGCCGCGCTAAAATGCAGCGCGCGCGACTCGCCGGTGCATTGCATATGGCATTTTTCAACACAAAATGATGAACATTTTCAACAAAATAAAAATTTCACACAAACAAGTTGATGAAGTTCATGCCCACAAGTTTAAAATCATGCCCACAAGTTCATCCAACAAAGTTCAAAATGCAAATCAAGTTCAATACACAAATGAAAGACACATCATTCCTCGTCCTCGTCCTCGTCTTCGTCCTCGTCCTCATCTTCGGAAGACGATTCTTCCGCCTCCGAAGATGAATCTTCCTCCCTCTCCTCATCGCGCACCGCATCACGTGAAGCTCCGACGGTGTTGGCAAGATCTTCAACGGCATCTTCATGGGAATGTGTGCGAGGAGGCTCATCGAAAGACATTCTGCCCATGGCGGTCGGAGGTGCACCCATGCCTCCCGTGAGAGAAGCAAAACTCATGCCTCCCATGGTGGCCATAGCGTCGGGGGGGGGGGGGGGGGGGGG
>LR738714.1:454483076-454539238 GCA_902687465.1 Secale cereale
GGGGGGGGTGCTCCAAAGCCAGCCATGCCTCCTATTGCACCTAAACCGCCCAAGGTACCTCCGAAGCCACCCATGCCATCCATGGCGCCGAGGCCACCGCCACCCATGGCGCCGAGGCTGGCGCGCGCGGGCTTTGGAGGGGGAGAAGAAGAGCGCAGCGTGAGCGTCGTGTGTGCCTCACGCGGAAGCGGGCGCCACAAATACACCGCGCGAGGTACCGCTTCCTGCCGCGTGCCCAACTACTTATACCGCGCGCGCGGTTATTGCGCGCCCGCTGGAGCCATCCGTCGGGTTGTGCACGCGCTAAAGTGGGTATATTTATGGCGCGGCGCCTGTTTAGCGCGCCTGTTGGAGATGCTCTAAGGCACATGGGATTCAACACGAATTCTCGAGGATTACCAAATGTATAACCTTTCCCAGACGGCTCCCATTCCACCTGCAAGATAGCATAGAATGAGGCAACATTGATGTCGAGTTACGATAATAGCATGAGAATGACCGATGCAATATCAACTTACTTGCTCAGCCATAATTGTGTCCAACTCGCTCGTGTACTGCTTGTACATGAGCGAGGGTTCGTCTGTCATCTCTGGTAACACATCCCACTTGTAAGCCCAAGTGGGGTACCATAGTGGGTCATCTTTGTCGTCCCAAGCCTCGTACTTCACGGTCTTCGGTCGTCCAAACGGCAATCGCTCCCAGCTCCACACAGATAGTATGAGCATACAACCAGCAATACCTTCGTCCTTCGTGGTCCTACAACAGGCATCATCCAACTGCACATAAGATAAAACATGGTTTAAGTAATAAGAAATTTGCATTGATAATGTACCAATGAAGTGAAAAGAAACAACTGCATACCTGTCTATATAAGTATGCAAGTGTCGCCGAACCCCAACTCTATTTGCTATCGAAGACGGTCAACGCCTTCAGCCACATCCATGGAGCATTATTGCATGTGCCGTCAGCAAACATGGTCCTCGATATAACGTACCGCATGTACACATGAGCATATGTCTTAACCTCATCATCAGTAGCATCCTCATGGCACCACCCAAAGTTCAATGCAATCCAGGTGAAAGGAGCACCGGCTGGGACTCTTTCCTTCTTCTTGTTTCCTATTGGTTCCGGAGGCTCTGGTGGAACCATACCGATAAGGGCCTGCATTTTCTCGCGCCATCCATTAGAATTTGTGCTCATACAAAGAGGATTCCCCTCGATAGGAAGACCGGCGATCATAGCAATAACATGTAGCATCACGGTCATATCCCCGGTCCGAAGATGGAAATTGTGTGTCTCCGGCCTCCAACGATCAACAAGCACGGTGATTACTGCAGCATTTAGGGTTGGCGTCGAACGGCTCACCAACTGAATGAAAGGGAGAAGTCTTGTCTCCCTTATGTACGGTGTGTACCGCTCATCATCGTGCATCCCACCAAGAATGACCCCGTGAGAGAGAATCTTCGGAGGTTGAATCTCCTACAAACAAGCAAATCAGAATATTACATATGGGCCATTTGTGTTTGAAATAAAGACAAATTTCATAATACAAGCCACTTTGATTATTACCCGCTTCTCCATCGACATCAAGTAGGCCCGGGGTCGAGTGTCATAGTGATCATCGAGAAGCCAAACCATCCTAAAAATTTCAAACAATAAACATAAGTTAGCTAACTACCTATGCTTCCTAATATATGTATCCAAAACAATGTAGGGTTCTATAATTGTTTCATGTAAATAACATTTCAACATATGTATCCAAAGCATTATTGTCAATATGACTATAGGATTTCATCTAACACATCTAACAATAAATAAACACAAACATCTAGAAAATAATAATTACCACATTAACAATCTAGGTTTCCAACATAAAAGCATATCTTTTCAATAGAAATAAATTATACTACGGTTACAAAATAATTATGGATAATCTACAAATCTTAAATCCCAAAATAAGATACATATGCAAGATTCTAATCTAATAAAAAACACATACATATGAAAGATTCTTATCTACACAAACTAAACTAAACTACACATACATATGCATATGCAAGATTCAACACAAACTAAACTACACATATGCAAGATTCTAATCTAATCAAACTAGGGTTCCACAAATCTTAAAAATAAGATACATTTTCTAGATAGAAAGAAGGGGGTCGGAGGAGAGTACCTTGTAGGATGGTATGGTGAAGAACTCCACGGAACAAATCGTTAGATCTGAAGATTTTTGGAGAGGGGATTGAGAGGGGGGAGAGGAGCCAGCCGCCGCCGCGGTTATGTTTCTGTAACTGCAAGAATGGGGTGGGTTGGGGAGGGCTAGCGTGCGGCGGCTGAATCTAAGTCACAGTGCAGCGTCTGCGACCTAGACGCTGCACGTTACATGTGTGGCTCCTAGTTCGGGGATGCTGCACTGCTCGATGCGGGCCCCACGGTTGCCATGCTGGACAGGAGTGCAACGGCTGGCCTGGAGGCGCTGCATAATATGATGTGGCGCCTTCGTGTCGGGCGCCACTCAAAACGGTCAGCTGAATGAATTATTTTTTAAAGCAGTTCATTTTGTGAAATGTTCTCAGCCGTAGATCAAAATTGTCAAACTTGCCCTCTGCAACGACGCAAGTTAAAATTGTCACGTCACCACAGCGATCGATCTACCTCAGCTGCGATTAGTTAACTGACAACTTAACCTCTCATTCTCTCTCGCTGACGACCAGACTTGGAGCTTAGTTGCCTTGCCATCGGCTGGTGTCGCCGTCGGCATCGGCGAGGCCAAACTGGTGACAGAGTTGTGTTTTGGTTCGTTTAGCCGTGGCGTTTTCCCGTGCCTTCTAAGCTGCAAGCTGATCATATGCTTGCTCCCTGAGGCCCGAGTCTGAATGGCTAGTTGCTCATGGGTCATGATTCATTCAACCTATAAGCAGGATTCCTTTGTCCTCGAGAGACGTACGCTATGTTCATCCTACCAGTACTTGAAATATCTTTTTTTTATAATAGACACCTAGCGCAGCTCGCTCATCCTCTTCTGAAGTCATCGGACACACGCGGTGTAACCAACCACGCCAGTTTTTTGACGTTTCACCTGGTCTTTCCCATGTGGAGCAAGATTAGACCTGCCATGCGCGCGTACTTATCCAGCAACAATGGTTTCGGATGGTATTACACTGTCCACGTTTGATTGGCCTGGCCCACGTCAAACGTGTAGCCAATCAACTCGATTTTTTTTTAGCATCAGTACAGACGCAAGCGCTCATATACACGCGCATACACTCATCCTTATAAACGCACACACGCACACCCTACCCCTATGAGCACATTCGAGAGACTGAACCGGTATATCATCTTGAGATTTACGAAGTCATCGTAGGCGTCTCGTCGTTGACGGAAACGTCTCCTCCCACTCAAAGTGCATCGCCGAAAATCCTGAAATAAATCCAGGAATAATGCGAGCACCAGGATTTGAACCCTGATGGATTGAGGATACCACTGTCCACCAAACCATCTCAATCAAAGGTTGGTTCGCGCCAATCAACTCGATCTGTCGCATGAGGTTGGCTATATACTATGTCCTCACATATAAAGTACAACCACAAGTTTAGAGCAACTTCAATGGGGCGACCCATTTTGTCCATTTGGATCATCCGGGCACAAAACTCAGCCCAACGAGGCGACCCAAACGGACACAACGTCCGTCTGCTGTCTGTTTGGTCTCCGCTCAGACCCATATTGGGCTCAAATTTGGGAAAATTTGGGTCAAAAGCGGACGTTCTTTGTGCCCTCTTCGCCCCCCCTTTGTCCGGCTGCATGTGGCTCTTGCCCACTTGCCATGCACCCATCTGTCTCATCCCATCTCTTTCCTTCTTTTCCCCTTTCTTCTCTCACCCACCCGCGCACGCTCCCCCGCGTACAGCAGCAGAGGACCGGCGGGCTTGTCCTCCTCCGGCGCCGGCGCTCCGCCTTGGTGGGCTCGTGGTACGAAGTCTTGATTTATTTGATGGGTTTGGGCGCGCGCAAGCAGATGGATCGGTGCATGGCCCGGCTCCAGGAGCTGCAGTACACGGTGACCGGCGGCGCCAAGGTTGTCTCCGGGGTGAGCCTCAGCCCGCACAGCACCCGCGGCTACCTTCGCACCAGCATCCGCTGTAAGCAGGAGACCGTCAGGCAAGTCACTCTCTCTGTCCACTCTGCCGCCCGAACCATGATGGTTCGATCTCTGCTTTCGGCGGCGAGTCCGTGCCCGTGCTGCAATCCGACATCGGCGGCGCCTCGCCTAGTTATCCATGCCCGGTCGGCCCCGTCGCAATCAGATATGGACGACCGTCACCGGCGACGTTCCTCGCTACAAGCTCTCTGCCTACTACGTGTTCGACGGAATACCCAGACGGACATGCCAAAATATATGTCCGTCCCCCGTTGGACGCATCGACCGACCCAATTGAAAAGACGGACACGCACAGGCGAATGGACGACCCAAACGAACGAAATCGATGTCCGTTTGGGTCTTCCTATGGAGTTGCTCTAAAACGTTTAGTGGAAAATGATTAAGAAAAGCCTTACTGAAGCCATGAGTGGTTGCCACGTTGGATTAATTGTGGCAGATATTTTAGACTCGCCGGATAACTCGGAATCGCACGGATGACACATTCAGAACACAGAATCTGTACTGGTATCGTTCAGCATACGTCCAACTCGCCGTATACAAAAAGGTCCAAAGGCGTACTAGTAGAAAAGCGGTCAAATTCAAAAGCACATTCGAAAGAGGAAAGGTAACAGGGATATGCGTGTGTCCGACAAAGAGCCGAGGCTGGCGGAGTCGTAGTAATATCTACAGAGTACAGCGCAGAGCCACTCCGTGGTCCATACCCTTGTTTTCGTTTCTTTCCGCCATGATGTGTGAACTTTCGGTCGCAGTTGTTGTTCAAGGGCCAGGGAAAGGGCACACCCTACAAACGAAAAAGCTAGTCACAAAAATGAAATCCCTACATACAAGTACTCATTATGTTGGAGGCAACCAAGAGCAATGTATAGGCGAGCCCCCCATGTCTACATGATCATGAAACTGTTTTTTTTTTAAAGGGGATCTCCCTGGCCTCTGCATCAGAACGATGCATACGGTCATTCTTACTAATAAGCAAAAATATTCAACACAAGTCATCATGTCTCAAAACAAAAAAAACGAAGAGTGCTCATGAAGAGCACGAAAACAAAGGTAAAGCCACAACCGGCTGGCATAAGAAAGACATGAAAACTAATTGTCTATCCTATTACATAGCCGCCATCCAAACCGGTTGAAAATAGCCCAAGCTACCATCTCCCGTCGGATAGATTCAGTAACCATACGCTTCTTGACCTCCGTTGGAGTGAGTAAGGACCACATACGGATCAACGTATTGGCTCGGAAAATAACCTGCAAAAAATGAATGTTTTTCTGTTAAAGACCAAATCATTTCTGCAGTTCCAGACTGCCCACAATAGCGCGCATACTCCTACGCGAATGTGTCTCGCTGTTTCGACATCTATCCCGTCCAGCCACGTTCCAAATAATGTGTTGATAGTATTCGGCGGAGTAATATTAAAGGCAATGTGAACCGTTCGCCACAATATTTTTGCCAAAGGACAATCAAGAAAGAGGTGTCTGATGGATTCATCCCGATCGCAAAAACTACATCTTGTAGATCATGTCCATTGCGTTTTAACAATTTGTCCTTTGTTAAAATGACTTCTTTATGTACAAACCACATAAACACTTTAATTTTCAAAGGTACTTTGACTTTTCAAACATATTTTGAGCTGGGAATAGAGCTAGAATTGATAACATCCAGATGCATGGATTTAACCGTAAACTCTCCATTCCTAGTTAGTTTTCAGCACAACTGGTCAGGCCGTTGAGAGAGTTGAACATCCATCAGTCTTCTCACTAGATGAAGCCAGGCTTCCCAACGATTTTCGGCTAGATTCCTCCTGAAGTGAATATTGAGAGGAGTGGACTGAAGTACCGTTGCAACGTAAGCTTATCTTGGTTGAACAATGGTATACAACGAATGATATTGAAGCACGAGGGGAGTTTCCCCTAGCCATGTATCCTCCCAGAATGTCGTAGCGGTACCGTTTCCAACTATAAACTTTGTCCTGTTGAAAAAAAAACTGATTTCACTCTCATTAGTCCTTTCCAAAAAGATGAGTCGGTCGGCCACACTGTCACATGAGACAATGTTTTGGAATGTATGTACTTATTACGCAGAATCTGCACCCATGTGGCCTCTGTCTCAACAGAAAGCTTATACAACCACTTGCTGAGAAGACATATGTTCTTCATCTCAAGATTTTCAATGCCTGGACCCCCTTGGTCATTCGGTCGACAAATAATATCCCATTTAGCGAGTCTATATTTTCGCTTTAGTTCATCACTCTGTGAGAAGAAACGAGATCGAAAGAAGTCAAGCCTTTTCCGAACTCCAACTGGTACCTCGAAAAAGGACAAGAGAAACATGGGCATACTCGTGAGAACCGAACTAATAAGAATTAATCGGCCTCCGTATGACATCAGCATGCCCTTTCAGCAGCTCAGTTTCGTCTCAAATCGATCCTCAATGCACTTCCATTCTCTGTTGGTCAACTTACGATGGTGGATTGGTATACCCAAATACGTGAAAGGTAAAGCCCCCAATTCACACCCGAACAATTGTTTGTAAGCATCTTGTTCCTCTTTGGCTCTTCCAAAACAGAACAATTCTCTTTTATGAAAGTTAATCTTTAACCCAGTCAATTGTTCGAATAAACATAACATCAGCTTCATGTTTCACGCTTTTGCCAAGTCATGCTCCATAAAAATGATAGTATCATCAGCGTACTGTAGGCTAGACACACCTCCATCAACTAGATGAGGAACCATGCCACCTACCTGACCAGCCTCCTTAGCCCTTCCTATTAGAATCGTCAACATATCTACTACTATGTTGAACATAATAGGTGACATCGGATCTCCTTGTCTCAGGCCCTTATGTGTTTGGAAGTAATGACCTAAGTCGTCATTTACTTTAATTCCAACACTCCCTTTTTGCGTGAAAAAATCTACCTGGCATCTCCAGGCCTGATCGAAACCTTTCATACGCAAGGCCTATTGAAGAAATGGCCATTTGACTTTATCGTACGCTTTCTCGAAATCCACTTTGAAAACAACCGCGTCTAGTTTTTTTCGTATGAATTTCATGAAGGACCACAACCCCTTCTAGGATATTTATGTCCGGCATAAAAGCAGTTTGGGACGGCTGCACCACTGAGTGCGCTATCTGCGTAAGTCTGTTAGTCCCAACATTGGTGAAATTTTTGAAACTTACATTAAGAAGACAAATCGGCCTAAACTGCTCGATTCTCACGGCCTCTGTTTTCTTAGGAAGCAAAGTTATCGTTCCAAAATTCAAATGAAACAACTGAAGCTTCCCAGAGAATAAATCATGGAACATCGGAATCAAATCCCCTTTAATAATATGCCAACACTTTTTATAAAACTCCGCCGGAAAACCATGCGGTACAGGAGCTTTATTATTCTTCATCTGTGAAATAGCCTCAAACACCTCTTTCTCCGTAAATGGGGCGGTCAAAATATCATTTTCATCCGCAGCAAGTTGAGGAACATCCTCAACCCTCGACTCATCCAAAGATACGAAATTATCCTCTGGAGGCCCAAACAGCTGCTTGTAGTAATTGTGGATGATTGAAAAATATCGGCCCAAAGATGGCTTCACACTAACTCGTCTAGCCGTTTGGCACCTACTAGGTGTTTCTTAAAAAAAGGCAGTTTAGCACCTCTTCCAAGGAAAGGCGTTTGTTCTTTCACCTTTTTTAGGCAAACACATGCATTATTAATTCACTAATAGAATGTTTACAGGTATGCTGATAGGATCATACGGTAGATCAAGCCAAATGTGACGACCCACACCTAACGACATAGCGGGCTTCGCAAGGCTATGTGCCTCAAAGTTACAACTCCTACTTTCGTACATGAAATAACATCTATTAACAGAAGATTTTCTAGCTTGAATTTCCTGGATAATTGCCCCATAAGCTACATTCGAGCCCACCTGAATCTCTCTCATCAACCCCTGGCAGTTTGTAGCCATATGAACACTTCCCAAATTCAAGTCTTAAGCTAGGGAAAAACCCTCACGGCGTGCCAATGCCTCCATGCTTGTCGGGTCTGAGACATTGTGCACCACAATAGCGGAAGCTCCCAAATATTGTCCATGTTCTTTCATTTGTGTGTAACTCAAAGCGGCGCATGCTTAATTGTAAGGGTCGTCTCCTAGATTCAGAACACATGTCACTCAACGAAACTTTGGAAGCTTTGACTTTTTAAGAAATCAATTAAGCTTAATTTAGATTAGTAGTATCAGTGTATCACAAGATTATTAATATGAAAAATCACATACATAGACTAGGAACATCTAGCCCATACGCAGGTGGACCAAAAGCCCATGTCAATAAAGACGAGTTGTCGAGTTCCTCACAAATTACGTTGCAACAACTTTGTTGGCCACGATGCTGAAGATGAGTTGGTCATCCACCATACAGAAAATAGTGAAAGCAGGTGGATGAACATCGAGGAGGTAATAGATTATAGGCGTGAAGTCGCGCCGAGACACACTCGAAAACTTGGGTGTATTTGGTTCTCTGCATGAATCTTGGGCCTCAAGCATATATGACTTAGTTCAGCCTCACTGAGAAATAAAGGCATACATGTCCGCAGGGCTTCGCCTAAGCACTACAAAAATATGATCGAGGAACAAAATTGTGGAGAGGGGCGCCGCACACGGCTAAGAGATTGTTGTGTGTTACGCGTGGCGCATATATATATATATATATATATATATATATATATATATATATATATATATATATATATATATATATATAGGTGGGGGATGGGAGGCAACCAGGAGGTTCCCCAAGGGTGGCCAGCCTCCTTGGGATCTTGCCCTCTAGCACCCCCCCTCCTTCCTTGTATGGCGCCAGGGAGAAGGCGGGAGGGGAGCCCCGTCCCCTTTCGTTTCCCTAATGTGGAGGGGAAAGGCAGGAGGGGCTAGCCCTTCCCTTTTTCCTTCCTAGGGCCGGTGGCCTAAAGGTGAGGGGCGCTCCAGCCCCTTGTGGGTTGGTGTGTTCCTCCTCTTGGCCCATTAGGCCCATACTCCTCCCGTGGCCTCCCGAAACCTTTTAGGTGATCCAATGACTACCATGTACCTCCCAAAACTCTTCCGGTGTCCAAATATCATCGTCCTATATATCGATCTTTACCTCCGGACCATTCCGGAGCTCCTCGTCATGTCGACGATCTCATATGGGACTCCGGACAATATTCGGTCACCAAATCATATAACTCATATAACACTATATCGTCAATGAACGTTAAGCGTTCAAACCCTACGGGTCCGAGAACTATGTAGACATGACCGAGAAACCTCTCCGGTTAATAACCAATAGCGGAACCTGGATGCCCATATTGGTTCCTACATATTCTACGAACATCTTAATCGTTCGCCGTTATGACAACATACGTAATTCCTTTTGTTCGTCGGTATGTTACTTGCCCGAGATAAGATCGTATGTATCTCCATACCTAGTTCAATCTCATTAACGGCAAGTCTCTTTACTCGTTCTGTAATACATCATCTCATAACTAACTCCTTAGTCATTTTGATTGCAAGCTTCTTATGATGTGTATTACCGTGAGGGCCCAGAGATACCTCTCCGATACACGGAATGACAAATCCTAATCTCGATCCATGCCAACTCAACAAATACCTTCAAAAATACTTGTAGAGCATCTTTATGATCACCCAGATACATTGTGACGTTTGATAGCACACAAAGTATTCCTTCGGTATCCGGGAGTTGCATGATCTCATAGTCGAAGGAATATGTATTTGACATTAAGGAAGCAATATCAATAAACTAAACGATCATGTGCTAAGCTAACGGATGGGTCGTGTCCATCACATCATTCTCCTAATGATGTGATCCCATTATCAAATGATAGCTCATGTCTATGGTTAGGAAACCTTAACCATCTTCGATCAACAAGCTAGTCTTGCAGAGTCTTACTAGGGACACGATATTTGTCTATGTATTCACACATGTATTTAAGTTTCCGGTTAATACAATTCTAGCATGAATAATAAACCTTTATCATGAATAAGGAAATATAAATTAGTAACAACTTTATTATTGCCTCTAAGGCATACTTCCGCCAGTCTCCCACTTGCAATAGAATCAATAATCTGGATTACATTGTGATGAATCTAACACCCATGGAGTCTTGGTGTTGATCATGGTTTACCCGCAGAAGAGGCTTAGTCAACGGGTCTGTCACATTCAGATACATATGTACTTTGCAAATTTCTATGTCTCCATCCTTGACCTTTTCACGAATGGAGTTGAAGTGTCTCTTGATGTGTTTTGTTCTGTTGTGAAACCTGGATTCCTTCACAAAGGGAATTGCTCCAGTGTTGTCACAAAAAATTGTCATTGGACCTGATGCACTAGGTATTACACCTAGATCGGACATGAACTCCTTGATCCAGACTCCTTCATGTGCTGCTTCCGAAGCAGCTATGTACTCCGCTTCACACGTAGATGCCGCCACGACGCTCTGCTTGGAACTACACCAACTGACAGCTCCACCATTCAATATAAATACGTATCCGGTCTGAGATATAGAATCATCCAGATCTGTGTCGAAGCTAGCATCGATGTAACCCTTTATGATGAGCTCTTCGTCACCTCCATAAATGAGAAACATATCCTTGGTCCTTTTCACGTACTTCGGGATGTTCTTGACCATTGTTCAGTGATCCACTCCTAGATATCTTTGGTACCTCTGTGCCAAACTTATTGCAAGACACACATCAGGTCTGGTACATAGCATAACATACATGATAGAACCTATGGTTGAGGCATAGGGATTGACTTTCGTTTTCTCTCTATCTTCTGCAGTGGTCGGGCTTTGAGTCTGACTCAATTTCACACCTTGTAACACAGTTAAGAACCCTTTCTTTGACTGATCCATTTTGAATTACTTTAAAACTTTGTCAAGGTATGTGCTTTCTGAAAGTCCTATTAAGCATCTTGATCTATCCCTATAGATCTTGATGCCCAATATATAAGCAGCTTCACCGAGGTCTTTCATTGAAAAAATATTATTCAAGTATCCTTTTATGCTATCCATAAATTCTATATCATTTCCAATCAACAATATGTCATCCACATATAATATCAGAAATGCTACAAAGCTCCCACTCACTTTCTTGTAAATACAGGCTTCACCGTAAGTCTGTATAAAACCACATGCTTTGATCACTTCATCAAAGCATATATTCCAACTCTAAGATGCTTGCACCAGTCCATAGATGGATCGCTGGAGCTTGCATGCTTTGTTAGCACCTTTAGGATCGACAAAACCTTCTGGTTGCATCATATACAACTCTTCTTTTAGAAATCCATTAAGGAACACAATTTTGACATCCATTTGCCAGATTTCATAATCATAAAATGCGGCAATTGCTAACATGATTCAGACATGCTTAAGCATCGCCACGGGTGAGAAAGTCTCATCATAATCAACTCCTTGAACTTGTCGAAAACCTTTTGTGACAAGTCGAGCTTTGTAGATAGTAACATTACCATCAATGTCAGTCTTTTGCTTGAAGATCCATTTATTTTCTATGGCTTGCCGATCATCGGGCAAGTCCACCAAAGTCCACACTTTGTTCTCATACATGGATCCTATCTCAGATTTCATGGCCTCGAGCCATTTTTCGGAATCTGGGCTCATCATAGCTTCTTCATGGTTCAAAGGTTCGCCATTGTCTAACAACATGACTTCCAGGATAGTATTATCGTACCACTCTGGTGCGGTACGTGTTTTGGGCGATCTTCGAGGTTTAGTAGTAACTTGATCCGAAGTTTTATGATCATCATCATTAGCTTCTTCTCTAGTTGGAGTAGGAATAACGGGAAGGGTCTTCTCCGATGTGCTACTTTCCAATTTGAGAGAAGGTACAATTACCTCATCAAGTTCTACTTTCCTCCCACTCACTTATTTGGAGAGAAGCTCCTTCTCTAGAAAGAACCCATTCTTAGCAACAAAGATCTTGCCTTCGGATCTATGGTAGAAGGTGTACCCAATAGTTTCTTTAGGGTATCCTATGAAGACACATTTATATGATTTGGGTTCGAGCTTATCAGGCCGATACCCGCCGCGTGCTTCAACACTCGTTGGACCGCATACATCGGTATGTATTAGTTCCAATAAGTCATTAGCTCGCTCCATTGTTCTGAAGAACGGATTTTTAGTCATCTTACCCATGAGGCATGGTTCACAAGTATCAAATGATTCATAATCAAGTGATTCCATAAGTCCATCCTCGTGGAGTTTCTTCATGCACTTTACACCAATATGACTTAAACGACAGTGCCACAAGTATGTTGCACTATCATTATCAACTTTGCATCTTTTGGCATCAATATTATGAATATGTGTATCACTACGATCGAGATTCAATAAGAATAGACCATTCCTCAAGGGTGCATGACCATAAAATATATTACTCATCTAAATAGAACAACCATTATTTTCTGACTTAAATGAATAACTGTCTCACATTAAACAAGATCCAGATATAATGTTCATGCTCAACCCATGAACCAAATAACAAGTATTTAGGTCTAAAACTAATCCCGAAGGTAGATGTAGAGGTAGCATGCCGACGGCGATCACATCGACCTTGGAACCATTCCTGACGTGCATCGTCACCTCGTCCTTAGTCAACCTTCGCTTATTCCGCAGATCCTGTTTCGAGTTACAAATAAGAGCAACCGAACCAGTATCAAATACCCAGGCACTGCTATGAGCACTAGTAAGGAACATATCAATAACATGTATATCAAATATACCTTTGTTCACTTTGCCATCCTTCTTATCCGCCAAATACTTGGGGCAGTTCCACTTCTAGTGACCACTCCATTTGCAGTAGAAGCACTCAGTTTCAGGCTTAGGTCCAGCTTTGGGCTTCTTCACGGGAGTGGTAACTTGTTTGTCGTTCTTCTTGAAGTTCCCTTTATTTCCCTTGCCCTTTTCTTGAAACTAGTGGTCCTGTTAACCATCAACACTTGATGCTCCTTCTTGATTTCTACCCTCCGCCGATTTCAGCATCGCGAAGAGCTTGGGAATTATTTTCTCCATCCCTTGCATACTATAGTTCATCACGAAGCCTTTGTAGCTTGGTGGCAGTGATTGAAGAACTCTGTTAATAACACTCTCAACTAGAAGATCAATTCCCAGCTGAGTCAAGTGTTATGATACCCAGACATTTTGAGTATGTGTTCACTGATAGAACTATTCTCCTCCATCTTGCAGCTATAGAACTTGGTGGAGACTTCATATCTCTCAACCCGGGCATTAGCTTGAAATGTCAATTTCAACTCATGGAACATCTCATATGCTCCATAACGTTCAAAATGTCTTTGAAGTCCCGGTTCTAAGCCGTAAAGCATGCCACACTAAACTATCGAGTAGTCATCAGATCGAGCATCCGAGACGTTCATAACATCTGCATCAGCTCCTTGAGCAGGTTTGTCACCTAGACGTGCATCAAGGACATAATTCTCCCATGGAACAATGAGGATAATCCTCAAGTTATGGACCCAGTCCGTGTAGTTGCTACCACCATCTTTCAACTTAGCTTTATCTAGGAACACATTAAAATTCAAGGGAATGGTAGCTTTCGCCATTGATCTACAACATAGATACGCAAAACTATTAAGACTAAGTTCATGATAAATTAAGTTCAGTTAATCAAATTACTAATGAACTCCCACTTAAATTAACATCCCTCAAGTTATCTAAGTGATACATGATCCAAATCAACTAACCCATGTCCGATCATCACGTGAGATGGGGTAGTCATCAATGGTGGACATTATGTGTGTGTAAATCTGGCTTACACCCATTGTATCTAAACGTAGAGTCTATCACACCCGATCATCACGAGGTGCTTCAAAATGACGAACTTTAGCAATGGTGCATACTCAGGGAGAACACTTTTATCTTGAAATTTAGTGAAGGGATCATCTTATAATGCTACCGCCGTTCTAAGCAAAATAAGATGCATAAATGATAAACATCACATGCAATCAAAATATGTGACAAGATATGGCCATCATCATCTTGTGCTTTTGATCTCCATCTCCAAAGCATTGTCATGATCTCCATCGTCACTGGCTCAACACCTTGATCTCCATCATTGCGTCGGGGTCGTCTTGCCAACTATTGCGTCTTCAACTATTACTAACTCATAGCATTAAAGTAAAACAATTACATGGCACTTGCATTCCATACAATAATTAAGAGACAACCCTAAGTCTCCTGCCGGTTGTCGATATTACAAAACATGATCATCCCATACAACAACGTATATCACATGACACGTATATCACATGATGTCTTGACCATATCACATCAGAACATGCCTTGCAAAAACAAGCTGGACGTCCTCTACTTTGTTGTTGCAAGTTCTACGTGGCTGCTACGGGATTCTAGCATGAACTTTCTTACCTACGGCAAAAACTACAACGGTGATTTATCAAGTTTGTTGTTTTAACCTTCTTCAAGGACCGACCGTAGTCAAATTCGATTCAACTAAAGTAGGAGAATCAGACACCTGGCAGCCATCTTTATGCAAAACAAGTTGCAAGTCTGTCGGTGGAACCAGTCTCGTGTACGTGGACATGTAAGGTTGGTCCGGGACGCTTCATCTTACAATACCACCGAATCAAAATAAGACGTTGGTGGTAAGCAGTAATACCATCACCGCCCACAAATCTTTGTGTTCTACTCATGCATATCATCTAAGAATAGACATGGCTCATGATGCCACTGTTGGGAAATGTTGCATAAAAAAAACTACGCATGTGCAAGATCTATCCATGGAGATGCATATCAACGAGAGGGGAGAGTGTGCCTACGTACCCTCGTAGGCCGTAAGAGGAAGCGTGTATTAACATGGTTGATGTATTCGAACTTCTTCGCGATCCAACCGATCTAGTACCGAACGTATGTCACCTCCTGAAAGGATCGATATGGTTGACTAGAGGAGGGGGGGGGGTGAATAGGCAACTAACAATTTTTAGCTTTTCTTGACCAAATTACACTTAGCCATAAAGTAGGTTGTCTAGATATGCAACTAGGTTGACAACCTATATGATGCTACAATAATAAGCACACAAGCAAGCAAGCTAGGAGACACAACGAAAGCTTGCATAAGTAAAGGTAAGAAATAACCACAAGTGGAGCCAGTGAAGACAAGGATGTGTTACCGAAGTTCCTTCCCTTTGAGAAGAAGTACATCTCCGTTGGAGCGGTGTGGAGGCACAATGCTCCCCAAGAAGCCACTAGGGCCACTGTATTCTCCTCACGCCCTCACACAATGCAAGGTGCCGTGATTCCACTAGTGGTGCCCTTGAAGGCAACAACCGAACCTTTACCAACAAGGTTGGGGCTATCTCCACAACTGAATTGGAGCCTCCCAACGACACGACGAAGCTTCACCACAATGGACTATGGCTCCGCGGTGACCTCAACCGTCTAGGGTGCTCAAACACCCAAGAGTAAAAAGATCCGCAAGAGATTATTGGGGGGAATCAAATTTCTCTTGGTGGGAGTGTAGATCGATGCCTTCTCAACCAATCCCTAGGAAATCAACAAGTTTGATTGGCTAGGGAGAGAGATAGGGCGGAAATGGAGCTTTGAGCAACAATGGAGCTTGGGGAGGAAGTGGTGAGTCTTCTTGAGGAAGAAGACTCCCCTTATATAGTGGAAGAACAAATCCAACCATTATCCACCAACTCTGCTCGCAACACGCGGTACTACCACACCTGACTTGCGGTACTACCGCACGGGGTGCGGTACTACTGCTCGCGCGGCCGAAGCCATACCTACCCCTGTTGCGTATAGCAACGGGCGGTAGTACTGCCGGAGCGGTACTACCGCAAGGCAGGGTTCAAACTGGTCAGAGAAGAGCGCGGACTAATAAAATTACATCCGCGGCTACTTCCGTAGAGTCTCGATCGATGCAAAAACACAACACAGTACTACCGCTTGCTCGGAGTGGTACTACCGCGTAGGACGCGGAAGTAAAAAATTACTTCCGCTCCTACTTCCGCGGTAGTTACGACGCTGGGGCAGGACTCACGGTACTACCGCATCCTTGGTACGGTATTACCGCGGTGTGCGGTACTACCGTAGCCTAGGAGCGATACTACCATGAGACCCTGCGGTACTACCGCTACCTAGAGCGGTACTACCGCATGCCTAAAAGAAGTAGTAGTAGAAAGCCACAGTTTTTGCAATGACAAGGAAAACAGCCGGAGCTCCAATGAAGCAAAGGAAAGGTGGTGCAAATGAATGGATGTGTACGTGTTGATTCCACCCTAACCTTTCCGAAGCGGACCCCCTCTTAATAGTACGGCTTTCCTATGACTCAATTCCACCGAAAAGAAACAAAAGGAAACGCCATCTTCAATAGGTTCCGAGGGGCACTTAATCGTCTTGTGCCTAGACATGAGATATCTAAAATGCTCAATGCACACAATTAGTCCACAAAAGTATTGTCATCAATCACCAAAACTACTTAGGGAGAAATATGCCCTTACATTCTTGTTGAATGTTAAAACAGCAAACTGGATGAATCACCATTGTGGTTTTTGTGCCGTAGGTAAGAACGGTACTTGCTGGACGCCCGTAGTACCCACGTAAAACTTGCAACAAGAAAGTAGATGACGTCTAAATTGTTTTTGCAGGGCATGTTGTGATGTGATATGGTCAAGACATGATGAGTTATACGTTATTGTATGAGATGATAATGTTTTGTAAATTATTGGCAACCGGCACGAGCCTTATGGTTCTCTTTATTGTATGAAATATGGACGCCATGTAATTTCTTTACTTTATCACTATGCGTTAGCAATATTAGTAGAAGCAATAGTTGGCGAGACGACGACGATGCTACGATGAAGATCAAGGTGTCAAGCCGGTGACGATGGAGATCATGACGGTGCTTTGGAGATGGAGATCAATGGCACAAGATGATGATGTCCATATCATGTCACATATTTTGATTGCGTGTGATGTTTATCTTGTTATGCATCTTATTTTGCTTAGTACGGTGGTAGCATTATAAGATGACCCCTTACTAAAATTTCAAGGTACAAGTGTTCTCCCTGAGTATGCACTGTTGCGACAGTTCGTCGTGCTGAGACACCACATGATGATTGGGTGTGATAAGCTCTACGTTCACATACAACGGGTGTAAGACAGTTTTGCACATGCGGAATACTCGGGTTAAACTTGACGAGCCTATCATGTACACACATGGCCTCGGTATACCGGAGACTGAAAGGTCGAATGTGAATCATATAGTAGATATGATCAACATAGAGATGTTCACCACTGAAAACTACTCCATCTCACGTGATGATCGAACATGGTCTCGTTGATTTGGATCATGTATCATTTAGATGACTTGAGGGATGTCTATCTAAGTGGGATTTCTTTAGTAATATGATTAATTGAACTTAATTTATCATGAACTTAGTCCTGATAGTTTTTGCATATCTATGTTGTAGATCAATGGCCCGTGCTACCGTTCCCTTGAATTTTAATGTGTTCCTAGAGAAATCTAAGTTGAAAGATGATGGTAGCAACTACACAGACTGAGTCCATAACTTGAGGATTATCCTCATTGTTGCACAGAATAATTATGTCATTGATGCACCGCTAGGTGAAAGGCCTGATGCAGGAGAAACTGCTGATGTTATGAACGTTTGGCAAGCTCGATCTGATGACTACTCAATAGTTCAGTGTGTCATACTTTACGGCTTAGAATCGGGACATCAAAGACGTTTTGAACGTCATGGAGCATATGAGATGTTCAAAGAGTTGAAGTTAATATTTCAAGCAAGTGCTCGAGTTGAAAGATATGAAGTCTCCAACAAGTTCTATAGCCGCAAGATGGAGGAGAATAGTTCTGTTAGTGAACACATACTCAGAATGTCTGGATATCATAATCACTTGACTTAGCTTGGAGTTAACCTTCCAGATGATAGTATCATCGACGATCAAATCTCGGGCAAGTAGCATCCCGATGACAAAGGGAATAACGTATGTTGTCATTACGGTTTGACCGATAAAGATTTTCGGAGAATATGTAGGAACCAATATGAGCATCCAGGTTCCGCTATTCTATTGGTTATTAACTGCAGAGATGTCTCGGTCATGTCTACATAGTTCTCGAACCCGTAGGGTCCGTACGCATAACGTTCAATGACGATTTGTATTATATGAGTTATGTGATTTGGTGACCGAATGTTGTTCGGAGTCCCGTTTGAGATCATGAATATGACGAGGAGTCTTGAAATGGTCGAGAGGTAAAGATTGATATATTGGATGATAGTATTCGGACACCGGAAGAGTTCCGAGGGGTACCGGGTACATATCGGAATACCGAGGGGTTACCGGAACCCGCCGGGGGAAGTTATGGGCCATATGGGCCATAAGAGGGAGGCACACCAACCCACATAGGGGTGGCGTGCCGCCCACTTGGAAGGAGGCCGAATAGGACTAGGATAGGAGGCGGCGCCCCCTTTCCTTCTCCTCCTCTCTCTCCTTCCCCCTTCCCTCTCCGGTATAACGAAAGGGGGGGGGGGCAAATCCTACTAGGAGCCCAAGTAGGATTCGTCCTACTTGGACGCACCTAGGGCTGGCTCCCTCCCCCTCCCTCTTATATATACGTGGGGAGGGGGCGCCTAGAAGACACATTATTTGTTCCAATCCGTGTGCGGCGCCCCCCTCACTACAAAAAAAAACCACTTCCGTGATAATACGTGTTTGTCATAGTAGGTCACGTTCTTTTTCATGCATATACATCCATGACGATTTTATGACAGAATCAAGATAGTCATACTTGTGCTGTCGTAGAAGTGTTTGTTGGCGTACTGAGAACCAGGGTACCCAGACTTGCCTGTCTGCGGGCCGCAACGAGCTCCTACTACGGCCTGGTACGGCCGAGCTGATCGACCAGCTGCCCAAGACCCTCGCGAGGGAGCCAAGCCTCGCGAGGAGAACGACGTCAAGACCTCCCCAGGAGTAGCCTCAGCAAGGTGCTCCGTAGGGGCGGAGAATCCAAGGCCAAGCCTGCCTCAAGAGGAGGCAGTGATATCAGCAGTGATGCACCACGCCAGCGGGTGCGAGCGCACGCCAGCAGCGCAGTTACCATTTTGGTGCAAGGGGAACAGCGCAGCCGCAAGTTCCCGAGGAGCGGGGCAAAGGTTTCCTCATTGGTGCAACGAGACCAAAACCGCAAGGACGGCAAGGAGGATGTCATTGTCGAGCCCACCACCGCGTCATCGCCTGATCCTTTTGCAGGCGAAGACTGCTTTTGTCAGGGTAGGAACATCCTTGTGTTCCCGCTCCAAAATGGCCGTTGTGGGATCCCTTCCCGCCTAAACATTTCGGGGGAAGAGGACCGTGGCTGCCTATATAAGTAGCTAGAGCTCCCACTGCAAAGGGGATCGACTGATACACTCTGCCACCACGCAAGGAGCAAGAACACTTGCCTCCTGACCCTCCTGAGCTCACCTCCTGAGCCCAGGAACCACTGTACTAGCTTGTATCCTAGCTCGCCCGAGGCTAATCCACCAAAGCAGGAAGTAGGGTCTTACACCACGCGGTGGCCCGAACCTGGATAAACCCTTGTGTGTTTTGTTCGTTGTTTGCTTGAATCCTTCCACCGCGACGAGAGCGAGGCGCTAGGTAGACGAGAGTGGAAGAGATCTTCATTTAGGCCCCTGTGTTCGAACTTAACGGGTTTTGCGGAGCCCTGAATCCAACATTTGGCGCGTCAGGTAGGGGGCGTGTCAAAATCTCGCCTCTCCGACGACCTCGTTTCCCCTCTCCGATTCGGCGCCTCTACGATGGCTGCGGCCAGCCACAGCCGCGCGGAGGCTGGCTCCCTCCCCGTCGACTGAGCAATATCAGCGGACCGCGCCACCCATGGGCGCCCCTCCTCCTTCCTCAGTGACGCTCCTGCCGGCCAGGCCACTGGAGGACGGCCTGCACCACCACTCCCGCCTCCTGTGGCCTCGCCGGTCACGCTCCTAATGGGATGACGGCGGGCCCAGCACAGGCCGCCCGCCGAGACCTGTGCCACACGGACGGCCCGCAGCTGCGAGCTGCGGGGCGTCGCCTGCAGGGAGCGGCCTTGCCGCAGGGTCGCCTGCATCCTCGATGGGTCCCAAGCACCGGCGTCTGCCCGGCACGCCAAGTCGCACTTTCGGCAGGTTGGAGCTGCCGCCCAGCCACGGGAGGCCTTGCGGGCGCAGAGCAAGCCAGGGTCGCCAGTACCTTTGGCCCTGGCGACCTCGCCTCCGAAGCGGCCGGCACCGGCACTCTCCCCACGGTATGCACGCCCACCATCTGCGGGGTGGTGATGACCCACAACCGTAAGGAATCTATTGCAGCGTTTTCGATAAGTAAGAGTGTCGAACCAAACGAGGAGCAGAAGGTATTAAGTGATTCTGAGCAAGGAATAACTGCAAGCACTGAAAGATAACTTTTTAGGGGTTTTCTTGATATAAGCAACAGGAAAGTAAAAGCGAGCAAAGTAAAAGGCACTGGAGAGTAACAAGTGGCCCAATCCTTTCTGAGTAAAGGAGAGGCCTAGCAACTGAACTTATAAAGGCTAAAGTGTTCTTGAGGACACACGGGAGAGGTAGTCATGTGCTTTCGCCATATTCCGTATCGGTACTATGTGATGTGTTGATAAGTGTTGAGTGGGTGGATCTATGCTAGTACACCCTCTAGACTAAGATGAGTGCACTCTTATGATTAAACACCTTGCAAGCATCCGCAAATACAAGATAGTATTTAAGGTAAAAGCCTAACCATAGCAATACGATCGATGATCCATTGTTCCCTTGTGCAAAAGCGTGCGAACTTGGGTTCAGGTTTCTGTCACTCCGGCAACCCACCGTAAGCATTCTTTGTACACAATGTATTCCCCTAGGTCCTTAATAAGGCGAAGTGTTGAGTGTTCGACTCACACAACACCACTAGGACAATAAGAACACAACTTAAGTATCAAACAACACATATTACTTCAACATCATATGACTACTAACAACAAGACTTCTCCCATGCCCTCAAGAACTAAAGTAATTACTCACAAGACATAAAAGAGATCATGATCAGTGGAGATAGATGGATGATAAACAATCTGGACACAATGATATTTCTCCAACAAAACTCAATAGCATTGAACACAAAGTAGTAATCAACACCGATAGAGTAGAGAGGATAGATAGTACGGATTACAACACAAGTTGCAATTGTGAGATGAGATTGGATGAAGATGGAGATGGTGCTGATGTTGGGGATGATGTTGATGATGATCTCGATGATGCCCGTGACGATGGTGATGACGATGGCGATGATATCCCCTTCCGGGAGGTGATCTCCCCGGCGGAATCTGCCCGCCGGAGATGGCTTTTCTTCTCTGTAGGTTTCCGCCACGGAGTGGCGGCGGAACTCCGTAAACTCTCCCCCTTTTAGGGTTTCTGGATGACGAGGAGTATATAGGCCAGAGGGGGGAGCCTGGAGTGGGCCAGGGGCTCCAGGCGCCCTCCCAGCGCGGCCAGGGTGGGGGCCGCGCCAGGTGGCCGCCTGGGCACCCTGTGGCCCCCCTCTGGTTGCTATTTTGCATATCTTCGTGATCCTTCTGGAAAATACCCTCCGTCGATTTTCAGGTAATTTGGAGGTATTCTTCTTCAGCAACTCAGCGTCCACTTTTTACCGCTGAATCCTGCGTCTGTTGCTTCGGCACCGGAAAGTTGCAAACTGTGTAAAATAGGCCAAAACAACATAAGAACATCATCGTAATGTGAAATATATCAATGAATAAGGATTAATTACGATATAAAATAGTGATGCATTTTGGACGTATCAACACCCCCAAGCTTAGACCTCGCTTGTCCCCAAGCGAATACTGAGCTCGGTAAACCTGTCCACAAGTTTATAGAGTGAAGTGTCGATAAATAGAATACGGACAAGAAGCATCACAGTTTCTTCACCAAACTCAAATATCCTCAACAGCAATCTTCAACTCATAAGGCCCTTATAAAAGAGTGGTAACACTTATAATCGAAAGTAGGGCTAAGGAAACTCATCAAATCATGGCAAACATGTCCTTTGGTCAAAGAACAACTAATAGCTTTTACTTCTGCTCTTTCTCTTTATGTTTTGATGAGATTAATTGAAGCTTTTGAAAGAACATGTTATTAGGCAAGAAGTGAAAGTGTTAACACAAAGGAAGATGTTTGCTTTAGCTGGGCTTGACAAACAACTTACTTATCAAATGATAATGTCAACAAGGATATGATATGACAAATCTTAATGCAACTTTATATGAATGAATCCTCGTCAACATCAAATGTCTGCTCTCTTTAAGAATAGAAGGAAGTAGGAATAACTGACTCAACCTAAAACTAAGAGATAGGCCCTGCTCTAGGGAAGTAGGGAAAACTCATGTGCTATCCTTAAATCAAATAGAATGAAAACAAGTTTTGAGAGGTGCATGATTTGTCAACGAATGCTAATAGATAACTCAATTACTTCTCAAACTGGACAAGTTTCGAGGAACGGCTCCCGCACGGGGACGATCACATCCCCTTAATCTCCTTTGTTTATCACTGCCAAAAGTTTTCTGATTTCTCATGAACAAAGCGTGAAGGAGGGTTTGTTTGTTGTATTATCTTTTATGAGTCGGGCGCACTCATGCCAGTTCCTCCTCGTATTAGGGGTTTGCAGATTAGACATGCAATCCCGGGGTAAAACTTGTCCAACTTAAAAAGATCATGAATTAACTACTACTTCCTCATGAGCTAAAACAGGGGCACAAAATAGAAGATTTTGAACATTTAAGGATAACACATAAATTCTATACTTTAGGAGGTGGTAGTGGAATACCACGAATAGGAAGGTATGGTGGACTCATATGGAAGGTATTGGTTTAAGGGTATGGATGCACAAGCAGAATTCCGCTTAGTACAGAGTTTAGGCTAGCAAAGGCTTTGAGAGAACAGACAATTGATGATGACTAAGATGCAAAGCAATATAAAGCATAAACATTAAAATAAGCATAACACATCAAGTTGTCTTCCTTGTCAGCATAACACTTCAAGCATAATAACATAAAGGTTTTGGCTATGTCGCTACTTTAAGAAAAGCATGCTTGTTGTTATGACCAAAGCTATGTTTGCCAAGATTAAATAAAGTTTTCAAAGCCATACCTGATATAAGGTCAATACTCCCCATAAGAATCATCATATAAGGTCGATTGCGTGAAGAGACTACCGAGTGCAGCAAGGGAACCAATAGACTTCTCATTAATATTCCATCATAGACGACTCCACACTCACGGATACAATCACAGAAGGATTGATAGACCTCAATGCACACACCTATTTCATCTAATAACCTCCCTAGACATGATACGACTCTACTTGACTCTAAAAGACAAAAGATAAAGATAAAGATACCGGGCACTCCCCCAAGCTTGGAACAAGCCAAGGGGATGCCATTACCCAAGGAGATTTCACTCCTCATTCTTTTTGACGTTGATTCTTCAAATCTCTTATGACATGGCGAAGGGTTTGGTTTTCCTTCTCCAAGATCTCCACTTGTACCTTTAGTACACGGAAATCTTCGCACAGCTGATTGGTGATGCGATAAGCCTCGGAGATGGTGGAGAGCGTACGTTGATCTTCAAGTGAAGTAGAGGGCCTCGAAAGGTTAAGAGAAAGATCATAATGAGGTTGGACAGATCCCACCATGATGGGATTGCTTGGGCCTCCTTGTTGTTGGGCAGTGATAGTCTTGACTTCCTCCCTCACTGAGCACTCCATCTCCGCTTGTCTTGCGGCAATCTCTTCTTCGGTAGCCCAGTCAACGTGCTTCCCTTGATTAAGATCCTTCTGGACTTGACGTAGACGCCATCCCAAGAAGTCCTCTCCGCTCGAGCCACAAGAAGACATCTCTAACAATAACTTTTTACCCTGGCAGAAACAGATCAAAAAGAAAACACACGAAATCGCGAGATACGTTGCCGAAACAATCCGGGCAAATATATAGCAAAAATTTCTGCACAGAAAGGAAGGTAACAAGCTAAAGTGGGGTCGAAGACGGACTCCTGGGTGCCCAGGCGGCCTCCCGGCGCGGCCAGGAGGTAGGCCGCGCCAGGGGGGCGCCTGGGCCCCCTGGAGCTTGTCTCCGGCTCCACTTAGGCTTAGAATTTTCCTAATTTTGCAAAAACTCATAATATGGAACTTTTATGGCGGTTCGCGATGTTTCCTTACCGTAATACATACCTTTTCTTATTCTGCTTCTGCTGGTGTCTGAAACAGGGCTGCAATATGTTCTTCGTGAGTTGTTGTGTATATCATATTCACATCAACATTGACAGGGTCTCCTGCTATGTAATGCTTAAGTCTTTGCCCATTCACAACTTGAGGTTTGGTGCCTTCAAAATTGTTAATCTTGATTGCACCAGACCGATAGACTTCTTCAATATGAAATGGCCCTTCCCACCTGGAAAGTAGTTTGCCTGGAGAAAACCTGAAACGGGATCTAAACAACAAAACTTTATCACCAACATTAAATTCACGTTTCAGAATCCTCCTATCATGCCACTTCTTTACCTTTTCCTTGAACATTTTAGCGCTCTCGTAAGCTTCACTTCTCCACTCATCTAGAGAAGTCAAGTTCATGAGACGCTTCTCACCAGCTAACTTTGGGTCATCATTAAGCTCTCTAACAGCCCAGAAAGCTTTGTGCTCTAATTCTAATGGCAAATGGCAAGCCTTGCCATAAACCATCTTATAGGGGGACATGCCCATGGGGTTTTTGTAAGCAGTTCTATACGCCCACAAAGCATCTCCTAACTTATTTGACCAGCCCTTTCTATTTATGTTTACTGTCTTCTATAAGATCAACTTGATCTCTCTATGGGTGAGCTCAACTTGCCCACTAGTTTGAGGATGGTACGGTGAAGCAATTCTATGATTGACATCGTACTTGGCTAAAGCTTTTCTGAAAGCTCCATGCGTGAAGTGTGATCCTCCATCAGTCATGAGATACCTAGGTACACCAAACCTAGGGAAAATCACATCTTTGAGCATTTTCAAAGATGTCTTGTGATCAGCACTTTCAGTGGGGATTGCTTCAACCCACTTGGTCACATAATCAACAGCTACTAAAATGTGAGTGTACTTGTGCGAAGAAGGAAAAGGACCCATAAAATCAAAACCCCAGCAATCAAAAGGTTCAATCACTAGTGAGTAATTCATAGGCATCTCATTCCTTCTACTAATGTTACCAACTCTCTGACATTTATCACAGGCTAAAACATAATTTCTAGCATCCTTAAAGAGAGTAGGCCAATAAAAACCTGATTGAAGAACCTTATGTGCGGTCCTCTCACCGGCATGATGTCCTCCATAGGGACTATAATGACATTGTCTGAGAATGTCCTTCTGCTCATGTTCCGGTATGCATCTTCTCACGATCCCGTCTGGACCTTCTTTGAAAAGATGTGGGTCATCCCAAAAGTAGTGCCTAAAATCATGAAAGAACTTCTTCCTTTGCTGAAATGTTAAACCTGGAGGCAAATACTTCGCAACGATAAAATTAGCATAATCTGCAAACCAAGGATCGGAAAGAGATTGTACTTTTACAACGGCAAGTTGCTCGTCTGGAAAACTGTCGTTGACTGGGATGGGATCATGCGGTATATCTTCCATCCTTGAAAGATTGTCCGCCACCGGATTGTCTTCTCCTTTCCTATCAACAATCTGCAAATCAAATTCTTGAAGAAGGAGTACCCATCTGATAAGTCTTGGCTTGGCATCCTTCTTTGTCATAAGGTACTTAATGGCAGCATGGTCACTATGAATAATAACTTTGGAATCAACAATATACTGCCTAAACTTATCACAAGCAAACACTACAGCTAAGAATTCCTTCTTAGTAGTAGCATAATTCTTTTGAGCACTATCAAGGGTTTTACAAGCATAATGTATAACATTCAATTTCTTATCAACCATTTTCCCTAAAACAGCTCCAACAGCAAAATCACTAGCATCGCACATAATCTCAAAAGGTAAATTCCAGCCAGGTGGTTGTACTATAGGAGCAGTTATTAAAGCTTTCTTAAGAACTTCAAAAGCCTCCTTACAATCTTCATCAAATACAAAAGGAACGTCCTTCTGGAGAAGATTAGTGAGGGGTCTCGAAGTCTTAGAAAAGTCTTTAATAAATCTTCTATAGAAACCAGCATGACCGAGAAAACTGCGAATACCTTTGATGTCCCTTGGATAGGGCATCCTCTCAATTGCTTCGATCTTGGCCTTGTCCACCTCAATTCCCCTTTCGGAAATCTTGTGACCAAGAACAATTCCTTCGTTAACCATGAAGTGGCACTTCTCCCAGTTGAGTACCAGATTTGTCTCCTCACATCTCTGCAAAACTTTATTAAGGTTGTGGAGACAATGGTCAAAGGAAGTTCCATAGACGGAGAAATCGTCCATGAAGACTTCCACAATCTCCTCACAGAAACCATGAAAGATAGCAGACATACACCTTTGAAAAGTAGCAGGGGCATTACATAAACCAAAAGGCATATGCCTGTAAGCATAAGTACCATAGGGACAAGTAAAAGTGGTCTTCTCTTGATCAGC
Organism: Secale cereale; assembly: GCA_902687465.1. Taxonomy (NCBI): domain Eukaryota; kingdom Viridiplantae; phylum Streptophyta; class Magnoliopsida; order Poales; family Poaceae; genus Secale; species Secale cereale. Next base: position 454,509,918 of record LR738714.1, read on the forward strand.
AGTGTTAACATGAATTTGAGAGAAGCCAGAATAACCATCGAGGTAACAAAAGTGGGTATTTTTGGATAACCTTTCAAGCATTTGGTCGATGAATGGCAACGGGTAGTGATCCTTCCGGGTTGCCTTGTTCAGCTTCTTGTAATCAATACACATTCTATATCCAATAATAATTCTCTGAGGTATTAGTTCATTCTTATCATTAGGAACCACAATTGTACCTCCTTTCTTAGGAACACAATGTACCGGGCTTACCCACTTACTATCAGCTATAGGGTAGATAATACCTGCGGCTAGAAGCTTGAGAATCTCAGTTCTTACAACATCCATCATCTTCGGGTTCAACCGTCGTTGATGATCAACAACTGGTTTAGCATCGGGCTCAAGGTTGACAGTATGTTGACAGATAGATGGACTAATCCCCTTAAGGTCATCAAGGGTATAGCCAATTGCACCTCGGTGTTTACGAAGTACTTCCAATAGTCTCTCTTCTTCATATCCTGAAAGGTTAGAGTTGATAATAATAGGATATACTTTCTTTTCATATAAATAAGCATACTTGAGCGTATCGGGAAGAGGTTTAAGATCGAACACGAGGTCTTCTTTTGGTTTTGATAAAATTCCCAAAGGTTCAACCGGAAGGTTGTGCTTCAGGATAGCAGGTTCTCTCAAGAATATTTCATCTAGTTCATTTCTTTCCTGCATATGCAAATCATTCTCGTGGTCCTCCATATATTGTTGCAAAGGATCATTAGGGGGGATAGCAATAGAAGCAATACTTTCAATAATTTTATCATCACTAGGTAAATCGGTACCACGAGGCTGCTTAGAGAACTTAGAAAAGTTAAATTCATATGGCTCACCATTGAATTCAACAGAAACTTTACCTTTCTTGCAATCTATTATAGCTCCACAAGTTCTGAGAAAAGGTCTACCAAAAATAATAGGACAAAAATTGTCCCTCACTGAACCAAGTACTAGAAAGTCGGTAGGGTATTTTACCTTTCCACATAGGACTTCAACGTCTCTCACAATTCCGATAGGAGAGATAGTTGCTCTGTTTGCAAGATGAATGGTAACATCAACTTCTTCAAGTTCACAAGGTGAAATCTCACCGATGATCTCTTGATAAAGTGAATAGGGGATAGCACTAGCACTCGATCCCAAATCGCATAGCCCATAATAATTGTGATCTCCTATTTTAACAGATACTACTGGAGTACCTGAAATTGGGCCTTTATTCTTGGCTGTGACGAGGTTAGTGGAAACAGCACAAAAATTTACATTGGAATCCAAAACATCATTAGTAACAAGGTCTTTAACCAATGCAACTTGAGGATCGACCTTGATCTGGTCCTCAGGCTCATCAATTCTTCTCTCACTTTTATTTATTATGCCTGTCACAAGAGAGTGCTCCCTCATCCTTTCGGGAAAAGGAGGCTTTTCATATTTAACTGCAGGCAAAATAGGGTCAGCAACATGAATATCAACAGGTAACTCTTTGAAAGGTTCATGATGATGATCTCTCTTCTTTTTAAAAGAATCAACGTGAGAGGCAAAATCCTTACAGAAATCAATCATTAGATGGGAATCAAGACCAATCTTAGAGCAAAAGGTATTGAAGTAATCAGTTTTCACATAGCTCTCAATATAATCATGCTCATAATTTATAGAGGGTTCAATACCTTTATCGATTTCCCAATCTTCGGTATTCCTCTGGATCCTTTCAATGAGATCCCACCTTTCTTCAACGCTCTTTGTCTGAAATACCCCACTAGAGGAGGCATCCAGCATCTCCTTATCCTGACGAGAAAGCCTGGCATAAAAATTTGTAAGAATAATTTTCTTGGGGAGCTCATGAATAGGACATTTGAGCATTAGGGACTTCAATCTCCCCCAAGCTTGAGCAATGCTTTCTCCGTCACGAGACCTAAAGTTATAGATATAGTTCTTGTCTCGATGAATTTCATGAAGAGGATAAAACTTGGTATAAAAGAGAGACATAAGCTCTTGCCAATCAAGCAAGTGTGAGTTATCGAGAAGCTTATACCAATCTGAAGCTTTATCTATAAGCGATACGGAGAACAATTTCCTCATGACAAACTCCATTGATACACGTGCAAGCTTAAATAATGAACATAGTTGTGATAGATATAGCAAGTGTTCACCGGGATGTCTGTCTCTAGCATAACGATTAGCCAAAACATAATCGATAATACCAGCTGGTATTTTATAGGGCACAATTTCAGTAGGGGGAGAAGCAACCACCACAGATGTGGGGCGTCTTCCCACAAGCAACGATCCAATAGCAAGGTTGTCCATAAGGAAAATAAAAACAGAAATATAAAAACTTCCTTACCAGCTTCACTTACCAATAGCGCTACACTCCCCGGCAACAGCGCCAGAAAACGGTACTTGATGACCCACAACCGTAAGGGATCTATTGCATCGTTTTCGATAAGTAAGAGTGTCGAACCCAACGAGGAGCATAAGGTATTGATAAGTGATTCCGAGCAAGGAATAACTGCAAGCACTGAAACATAACTTTTTAGGGGTTTTCTTGATATAAGCAACATGAAAGTAAAAGCGAGCATAGTAAAAGGCACTGCAGAGTAACAAGTGGCCCAATCCTTTCTGAGCAAAGGAGAGGCCTAGCAACTGAACTTATAAAGGCTAAAGTGTTCTTGAGGACACACGGGAGAGGTAGTCATGTGCTTTCGCCATATTCCGTATCGGTACTATGTGATGTGTTGATAAGTGTTGAGTGGGTGGATCTATGCTAGTACACCCTCTAGACTAAGATGAGTGCACTCTTATGATTAAACACCTTGCAAGCATCCGCAAATACAAGATAGTATTTAAGGCAAAAGCCTAACCATAGCAATACGATCGATGATCCATTGTTCCCTTGTGCAAAAGCGTGCGAACTGGGGTTCAGGTTTCTGTCACTCCGGCAACCCACCGTAAGCATTCTTTGTACACAATGTATTCCCCTAGGTCCTTAATAAGGCGAAGTGTTGAGTGTTCGACTCACACAACACCACTAGGAAAATAACAACACAACTTAAGTATCAAACAACACATATTACTTCAACATCATATGACTACTAACAACAAGACTTCTCCCATGCCCTCAAGAACTAAAGTAACTACTCACAAGACATAAAAGAGATCATGATCAGTGGAGATAGATGGATGATAAACAATCTGGACACAATGATATTTCTCCAACAAAACTCAATAGCATTCACCACAAAGTAGTAATCAACACCGATAGAGTAGAGGGGATAGATAGTACGGATTACAACACAAGTTGCAATTGTGAGATGAGATTGGATGAAGATGGAGATGGTGCTGATGTTGGGGATGATGTTGATGATGATCTTGATGATGCCCGTGACGATGGTGATGATGATGGCGATGATCTCCCCTTCCGGGAGGTGATCTCCCCGGTGGAATCTGCCCGCCGGAGATGGCTTTTCTTCTCTGTAGGTTTCCGCCACGGAGCGGCGGCGGAACTCCTTAAACTCTCCCCTTTTAGGGTTTCTGGATGACGAGGAGTATATAGGCCAGAGGGGGGAGCCTGGAGTGGTCCAGGGGCTCCAAGCTTCCTCTCGGCGCGACCAGGGTGTGGGCCGCGCCAGGTGGCCGCCTGGGCACCCTGTGGCCCCCCTCTGGTTGCTCTTTTGCGTATCTTCGTGATCCTTCTGGAAAATACCCTCCGTCGGTTTTCAGGTAATTTAGAGGTATTCTTCTTCAGCAACTCAGCGTCCACTTTTTACCGCTGAATCCTGCGTCTGCTGCTTCGGCACCGGAAAGTTGCAAACTGTGTAAAATAGGCCAAAACAACATAAGAACATCATCGTAATGTGAAATATATCAATGAATAAGGATGAATTACGATATAAAATAGTGATGCATTTTGGACGTATCAGGTGGCCGTGACAAGAACTCTCATCGACGGCGACGCCGGCCTCAACATCCTCTCTCCCGAAGCCTTCGGTCATCTGCCTGTTTCCTACAGGCAGCTCATTCCCACCAAGCCCTTCTCGGGGGTCGCGGGCTCGGCCGTTCCGCTCGGCCAGATCCGCCTCTCGGTCACCTTCGGCACACCGGCTAACTACCGGACTGAGCTCATCGATTTTGACGTTGCGCCCATCCACCTACCGTACAACGCCGTCCTCGGCTTCCCAGCCTTGGCAAAGTTCATGGCGGCGACTCACCCGGGCTACAACACCGTCAAGATACCCGGGAGCAGCGGCGTCATCACCATCAAAGGGGACCCTAAGGCCGCCCTTCAGGTCCTTGGGCACTCTTACAAGGCCGCCGCTGCCGCAGCTCACCCAAGGGCGAAGGGGGCTCCGGAACCTCCGGAGGGCACGCCTGCCAAGAAGAAGCAGCTCTTTTCTCAGGACCCCGCCGAGACGAAGCAAGTGCCCGCCGACGAAGAAGGCTCAGGAGCCACCTTCACCATCGGCATAGGCATGGATCCAGAGCAAGAGGCGGCGCTGGTCAGCTTCCTCGGGGCCAACAAGGATGTGTTCGCCTGGAAGGCCGCAGATTTGGTCGGGGTGCCTAGGCATGTCATTGAGCATCTCCTCACGGTGTGCCCCACCGCACACCCTATCAAGCAGAAGGCGTGCAGACAAGCCCCGGAGAAGCAGGCCTTCATCGTCCAGGAGGTTAGGAAGCTGGAGGAAGAAGGTGTCGTACGGTAAGTACGGCACCCAGAGTGGCTGGCCAATCCCGTCATCGTCCCGAAGAAAGGAGGCAAGGAACGCATGTGCGTCGACTTCACGAGCCTCAACAAGTTCTGCCCTCAGGACCCCTTCCCTCTTCCGCGCATCGACCAAATCGTCGAATGCAGAGGCCTACGTCGATGACATCGTGGTTAAGACCAAGGAAGCCACGACCCACATCCAGGACTTAGAAGAAACATTCGCCAACCCACGCAAGGTTAGGCTGTGCCTCAACCCGGAGAAGTGCGTGTTCGGCGTACCCTCCGGCAAGTTTCAAGGGTTCCTGGTTTTGCACCGGGGCATTGAGGCCAACCCGGAGAAGATCAAGGCCATCGAGAAAATGAGGCCGCCCACAAACCTGAAGGAAATGCAGAAGCTCGCCGGATGTGTGACATACCTGGGGCGCTTCATCTCTATGCTCGGGGAACGCGCCCTCCCGTTCTTCAAGCTGATGAAGAAGAAAGGGCACTTTGAGTGGACTTCGGAGGCCGACGCCGCTTTCCGGGATCTCAAGGAATACCTCACCAGCTCACCGGTTATGGTAGCACCACGACCCTTGGAGCCCATGACACTCTACCTCGCCGCAACGCCTCATTCCGCCAGCACAGCACTGGTCGTGGAGCGCGAGGAAAGGCTCCTGATCCCAAGGCCACCGGGCGGCTCAGCACCATTAGGACCCGCGCCGCCCCTGACGCTGCCTCAGGGGCGGATTCGATCGCGGGCACCGACGGCCCCACCGCTCAGCAAGGAGCTCCAAAGGCTCCTGAGGCGCCAGCGGACCCTGCTGCGCCAACCCTCGTGGAGCACTCGGTGTACTTCATCAGCACAGTACTGCGCGACGCGCGTTCGCGCTACCCGATGCCCCAGAAGCTGCTCTTGGCGCTCCTCGTCGCCTCCAGGAAGCTGCGCCACTACTTCTAAGGCCGCCCCATCAAGGTTGTTTCGTCGTATCCCCTCGAGAAGGTGCTGCGGGGCCCGAATGTCCTCAGGAGGGTCGCCGAGTGGAACATCGAGCTTCAAGCGTTCCAGCTGGAATTCAGCACCACGCGGGTGATCAAGGGAGCAACTCTAGCAGACTTCATGGCGGAACGGACTGACGCGCCGAAGTGAGGGGTCAACAAAGACCGTTCGCTGGCCCCCAGTGATGAAGACCCAGACGGATGGGTAGTGTACTTCGACGGCGCCTTCTCACGCCTCGGCGCGGGGGCTAGCGCCGTGTTGGTATCTCCCACTTAGGATAAGTTGTACTACGCTGTGTAGCTCTGCTTCCAGCAGGGCGAGAAGGTCTCCAACAACATCGCTGAGTACGAGGGCCTGATTGCCGGGCTCAAGGCCGCCACCGCGCTGGGGGTCAAGCGTCTCACCATCAGGGGCGATTCGCAACTCCTCGTCGACTTCTCCAACAAGAAGTACAAGCCCAAGGATGAGCACATGGGGGCATGCATGGAGGAGGTGCGCAGGATGGAGAAGCGATTCCAAGGGCTGAAGGTGCAACACGTGCCGAGAGGCACCAACAAAGAAGCGGACGACATTGCCAAGCGAGCCTCCAAACGGGAGCCTCAAAGGCCAGGCGTCATCGAGGAGCAGCTACTCAAGCCGTCAGCAGCACCATCAGCTCCCGAGCCGGCCTCCCCTCGACAGGGGTCACCGGTGGCGCCCCCGGACGGTGCCCCGCCCTGCGGCCCACCTTCCGGAGCCCGCCTGTTGCTCGCTTTGGAGCCCGAGGAGGGTTGCTAGACCCAAGAACTCAAGATGTACCTACAACACGATGCCCTGGCGGACAAAGAAGAAGACGCAGAGCGCGTGGTCCAACATGCCTCAGCTTACTGCATCCAAGACATTGAACTCTACAGGAGGCGCCCCAATGACGTCTCGCTAAAATGCATCTCGAGGAAGCAAGGGCGCGAGCTGCTGGCTGATATCCACGGTGGAGACTGTGGCCATCACTCATCGTCCCGCACCCTCGTGGGCAAGGCCTTCCGCAGCGGCTTCTACTGGCCCACGGCGCTCACCGACGCCACGGAGCTCGTGCGAGCTTGCGAGGCGTGCCAGTTTCACGCCAAGCAGATCCACTAGCCGGCGCAAGGCCTCCAGACGATTCTGCTTTCCTGGCCCTTCGCGGTCAGGGGATTGGACATCCTAGGTCCATTTCCTCGGGCAACAGGGGGCTAATGCTTCCTGTATGTCGCCATCGACAAATTCACCAAATGGGCAGAAGTGGAGCCTGTTCGCGCGATCCCAGCCGGGTCAGCTGTCAAGTTCATCCAGGGCCTCGTTAGGCGATTCGGGGTCCCCAATCACATATAACGGTTCGCAGTTCACAAGTAATATCTTCATGTCATATTGTGCTAACCTTGGAACACAGATCTGCTACGCTTCGGTGGCCCACCCCAGGAGCAACGGCCAGGCCAAATGCGCCAACACGGAAGTCTTGCGTGGCCTCAAGACGCGCATCTTCAAGAAGAAGCTTGAGGCTTGCGGCAGGGGCTGGATCGACGAACTCCAGTCCATGCTGTGGTCAATCCGAACCACTGCCACGAAACATATGGGGGAGACTCCCTTCTTTCTCGTCTATGGGGTGGAGGCGGTCCTCCCTCACGAGGTCAAGCATCGCTCCCCATGGGTCTTGGCCTTCAATGAGGAATGCCAGGACGCCGCCTGGCAGATGGACCTCGTGCTCGGCGAGGAGGGCCGCCGCCGAGTTGCCCTCAGGGCGGGACGTTACCAGCAGGCGCTGCGGCGGTACCACTGTCGCGGCGTCCGCGCAAGAACACTTGAAGTTGGTGACTTGGTCCTGAGGCGGGTCCTCTCCCGTGAGGGGCTACACAAGCTCTCGCCCATGTGGGAGGGCCCGTTCAGAATCGCCCGTGTCTCTAGGCCTGGTGATGTGCGCCTGGAGACGCATGATGGGATACCTATCCAGAATTCCTGGAACATCGAACACCTCAGGAGGTTCTATCCATAATCAAGGCTCCGTGCCCGTGAAGGTCTCCTCCTGTGACACTCTCACGTAATAATGAGTTGGGGCTGTACACGCCTCGGAGTCTCCTATGTGTTGCCTACGGGCCCTCAGACGGGGCTCCCACCAACGCCCCAGTGGCAGTCCTTAGCTCCGCGTTGGGAAGAAGACGTAGTGTAGGGGTCGGACGCAACCTTTTTTCCTTTTTGCTTGGTGTTTGGCTGTCAGCCTTTTCTACTTCCTTGGCTATCAACCCTTCCTCTACCCCATGCTATGAAGTTCTCGTGTTTCTCGTGCTTCCTGCATTTTGTTGAGAGTTTTGTGTTTGGGATCTTTCTCGCCGGTTTTAAGTTCAGCTACGCCACTCGCTCTTCTTCGCGCGCCTCGCACGTGGGGGCTGGGGCACAGTCGGTCACCGGCCCTCGTCCACCGTGGCCCCGTGACCTCGCCTGGCCAAGCCTGCTCAGGCTCTGGCATCGGGCTTCTCAGTCCACGCAACCTATCTACCGAGCCATGCAGGCTTTGGTGCTCTAACCCGCGCTCAGCATTCTCAGCAGATCTCAGCGATTGATCCCCGCTCGGGGGCTGTACGAGCCCGTCAGACTCGTCCGCCTCGTCACGACCCGATGGGGCTCATGATGCCGGAGTTAGGAGGACTCCACCTCAGGACGACATGACGCATAAAAGCTAAGTGATCTCACCTAGGAAACAAAAGCATGACAACGAGTCCTCGCTTCTTACATACATCACAACCCATTACACGCCTCCTCAAGGCAACTTGAAATTTTGATGCAGGAAGGACATGAAGGAAAAGAAAGTAGAAGAAGCAGAAGCCGCTCCCGCTCATTCGGAGTCCTCCAGTTCCTCTGGCTTCACCGAACCACGGCGGCGCGGCGATCCCCTCTCCTCGCCGTACCGAGCTCGGCGGCGTGGTGGTTCGTCGCGGCCACCACTGTTGGAGGAGCTGCTGCTGCCACAGAGGGGGCCCCATGGCGCCCCCAGGACTGAGGTCGTCTCCGGAGGAGGAACTGCTCCTCCGGACGTCTTCCCCGTCGTCCTCCTCGTCATCAGCCTCGGGACAGCACCCAAGGCACCTCCCTTCCTCCGAGAAGACCCTGACGAACAACGTGGAGACGCCATCGTACCTGAAGTGGAGCGCACACCTCCCCTATAGCCGACGTGCGCGGGCAAACGACTGCTAGCCGCGCTCCAGGAACACATCGCCCGAGGGAGCCACATCAACCTCCACCCAGGACGCACCACTGCAGCAACCGTTGGTCTGCATCCATATACCTCCAAGGCCTCCGGCCGGTAACACGTCGCCAAACGAGCGATGAAGCCTGAGCCACGGGCCGCCTGGCTTCTTCGCCCACACCATGAACTCCGACGACACGTCGAAGGAATGGAGTTGTGGGCGTGGAGGACGCGCGACCAGCAGGCACCGTTGCACGCCCCCTCTTCCTTCGCGGCTGCGACCACCTTCACCACGGGAGGATGTCCCACGCCGTCCACTGGCGGCCGTGGCTGGGCTCAGAAGGCCGCGCCCGCCTCCCTGAGAAGCCACTGCGGGCGCAGCGGCATACTTGCGGGGACGACCGCGAGCCCTCTTCGGCGGCAATGTGACTGGATGCTTCGGGGTCTTCCCCTTCTCCACGGTGGATGGCTTCCTCGGCAGCGCCATGAAGATCTTGCGAAAAGAGAGAGAGAGCGATGAACAAGCAAGGAGAAGAATGCGCTGGCTTGGAAATGGCCTGGGGCTCCCCCCTAGTCCCATTTATAGGGCGGAGGAGCCCAACCGCCAGCCAATAGCGTCGCAGCCATTACGCCCTCGTCGCCTGCGCCAAGGAGTTGTCAAGTCGCACGATCACCAAGGCTGCATGGGAAGCGGAGCCGCCACGTTCCATCCAATAATCGAACGCCGACCTGGCCCGCAGCCTTTCAGGGCCCGCGGCGCTTCGTCCTTGACTAAGGCTTCGCCCCGAAGCCAACTCCGCGCGCGCCTTGGGCCTGGGGGCTACTGTCGGTGTACTGGGAACCAGGGTACCCAGACTTGATTGTCTGCGGGCCGCGACGAGCTCCTACTACGGCCTGGTACGGCCCAGCTGATCGACCAGCTGCCCAAGACCCTCGCGAGGGAGCCAAGCCTCGCGAGGAGAACGACGTCAAGACCTCCCCAGGAGCAGCCTCAACAAGGTGCTCCAGAGGGGCGAAGAATCCAAAGCCAAGCCTGCCTGAGGAGGAGGCAGTGATATCAGCAGTGACGCACCGCGCCAGCGGGTGCCAGCGCACGCCAGCGGCGCAGTTACCATTTCGGTGCAAGGGGGACAGCGCAGCTGCAAGTTCCCCAGGAGCGGGGCAAAGGTTTCCTCATTGGTGCAACGAGACCGAAGACTGCAAGGACGACAAGGAGGATGTCATCGTCGAGCCCACCACCGCGTCATCGCCTGATCCTTTTGCATGCGAAGACTGCTTTTGTCAGGGTAGGAACTGTTGGGGAACGTAGCAGAATTAAAAAAAATTCCTACGCTTCACCAAGATCAATCTAAGGAGTCATCTAGCAACGAGCATAAAGGAGTGCATCTACATACCCTTTGTAGATCGCGAGCGGAAGCGTTCGAAGGAACGTGGATGATGGAGTCGTACTCATCGTGATCCCTATCACCGATGATCCCAGCACCGAACGGACGGCACCTCCGTGTTCAACACACGTATGGTACAACGACGTCTCCTCCCTCTTGATCCATCAAGGGGAGGAGAGGTTGATGGAGATCCAGCAGCACGACGGCGTGGTGGTGGATGCAATGGGAAAAGCTGCAGGGCTTCGCCAAGAGCCTGCGGGAGGAGGGAGAGGTGTAACGAGGGGGGGGAGAGGCGCCAGGGGCTGAGGTGCGGCTGCGCTCTCTTCCCCCACTATATATACGGGCCAGGGGGGCGCCGGCCCTAGGAGATTGGATCTCCTAGGGGGGCGGCGGCCATGGGGGTGGCTTGCCCCCCCCCAAGCCTAGGGGGGCGCCCCCCACCCCTTGGGTTCCCAACCCTAGGCGCAGGGGGAGGCCCAAGGGGGGTGCGCCAGCCCACTAGGGGCTGGTCCCCATCCCCCTACGGCCCATGGGGACCTCCGGGACGGGTGGCCCCACCCGGTGGATCCCCGGGACCCTTCCGGTGGTCCCGGTACACTACTGGTGACCCCCAGAACTCTCCCGATGGCCGAAACTGGACTTCCTATATATCATTTTTTACCTCCGGACCATTCCGAAACTCCTCGTGATGTCCGGGATCTCATCCGGGACTCCGAACAACATTCAGGTTACCGTGTGCATATATCTCTACAACCCTAGCGTCACCGAACCTTAAGTGTGTAGACCCTACGAGTTCGGGAGACACGTAGACATGACCGAGACGACTCTCCGGTCAATAACCAATAGCGGGATCTGGATACCCATGTTGGTTCCCACGTGTTCCTCGATGATCTCATTGGATGAACCACGATGTCAAGGATTCACTCAATCCCGTATGCAATTCCCTTTGTCCATCGGTACGGTACTTGCCCGAGATTCGATCCTCGGTATACCGATACCTTGTTCAATATCGTCATGGCAAGTCTCTTTACTCGTTCTGTAATCCATCATCCCGTGACTAACTCCTTAGTCACATTGAGCTCATTATGATGATGTCTTACCGAGTGGGCCCAGAGATACCTCTCCGTCATAGGGAGTGACAAATCCCAGTCTCGGTTTGTGCCAACCCAACAGACACTTTCGGAGATACCCGTTGCGTACCTTTATAGCCACCCAGTTACATTGTGACGTTTGTCACACCCAAAGTATTCCTACGGTATCTGGGAGTTGCACAACCTCATGGTCTAAGGAAAAGATACTTGACATTGGAAAAGCTTTAGCATTACAAACTACAACGATCTTGTGCTAGGCTTAGGATTGGGTCTCGTCCATCACATCATTCTCCTAATGATGTGATCCCGTTATCAATGACATCCAATGTCCATGGTCAGGAAACCGTGACCATCTGTTGATCAACGAGCTAGTAACTAGAGGCTTACTAGGGACACGTTGTGGTCTGTGTATTCACGCATGTATCACTGTTTCCGTATAATACAATTCAAGCATAAACAACAGACAATTATCATGAACAAGGAAATATAATAATAACCATTTTATTATTGCCTCTAGGGCATATTTCCAACAGTCTCCCACTTGCACTAAAGTCAATAATCTAGTTACATTGTGATGAATCGAACACCCATAGAGTTCTGGTGTTGATCATGTTTTGCTCGTGGAAGAGGTTTAGTCAACAGATCTGCGACATTCAGATCTGTATGCACTTTACAAATATCTATGTCTCCATCTTGACCATAATTCCGGATGGAGTTGAAACGGCGCTTGATGTGCTCGGTCTTCTTGTGAAACCTGGGCTCCTTGGCAATGGCAATAGCTCCAGTGTTGTCACAGAAGAGAGTCATCGGGCTTGACGCGCTTGGAATGACTCCTAGATCGGTGATGAACTCCTTCATCCAGACTCCTTCCTGCGCTGCTTCGCAAGCAGCTATGTACTCCGCTTCACATGTAGAATGCGCCACAACGCTCTGCTTGCAACTGCACCAGCTAACTGCTCCACCATTCAAAATATACACGTATCCGGTTTGTGACTTGGAGTCATCCAGATCTGTGTCGAAGCTAGCATCGACGTAACCCTTTACTACGAGCTCTTCGTCACCTCCATAAACGAGAAACATATCCTTAGTCCTTTTCAGGTACTTCAGGATGTTCTTGACCGCTGTCTAGTGTTCCATACAGGGATCACTTTGGTACCTCCCTACCAAACTTATGGCAAGGTTCACATCAGGTCTGGTACACAGCATGGCATACATAATAGATCCTATGGCTGAGGCATAGGGGATGACACTCATCTTTTCTCTATCTTCTGCCGTGGTCGGGGATTGAGCCGTGCTCAATCTCATACCTCGCAATACAGGCAAGAACCCTTTCTTGGACTGATCCATATTGAACTTCTTCAATATCTTGTCAAGTTATGTGCTTTGTGAAAGACCAATGAGGCGTCTCGATCTATCTCTATACATCTTGATGCCTAATATATAAGAAGCTTCTCCAAGGTCCTTCATTGAAAAACTCTTATTCAAGTAGACCTTTATGCTCTCCAAGAATTCTATATCATTTCCCATCAGCAGTGTGTCATCCACATATAATATGAGAAATGCTACAGAGCTCCCACTCACTTTCTTGCAAATACAGGTTTCTCCCCAAGTCTGTATAAAACCAAACGCTTTGATCACATCGTTAAAGCGAATATTCCAACTCCGAGATGCTTGCACCAGCCCGTAGATCGAGCGCTGGAGCTTGCATACCTTGTTAGCATTCTCAGGATCGATGAAACCTTCCGGCTGCATCATATACAGCTCTTCCTTGAGGAAGCCATTAAGGAATACTGTTTTGACGTCCATTTTCCATATCTCATAATCATAGAATGCAGCAATTGCTAACATGATTCGGACGGACTTCAGCATCGCTATGGGAGAGAAAGTCTCGTCGTAGTCAATCCCTTGAACTTGTCGATAACCTTTAGCGACAAGCCGAGCCTTATAGATGGTCACATTACCATCCGCGTCAGTCTTCTTCTTGAATATCCATTTATTTTCTATGGCGTGCCGATCATCGAGCAAGTCCACCAAAGTCCATACTTTGTTTTCATACATGGATCCTATCTCGGATTTCATGGCTTCAAGCCATTTGTTGGAATCCGGGCCCGCCATCGCTTCTTCATAGTTCGAAGGTTCACCGTTGTCTAATAACATGATTTCCATGACAGGTGTGACGCTCCCGATTTGTCTGTACACTAATCATGCACGCAAATGTGTACGACCAAGATCAGGGACTCACTTGAAGATATCACAACACAACTCTAGACACAAATTAAAATAATATAAGCTTTATATTACAAGCCAGGGGCCTCGAGGGCTCGAATACATAAGCTCGAATACACAAGAGTCAGCGGGAGCAATAATATCTGAGTACAGACATAAGTTAAACAAGTTTGCCTTAAGAAGGCTAGCACAAAAGTAACAACGATCGAAAAGGCAAGGCCTCCTGCCTGGGACCTCCTAACTACTCCTCGAAGTCGAACTCCACGTAGAAACATCCTCGGGATCTTCTGGCTCCTGGACTCCATCAATCTGGTTGCATCATCCGAGAAGAAGGAACAAAAGGGGGGAAAGGGGGAGCAAAGCAACCGTGAGTACTCATCCAAAGTACTCGCAAGCAAGGATCTATACTACATATGCAAAGATATCAGTGTAAAGGGGTAATATCTGTGGGCTAAACTGCAGAATGCTAGAATAAGAGGGGGATAGCTAATCCAAACGAAGACTATGCTTCTGGCAACCTTCATCTTGCAGCAGTAGAAGAGAGTAGATGGAATAGTAACAAGTGTCAAAGCTTCTGGCAGCCTCCGTCTTGAGTAGCTGAAGAGTTCACCAAGTAACATCGTATAGCATAATCCTACCCGGCGATCCTCCCCTCGTCGCCCTGTGGGAAAGCGATCACCAGGTTGTATCTGGAACTTGTCTGGGTGTGTTTTATTAAGTATCCAGTTCTAGTTGTCATGAGGTCAGAGTACAACTCCGGGTCATCCTTTTACCGAGGGACACGGCTATTCGAATAGATTAACTTCCCTGCAGGGGTGCACCACATAACCCAGCACGCTCGATCCCATTTGGCCGGACATACTTTCCAGGGTCATGTCCGGCCTCGGAAGATCAACACGTCGCAACCCTACCTAAGCACAGCAGAGAGGTCAGCACGTCGGTCTAAGTCCTAAGTACACAGGGGTCTGGGCCCATCGCCCAATGCACACCTGCACGTTGCGAGGGCGGCCGGTGAGCAAGCCTAGCAACCTCCATTACTAAGGAAGTTGCGTTACGCGGTCCAACCCAGCGCGCGCCGCTAAGTCGCTGACGTCACAAAGGCTTCGGCTGATACCACGACGTCGAGTACCCATAACTATTCCCACGTAGCTGGTTAATGCGTATAGACCAAATGGCCAGACTCAGATCAAATACCAAGATCCCGTTAAACATATTATTATGAAATAAACGCGGACAACGACCAGGGCCAGGCCCACCTGTCTCCTAGGTGGTCGCAACCCGCCCTGTCGCTCCGCCACAAAGTAACCATCAGGGGGCTATCGGGAACCTAGGCCCACCACTACCTGGGTGGAACTACTTGCCCCTTCAGCCCCCATCTCCGAATCATCATCATGTGTATGTAATAGTATAGTATATACCCGTGATCACCACCCGAGTGATCACGGCCCGATAGTATAGCAGGGCAGACGGACAAGGGTGAAGGGCCACTGATGGAATACTAGCATCCTATACTAAGCATTTAGGATTGCGGGTAAGGTATCAACAGTTGTAGCAACAATGACAGGTTATGCAACAGAATAGGATTATTCGATAGCAGTAACATGCTACACTACTCTAATGCAAGCAGTAGAAAGAAGAATAGGCGATATCTGGTGATCAAGGGGGGGGGCTTGCCTGGAAGCTCTTCAGACGAAAGGAATCTTCGGAAGCGTAGCGGTAGTCGAACACCGAAGCATCAATGGTCTCGGGGTCTATCACAGTATCGGAGTCTACCGAAAATAAGCAACGAAGGGGGAAACAAATAAATAACAGAGCAAACAATAGCATCACAAAGCATAACATGGCAAAAGGCGGTGCTACGTGTGACCTAACGCGGTGCTCGGTGATACAGGCGAAGAGGAATAACATTCGGGAAAGTATTCCCGGTGTTAGGCATTTTCGGGCAAATGAAACGGAGGGGAATGTTGCATGTTCGGTATGATAGAGATGTGTGGCGAACGAACCGACCGCGTATTCGGATTCGTCTCGTCGTTCTGAGCAACTTTCATGTACAAAGTATTTTCATCCGAGTTATGGTTTAAAAGATATGATTTTCTAAAGTTTTTATTAATTTCTGGAATTTAAAATTAATTAAATTAATTCGAAAAAGGGTTTATGACATCAGCACGACATCATGCTGATGTCAGCATGGTTGACTGGTCAACCTGACCAGTGGGTCCCACTGGTCAGTGACACAGTATAATTAGTTCTATATTTAATTAACTAAACCTGATTAGTTTAACTAATTTAAAGTTAATTAGATTAATCACAATTAATTAATTTAATCTTAACATTATTTAATTTATTTAATTATCCACATGGTTAATTAAAGACATGATTAATTATCTAGTTAATTAATTAATTAATTAATATTATTAATTATCTATATTTATATATCTTTTTTTCGTTCTGGGGCCTTGGGGCCCCACATGTCATTGGGCCATCGGTCTGTTGCGGGTTGGCAGGCGCTAGGTGCGGGCGTAGCCCGAACGGGCGCGTGCCCGAGAGGGCCCGGGGAGTGCACGACGCACGCCGGCGGTGGGGCGCGGGCGACTGGCCCCGGGCGAGGCCAGCAGGCGGCCGGTGGAGGCCGAGGGGCGCGCGCAGCCAACTGCCAGCAGCGACGCCAGGAAAGGGGCGATGCCATGGCCGAGGTGGCCGGAGCAGGGGAGGCGGCGCGGACATGGCAAAGCGATGCAACTGCGGGATTGGGGGCGGCAAAGCCGCGGTGAGGCAATGGCCGGAGCAGCGGCGCCCGAGCGCGGGCGGGCGAGTGTGCGAGCGGACGCGGGGGAAGCCGGACGACCACATCAGGGGCGTAGCGGGCACGGGCTGTGCGAGCCACGGCGGGGCAAGGACTCGACGGCGGCAGCAGTAGAAGCAGGGGAGAAGGAGCGAGGCCGGAGCCCGAGGCCTCACCCGCGTTGGAGGGACGAGGGCGGCGAGGGTCGAGGGGGCCGACGGTGAGGAGATGAGGACGGGGTGGAGAGGACGGCGGGGCAGCTCCGACGATGTGGCTAGTGGTGCTCCGGCGGTCGACGGCGTCGGGGACGTGGCTGCCCCGATCCAGACGGGGGAAGGGGAGCGAGGGGAGTGGGGGGATCGAGGGGAGTGGGGAGTAGCGGTTGTGGGCTAGGGTTTCTGGGGCATGGGTGAATAAGGGAGTGAGGGGGAGTGGGTGGCCGGTTGGGCCAGGTAGGCCGGCCGGGCGGCCTGATGGCCTAGTGGGCCTAGGCCCAGGGGAGGGGAGGCCTCGTTTTCTTTTGTTTTTTTTCTATTTCTTTTCTGTTTTATTTTTAGTTTCTTTTTATTTATCTTTATCAATTATAAAAGTGACACCTAAATAACGTTACCAATTATGCCACTGTGACAAATTAAGTAGGCACTCTGAATAAAGTAGTTTGCACATGTTTACTATTTAAAGAGCATTTAAATAATTGTTTTTGCTACTATTTTAGTTTCTTTAGTGCATTAGCATATTTCATAAAAATGTGGTTTCTCCACCAATATACTTATGCATGATTTGTCACATACAGAACATTTTAGTTTTGACTTTGGGAAACTTTAACTGTTTGACGTGATTTTAACTTTGAAATTTGAACGGGATTTGTATCATCGCAAGATTAGTAACAGTAATCGTGTTGACGTGGCATCATTAGCGGAGGGTTACTGTAGCTTAACTATTCGAGCGTCACAATTCTCCTCCACTACAAGAAATCTCGTCCCGAGATTTAAGCGGTGGAGTACGGGGGGTGCTGGTAGCGAAAACCTAACGAGTCTTCTCGGTCTTGACTGCCCTTTCGAAGAGGTTGATCCCATTCGCTGATGTCTTCATTTCTCCGCTCCAAGTCATCGTGATCAAGTCGTCATCCTTTCTCCAGGATCTCCATCGTCCTACGAACGCGACCAGGGGGAAAAACTCCGGAAGAACGCATCTCCACAAAGTTGGGCATCTGACGGTGAACTCAATGGGAAATACACTAGGTACCCCACGAGTTGTATTTCAGTGAATTTGTTGAGTGGAATATACGATGGTACCAAATTTTTAAATGTGTAGGCAATCATTCGATGCCTAGACAGAAGCTGGAATGGGGGCTTAAACAACGAGAATAACATGGTGTTTGATTCCAGGATGAATAATGGTATAGAATTTAGCTCGTGAATCACATATGAAGTCAGGTGCAATTGATACATTAGAATCCTGGTTGTAAAGAAGAGTCGGGTTTCGATCCAGTGGACCTGTGGGTTATGGGCCCACCACGTGGGTTTAAAATAGGAAGGGTGGTGGCATCTTGCACAGCCGCGATAGGGAGGCATGTTAGTGGATAGCTTGTCAGCTATGTCGGCAACAATGTCGGTACCAAGGACGGGGACGTAGAGAACCATTTTCTTGCTCGTTGAAATGAGGCGGACCGGTAGGAAAAGTTTTCTTCCATCGGTGGTTACAGGAATGTTACCAACCATAGTAACATGATCTTACCGACAGAGTTGTACAATCAAGGTGTTTACATAAGCAGAGAATTATTACTGCTTAGATTATATGTAGATCAAAGAAAGGTTAAACAAACAAATGGAAAGGAAAATTGTGATTACACACAATCATTAGGAGTATATCCTTCACATGGACAAGCAGAACATGGCATACAGGGTAGGAGAGCAAGTACCCAACCATTCAGATAAGGAGGCACAGATTAATCAAGATGTTACCCATACAACGGTGTTTGGATAACTAACCAAGAAACATTTAGCATCGCGCTTCAAATGCTCTTGTTGAGAATCGGAGTACCACAGACATGCTTCGAGATAGCATTGGCATGGTCTTGAAGCAAAGATCGGACTTGGATACACAAAGGATTCACCAGGAACAACTTATAGAAAAAGTCTTACCATTTCCTCCTGGAAGAATGGTTATCCTTGCATAAGAAATTATAATGATGGGTCCTCCAGCCAGGGGTGCTAGGCATGACATCATATTATCGGGTCAGCAAGGGACCAACATTATAACTACTGGAAAGTTATCCAAACCATCATATCTGACCGAGATTCAGATCCGATTGGTGTCATGATACCTCAGACTCGGGATGTTCGAGAAGAAAAGGTGCAACACCAATCGACGAAATGACATTGCAAGATTCTCTGGAAATGAACTATGTGAGCGGGTTCCGAAACAATAGTTCATCATTAAACCAAGGAGAGGATGAGGCGGTGGCTGATGGGCTCAGCGACAATTCACCGAGAATTCCAAACGGATGGATTTGCACAATAATGTGAACAAGAAGATGACACTCGTCATTTCAAATGATATAATGTTGTATGCTCAAGGAAAACATACACCATTAATCATTAGTTGAAAGGTGTGCACGAAATATGACCTTAGGCAGCGAGATCAATGTTAGAGTGATGATTTAATAACCAATAGTCTAAGAACAAACTGTCGATCGTTAACTTCAAAGCAATAGGGTTGCTAGAAGTACAGAACTCAAGCAGCATCGTTAGCATATTTGTATCCCGGTTAAAATCTATACGGGGACCAAGGAAGAATGTTGATGATGAGAAGTATCTTCATACCGAAAATTTCTAAGAGGTGGAGCAATCCCCACAACATTCTCGACATAAAAGACAATAATACTTCAAGGCAGAACACAACACTAGCTGGAGAGCAAGTTGTAATTATAATGTGGACAAGTTCGCTATGAAAGGAAGTCAATGGTGTTGTCGATGATAATAAAAATCATTGAGGGCAAGGAGGGTATTTCTCATCATGAACACAGTTGACATCTCGGAAGAAGTCAAAGTGTTGAAGGTGATCACGACACATTTGTCGGGAGGTTTCAAGAGGATGCAATCGAAGATCAGCTGCGTCAAGCAAGGGAATGACGAAGTGGCAAGTCATTGGATCAATATAAAAGATGCAAGCTCATAATCAAAGTTGCCTTATTGTACAAGCAACCAGATGCTGAAAGCTCGACATAAGTGGTGCTCAATCTCTGAAGAATTCGTGCACCAAAGAAGGATGAGGTAGCACAGTCAAAGATAGCTAGACAAGGGATGTACCCGATAGTCTAGGAATAGACCAGATCGAGTTTAAAAATTTCCCAGGAACATCTACTAGGGGTGTTGAATTTTTAGAGCAGATTTGATTTACTAAACGGTGTCCTTGGTGGACGGCAACCTAGAACCCGTAGAGTGATTACGACAAGCAAAGGTAGTACTTCATCAAAAGTTCAAAAGGTGTAGTGCAAAGGCATGATATCCTCGAGATACCGGAGGGTAAAACTTGAAGGTAGAACAAGATAGTAGTAGAACTGGGTCGTTGACCGACGTCAGCAGGTATTTTAACCTTGTCAAAAATTGACGAGGCACGGGAATGAATTTCTTCCAGATATATTGAATAAGGATAGCATGGTCGGAACCATAACTGCAAGGGATCAATTTAAAGATACCGAAAGGATTATTAAGACAATAATTCATTTTGCAAGAAGCTTCCGAGACGGTCTACATCGTTTCCATGGGCATGAACAAAAGCTCAAGGTCGACTCCCACTTCTATAATGCATATCATTTCATTCACCTCTCGCTTCAATAAAACTGTACTGTTGGAATTTTATTTGGTAGAACACCGAAAGAGTATGATTTGTGAAATCTTTCGGGTTCTCACGGGTTACAGGAAGGCATAGGTTCAACTCATCGGGCATCTTAGTAACATATACCACAAGTTTCAAAAGTAAATACACCAGCTCGAAAGCAGAGCATGGTTGGCCAAGTAGAGGATACAATTTACCAAAGGCATCATGTATCAGGGGAAGAACTCATAAGCTGATTGAATATGAAGGACACTGTCGGATAACAATCCAACAATGGATCGGGCGATCCACAACGGAGCTGATGTGAGTATCGGTACTCACTCAGAGGAAGAAAGATTGCAGAGGCATCAAATTCAAGAATCACCTGATTAGCCTGATGCTTAAATAGAAAGAAATTATGGTTTCCAAAACGAAGGATCAGAAGCATACACTCTGATCAAGGGTGGATAAGTTGAAAACACTTAGTTGGACAATCAATAAAGGTTTGAATTGCCGAGAACCAACTCATGTCCGGAATGACGTCTGAGCCGGAAAGTTAATTTTAAAAGGATAACCTAATGACTTCGTGCATACACACACATATAATTAATATGCTCAAAAATGGCTAAGACAAGAGATGTTAACGAAGACTACAAGTCATATGGAATTAACCATAATGCAAGCAGGCAAGAATTTCAAGAGTAACAGGTTGCAGAGGATTTTCGAAATATCGAAAAGTATTTAGAAGAATTTTGTGAGACACATGAACAATCGAGGAAAACGGATCCTCGATAATTGTGAGGAAATAACCGTAAGGGTTTTCATGCGAAATAAAACTGCAAGACAGTAAACTCAAAGGATTCTCGGGACAACGTAGAATATTTTGAGGCATCTTGTAACATCAAGAGTGACTAGGAATGATCATGAGAATGACAAGTGCTTGCAGATATGCATAGGGATATATCGGTGGCAGTGAATTGCAAAGGTGATGAGCACAAGTTCTCGGGTTAATAGCGGAGAGTATCTTCAAGGTCTTCTGGTGCAACGGACGATCATTTTTTTAAGGTGCTCTCCGGGTGAAAGTGATAACGAGATCCTAATGTTAGATTTAGCAAAATTCATTTATCCCGAATAGAAGAGAGATAAGAGTCCCAGAGTATAGACCAGGAGTAAAAGATCCTAATACCACCCAATGGTGTTGTGGGCCCGTAATCCACACAACAAGTTAGAAAATTTGTTTTTCAAAGACTAGACTCAACTTCGACCAAGGAGTTTGGAAAGGGGGGTTCCTACAGGCAGTCGGCTCTGATACCAACTTGTGACGCCCCCGATTTGTCCGTACACTAATCATGCACGCAAATGTGTACGACCAAGATCAGGGACTCACTTGAAGATATCACAACACAACTCTAGACACAAATTAAAATAATACAAGCTTTATATTACAAGCCAGGGGCCTCGAGGGCTCGAATACATAAGCTCGAATACACAAGAGTCAGCGGGAGCAATAATATCTGAGTACAGACATAAGTTAAACAAGTTTGCCTTAAGAAGGCTAGCACAAAAGTAACAACGATCGAAAAGGCAAGGCCTCCTGCCTGGGACCTCCTAACTACTCCTCGAAGTCGAACTCCACGTAGAAACATCCTCGGGATCTTCTGGCTCCTGGACTCCGTCAATCTGGTTGCATCATCCGAGAAGAAGGAACAAAAGGGGGAAAAGGGGGAGCAAAGCAACCGTGAGTACTCATCCAAAGTACTCGCAAGCAAGGATCTATACTACGTATGCAAAGATATCTGTGTAAAGGGGTAATATCTGTGGGCTAAACTGCAGAATGCTAGAATAAGAGGGGGATGGCTAATCCAAACGAAGACTACGCTTCTGGCAACCTCCATCTTGCAGCAGTAGAAGAGAGTAGATGGAATAGTAACAAGTGTCAAAGCTTCTGGCAGCCTCCGTCTTGAGTAGCTGAAGAGTTCACCAAGTAACATCGTATAGCATAATCCTACCCGGCGATCCTCCCCTCGTCGCCCTGTGGGAAAGCGATCACCAGGTTGTATCTGGAACTTGTCTGGGTGTGTTTTATTAAGTATCCAGTTCTAGTTGTCATGAGGTCAGAGTACAACTCCGGGTCGTCCTTTTACCGAGGGACATGGCTATTCGAATAGATTAACTTCCCTGCAGGGGTGCACCACATAACCCAGCACGCTCGATCCCATTTGGCCGGACATACTTTCCAGGGTCATGTCCGGCCTCGGAAGATCAACACGTCGCAGCCCTACCTAAGCACAACAGAGAGGTCAGCACGTCGGTCTAAGTCCTAAGTACACAGGGGTCTGGGCCCATCGCCCAATGCACACCTACACGTTGCGAGGGCGGCCGGTGAGCAGACCTAGCAACCTCCATTACTAAGGAAGTTGCGTTACGCGGTCCAACCCGGCGCGCGCCGCTAAGTCGCTGACGTCACGAAAGCTTCGGCTGATACCACGACGTCGAGTACCCATAACTATTCCCACGTAGCTGGTTAGTGCATATAGACCAAATGGCCAGACTCAGATCAAATACCCAGATCCCGTTAAACGTGTTATTATGAAATAACCGTGGACAACGACCAGGGCCAGGCCCACCTGTCTCCTAGGTGGCCGCAACCCGCCATGTCGCTCCACCGCAAAGTAACCATCAGGGGGCTGTCGGGAACCCAGGCCCACCACTACCTGGGTAGAACCACCTGCCCCTTCAGCCCCCATCTCCGAATCATCATCATGTGTATGTAATAGTATAGTATATACCCGTGATCACCACCCGAGTGATCACGGCCCGATAGTATAGCAGGGCAGACGGACAAGGGTGAAGGGCCACTGATGGAATACTAGCATCCTATACTAAGCATTTAGGATTGTGGGTAAGGTATCAACAGTTGTAGCAACAATGACAGGTTATGCAACAGAATAGGATTATTCGATAGCAGTAACATGCTACACTACTCTAATGCAAGCAGTAGAAAGAAGAATAGGCGATATCTGGTGATCAAGGGGGAGGGGCTTGCCTGGAAGCTCTGCAGACGAAAGGAATCTTCGGAAGCGTAGCCGTAGTCGAACACCGAAGCATCAATGGTCTCGGGGTCTATCACAGTATCGGAGTCTACCGAAAATAAGCAACGAAGGGGGAAACAAATAAATAACAGAGCGAACAATAGCATCACAAAGCATAACATGGCAAAAGGCGGTGCTACGTGTGACATAACACGGTGCTCGGTGATACAGGCGAAGAGGAATAACATCCGGGAAAGTATTCCCGGTGTTAGGCATTTTCGGGCAGATGAAACGGAGGGGAATGTTGCATGTTCGGTATGATAGAGATGTGTGGCAAACGAACGGACCGCGTATTCGGATTCGTCTCGTCGTTCTGAGCAACTTTCATGTACAAAGTATTTTCATCCGAGTTATGGTTTAAAAGATATGATTTTCTAAAGTTTTTATTAATTTCTGGAATTTAATATTAATTAAATTAATTCGAAAAAGGGTTATGACATCAGCACGACATCATGCTGATGTCAGCATGGTTGACTGGTCAACTTGACCAGTGGGTCCCACTGGTCAGTGACACAGTATAATTAGTTCTATATTTAATTAACTATACCTGATTAGTTTAACTAATTTAAAGTTAATTAGATTAATCACAATTAATTATTAATCTTAACATTATTTAAATTATTTAATTATCCACTAGGTTAATTAAAGACATGATTAATTAGATTAATTATCTAGTTAATTAATTAATTAATTAATATTATTAATTATTTATATTTATATATCTTTTTCTTTTTCTTTTCGTTCTGGGGCCTTGGGGCCCCACATGTCATTGGGCCATCGGTCTGTTGCGGGTTGGCGGGCGCTGGGTGCGGGCGTAGCCCGAACGGGCGCGTGCCCGAGAGGGCGCAGGGAGTGCACGACGTGCACGATGCACGCCGGCGGTGGGGCGCGGGCGACTGGCCCCGGGCGAGGCCAGCAGGCGGCCGGTGGAGGCCGAGGGGCGCGCGTAGCCAACTGCCAGCAGCGACGCCAGGAGAGGGGCGATGCCATGGCCGAGGTGGCCGGAGCAGGGGAGGCGGCGCGGACATGGCAGAGCGATGCAACGGCGGGATTGGGGGCGGCAAAGCCGCGGTGAGGCAGTGGCCGGAGCGGCGGTGCCCGAGCGCGGGCGGGCGAGTGTGCGAGCGGACGCGGAGGAAGCCCGACGACCACATCAGGGGCGTAGCGGGCGCGGGCGGTGCGAGCCACGGCGGGGCAAGGACTCTACGGCGGCAGCAGTAGAAGCAGGGGAGAAGGAGCGAGGCCGGAGTCCGAGGCCTCACCCGCGTTGGAGGGACGAGGGCGGCGAGGGTCGAGGGGGCCAACGGTGAGGAGATGAGGACGGGGCGGAGAGGACGGCGGGGCAGCTCCGACGATGTGGCTGGTGGTGCTCCGGCGGTCGACGGCGTCGGGGACGCGGCTGCCCCGATCCAGATGGGGGAAGGGGAGCGAGGGGAGTGGGGAGTAGCGGTTGTGGGCTAGGGTTTCTGGGGCATGGGTGAATAAGGGAGTGAGGGGGAGTGGGTGGCCGGTTGGGCCAGGTAGGCCGGCCGGGCGGCGTGATGCCCTAGTGGGCCTAGGCCCAGGGGAGGGGAGGCGTCGTTTTCTTTTGTTTTTTTCTATTTCTTTTCTGTTTTATTTTTAGTTTCTTTTTATTTATCTTTATCAATTATAAAAGTGACACCTAAATAACGTTACCAATTATGCCACTGTGAAAAATTAAGTAGGCACCCTGAATTAAGTAGGCCCAGGGGAGAGCATTTAAATCATTGTTTTTTCTACTGTTTTAGTTTCTTTAGTGCATTATAATATTTCATAAAAATGTGGTTTCTCCACCAATATTACTTATGCATGATTTGTCACATACAGAACATTTTAGTTTTGACTTTGGGAAACTTTAACTATTTGACGTGATTTTAACTTTGAAATTTGAACGGGATTTGTATCATCGCAAGATTAGTAACAGTAATCGTGTTGACGTGGCATCATTAGCGGAGGGTTACTGTAGCTTAACTATCCGGGCGTCACAACAGGGTTGCCGTACCGCTCTGGTGCGGAACGTGTCCTTGTGGACCTTCGAAGTTTAGTAGTAACTTGATATGTATCTTCATGATCATTAGCATTAACTTCCTCCCTTGTCGGTGCAGGCACCTCAGGAACAATTTCCCGCGCTGCGCTACTTTCCGGTTCGGGAGGGGTGACTGTTACCTCATCAAGTTCTACTTTCCTCCCACTCACTTCTTTCGAGAGAAACTCTTTATCCAGAAAGGATCCATTCTTGGCAATGAAAACCTTGCCTTCTAATCTGAGGTAGAAGGTGTACCCAATCGTTTCCTTTGGGTATCCTATGAAGACGCATTTTTCCGATTTGGGTTCGAGCTTTTCAGGTTGAAGTTTCTTGACATAAGCATCGCAACCCCAAACTTCAGAAATGACAGCTTAGGTTTCTTGCCAAACCAAAGTTCATACGGTGTCGTCTCAACAGATTTCGATGGAGCCCTATTTAAAGTGAATGCGACAGTCTCTAAAGCATAATCCCAAAAAGATAGCGGTAAGTCGGTGAGAGACATCATAGATCGCACCATGTCCAACAGAGTACGATTTCGACGTTCGGACACACCATTACGTTGAGGTGTTCCGGGTGGTGTCAATTGTGAAACAATTCCACAGTTCCTTAGGTGCGTGACAAATTTGTGACTTAAATATTCACCCCCACGATCCAATCGCAAGAACTTTATTTTTCTGGCACGTTGATTCTCAACCTCATTCTGGAATTCCTTGAACTTTTCAAAGGTCTCAGACTTGTGTTTCATCAAGTAGACATACCCATATCTACTTAAGTCATCTGTGAGGGTGAGAACATAACGATAGCCTCCGCGAGCTTCAACACTCATTGGACCGCACACATCGGTATGTATGATTTCCAATAAGTTGGTTGCTCGCTCCATTTTTCCGGAGAACGGAGTCTTGGTCATCTTGCCCAAGAGGCATGGTTTGCACGTGTTAAATGATTCATAATCAAGAGACTCTAGAAGTCCATCTGTATGGAGCTTCTTCATACGTTTGACACCAATATGACCAAGGTGGCAATGCCACAAGTATGTGGGACTATCATTATCAACTTTACATCTTTTGGCATTCACACTATGAATATGTGTAACATCACGTTCGAGATTCATCAAAAATAAACCATTGACCAGCGGGGCATGACCATAAAACATATCTCTCATATAAATAGAACAACCATTATTCTCGGATTTAAATGAGTAGCCATCTCACATCAAACGAGATCCAGATACAATGTTCATGCTCAAAGCTGGTACTAAATAACAATTATTAAGGTTTAAAACTAATCCTGAGGGTAGATGTAGAGGCAACGTGCGGACGGCGATCACATCGACCTGGGAACCATTCCCGACGCGCATCGTCACCTCGTCCTTCGCCAGTCTCCGCTTATTCTGTAGCTCCTGCTTTGAGTTACAAATGTGAGCAACTGCACCGGTATCAAATACACAGGAGCTACTACGAGCGCTAGTAAGGTACACATCAATAACATGTATATCACATATACCTTTGACGGTGTCGGCCTTCTTGTCTGCTAAGTATTTGGGGCAATTCCGCTTCCAGTGACCCGTTCCCTTGCAATAAAAGCACTCAGTCTCAGGCTTGGGTCCATTCTTTGGCTTCTTTCCGGCAACTGGCTTACCGGGCGCGGCAACTCCTTTGCCGTCCTTCTTGAAGTTCTTTTTACCCTTGCCCTTCTTGAACTTAGTGGTTTTATTCACCATCAACACTTGATGCTCTTTCTTGACCTCCACCTCCGCTGATTTCAGCATTGAATACACTTCGGGAATGGACTTCTCCATCCCTTGCATATTGAAGTTCAACACGAAGCTCTTGTAGCTAGGTGGGAGCGACTGAAGGATTCTGTCAACGACCCTTCTTCTAGGAGATTCATTCCCAACTGAGACAAGCGGTTGTGCAACCCAGACAACTTGAGTATGTGCTCGCTGACAGAACTCATCTCCTCCATCTTACAGCTGTAGAATGCGTTGGAGATGTCATATCTCTCAACTCTGGCATGAGCTTGGAAAACCATTTTCAGCTCTTGGAACATCTCATATGCTCCGTGGTGCTCAAAACGCTTTTGGAGCCCCGATTCTAAGCTGTAGAGCATGCCGCACTGAACCAGGGAGTAATCATCACAATGCGACTGCCAAGCGTTCATAACATCTTGGTTTGCCGGGGCGGGAGCGTCACCTAGCGGTGCTTCTAGGACATAAGTTTTCTTGGCAGCTATGAAGATGATCCTCAGGTTACGGACCCAATCCGTATAGTTGCTACCATCGTCATTCAGCTTGGATTTCTCTAGGAACGCGTTGAAGTTGAGGGTGACATGAGCGTGGGCCATTTGATCTACAAGACATATTGTAAAGAATTTAGACTAAGTTAATGACAATTAAGTTCATCTAATCAATTTTAATGAACTCCCACTCAGATTGACATCTCTCTAGTCATCTAAGTGATACATGATTCGAATCGACTAGCCCGTGTCCGATCATCACGTGAGACGGACTAGTCATCAACGATGAACATCTTCATGTTGATCGTATCTTCTATACGACTCATGTTCGACCTTTCGGTCTTCCGTGTTTCGAGGCCATGTCTGTACATGCTAGGCTCGTCAAGTGAACCCTAGGTGTATTGCGTGTGTAAATCTGGCTTACACCTGTTGTATGCGAACGTTAGAGCCTATCACACCCGATCATCACGTGGTGCTTCGGAACAACGATCCTTAGAAACGGTGCACAGTTAGGGGGAGCACAATTCTTGAAATTTTAGTGAGAGATCATCTTATTTAGTACCGTCGTTCTAAGTAAACAAGATGCATAAACATGATAAACATCACATGCAATCAAATAAAGTGACATGATATGGCCAATATCATTTTTGCTCCTTTGATCTCCATCTTCGGGGCACCATGATCATCTTTGTCACCGGCATGACACCATGATCTCCATCATCATGATCTCCATCATCGTGTCTTCATTAAGTCGTCTCGCCAAATGTTACTTCTACTACTACGGCTAACGTTTAGCAATAAAGTAAAGTAATTACATGGCGTTATTCAGTGACACGCATGTCATACAATAAATAAGACAACTCCTATGGCTCCTGCCGGTTGTCATTCTCATCGACATGCAAGTCGTGATTCCCTATTACAAGAACATGATCAATCTCATACATCACATATATCATTCATCACATCTTCTTGGCCATATCACGTCACATAGCACATGCTGCAAGAACAAGTTAGACGTCCTCTAATTGTTGTTGCAAGTTTTTACGTGGCTTCTATAGGTTTCTAGCAAGAACGTTTCTTACCTACGCCAAAACCACAACGTGATATGTCAATTTCTATTTACCCTTCATAAGGACCCTTTTCATCGAATCCGATCCGAGAGACAGACACCTGCCAGCCACCTTATGCAACTAGTGCATGTCAATCGGTGGAACCAGTCTCATGTAAGCGTACGTTTAAGGTCGGTTCGGGCCGCTTCATCCCACGAGCTGCCGAATCAAGATTGGAGTAGTAGCGGCAAGAGAATTGAACAAAATCAACGCCCACAACTTGTTTGTGTTCTACTCGTGCAAGATGCTACGCAAAGACCTAGCTCAGATGCCACTGTTGGGGAACGTAGCAGAATTAAAAAAAAATCCTACGCTTCACCAAGATCAATCTAAGGAGTCATCTAGCAACGAGCATAAAGGAGTGCATCTACATACCCTTTGTAGATCGCGAGCGGAAGCGTTTGAAGGAACGTGGATGATGGAGTCGTACTCGTCGTGATCCCTATCACCGATGATCCCAGCGCCGAATGGACGGCACCTCCGCGTTCAACACACGTACGGTACATCGACGTCTCCTCCCTCTTGATCCAGCAAGGGGGGAGGAGAGGTTGATGGAGATCCAGCAGCACAACGGCGTGGTGGTGGATGCAACGGGAAAAGTTGCAGGGCTTCGCCAAGACCCTGCGGGAGGACGGAGAGGTGTAAC
>LR738714.1:454539426-454559596 GCA_902687465.1 Secale cereale
GCTGAGGTGCGGCTGCCCTCTCTCCCCCCACTATATATAGGGGCCAGGGGGGGCGCCGGCCCTAGGACATTGGATCTCCTAGGGGGGCGGCAGCCAAGGGGGTGGCTTGCCCCCCAAGCCTAGGGGGGAGCCCCCACCCCTAGGGTTCCCAACCCTAGGCGCAGGGGGGAGGCCCAAGGGGGGTGCGCCAGCCCACTAGGGGCTGGTCCCCCTCCACCTACGGCCTATGGGGCCCTCCAGGATGGGTGGCCCCACCCGGTGGACCCCCGGGACCCTTCCGGTGGTCCCGGTACACTACCGGTTAACCCCGGAACTCTCCCGATGGCCGAAACTGGACTTCCTATATATCATTCTTTACCTTCGGACCATTTCGGAATTCCTCGTGACGTCCGGGATCCCATCCGGGACTCCGAACAACATTCGGGTTACCATGTGCATATATCTCTACAACCCTAGCGTCACCGAACCTTAAGTGTGTAGACCCTACGGGTTCGGGAGACACGTAGACATGACCGAGATGACTCTCCGGTCAATAACCAACAACGGGATTTGGATACCCATGTTTGTTCCCACGTGTTCCTCGATGATCTCATCGGATGAACCACGATGTGAAGGATTCACTCAATCCCGTATGCAATTCCCTTTGTCCATCGGTACGGTACTTGCCCGAGATTCGATCGTCGGTATACCGATACCTTGTTCAATCTCGTCATGGCAAGTCTCTTTACTCGTTCCGTAATCCATCATCCCGTGACTAACTCCTTAGTCACATTGAGCTCATTATGATGATGTCTTACCGAGTGGGCCCAGAGATACCTCTCCGTCATACGGAGTGACAAATCCCAGTCACGGTTCGTGCCAACCCAACAGACACTTTCGGAGATACCCGTTGTGTACCTTTATAGCCACCCAGTTACGTTGTGACGTTTGGCACACCCAAAGTATTCCTACGGTATACGGGAGTTGCACAACCTCATGGTCTAAGGAAAAGATACTTGACATTGGAAAAGCTTTAGCATTACGAACTACAACGATCTTGTGCTAGGCTTAGGATTGGGTATCGTCCATCACATCATTCTCCTAATGATGTGATCCCGTTATCAATGACATCCAATGTCCATGGTTAGGAAACCGTGACCATCTGTTGATCAACGAGCTAGTAACTAGAGGCTTACCAGGGACACGTTGTGGTCTGTGTATTCACGCATGTATCACTGTTTCCATACAATACAATTCAAGCATAAATAACAGACAATTATCATGAACAAGGAAATATAATAAAAACCATTTTATTATTGTCTCTAGGGCATATTTCCAACAGGAACGTCCTTGTGTTCCCGCTCAGAAATGGCAGTTGTGGGATCCCTTCCCGCCTAAACATTTCGGGGGAAGAGGACCGTGGCCGCCTATATAAGTAGCTAGAGCTCCCACTGCAAAGGGGATCGACTGATAAACTCTGCCACCACGCAAGGAGCAAGAACACTTGCCTCCTGACCCTCCTGAGCTCACCTCCTGATCCCAGGAAACACTGTACTAGCTTGTATCCCAGCTCGTCCGAGGCTAATCCACGAAAGCAGGAAGTAGGGTCTTACACCACGCGGTGGCCCGAACCTGGATAAACTCTTGTGTGTTTTGTTCGTTGTTTGCTTGAATCCTTCCACCGCGACGAGAGCGAGGCCCTAGGTAGACGAGAGTGGGAGAGATCTTCGTTCACACCCCTGTGTTCGAACTTAACGGGTTTTGCGGAGCCCTGAATCCGACAGTGTTCCATGACAATACCAAAATTATCATCACAGAAGTGTCCACTTCCATGACGTTAAATGCCGCGTCATGCAAGTGCTTTCGCAAGGGTAACCGACACATGTCATCCACCATAACGGGTCAGCGTTAAGCTATCGGGTCTGATTTTTAATCTGATAACCCGCTAACAACCACGACCAATGGCAATTTTCCACGTGTAAAATTCTCATTGGCCCGAAGATCCACGTGTCAGCTCATCGTTGGGACGGATGTTGTCCACTCATTGTACGGGAGGCGCCTATGATATGTTGGCACGTGCCAAGGCTCAACAATGGCCCATTTAGCTGAAAGAGGCCGGCCCAGTCAAAATTAGCAAGCCGACCCATATAGGGACTACTGGTGTCTGATCCATTTAAGCGCACGACCCGTAGGAGTTGTGACAATTCGGTCCGTCAATGGCTCGTTGACTATTTGACACCATTGTAGCCCATCGTCAGTTCGAGCATGTTAACAGTCCGCTATATATTTAGGCTAAATATAGGCCCTATGTAGTTTCAGCCTGTTAACGACCCATTCGAGGGATGGGCCAATTTTTAGGATGTACGTCTTTCGGCCTGTTAGCGACCCATTTAAGTGTTGGGCCAATTCCTAGCCCGGTGTGTCTTTCAGCCCGTTAAAGGCCCATAAATGAGTTGGGCCATTTGTAGTCGGACGTGGGGTTTGGCCTGTTAATGGCCCATAAATGAGTTGGGCCATTTGCAGTCGGACCTGGGTTTTGGCCTCTTAACGACCCATAAATGAGTTTAGCCCGGTTTCGCTTTCGGCCTGCTAAAGGCCAATAACACAGTTGGGACATATATAGCCCGGCCCTAGAATCGGCATGTTAACGGCCTGTGAAATTAAATGGACCCACTTATTGCACGCTTCGATGTCGGCCTGTTAACGACCCGGGGGATAACAGGCCGAGCATTAACTATTGTCTCGTTTCTAGTGGCCCGACCTGGTTACGACTGAGGGAGTCCTGTATTTAGGGTCCTCAGGCGTCCAGGCCATTGATGCTGGGCCGAATTGATGGGCCACGAAGATAGAAGGAGAAGGCCCTCCCCCATATTCGGTTAGGACTCCCATGTATGTAGGAAGGCAAGAAAGATGTCCAGATGTAATGATTCCTTCCTCTCCAAGTCACCTTTGTAACCCTAGGCCCCCTCCGACGTGTATATAAGCCGAGGGGTTTAGTCCTTAGAGACGACAGAATCATATCACATAGGCTAGACTTTAAGGGTTTAGCCATTACGATCTCGAGGTAGATCAACTCTTGTAACCCCATAGTCATCAAGATCAATCAAGCATGAAGTAGGGTACTACCTCGATCGAGAGGGCCTGAACTTGGGTAAATATCATGTTACCTGTCTCCTGTTACCGTGGATCCTTAGACACGCAGCTTGGGCACCCCTACCCGAGAGCTGCCAGTTTTGACACCGACAATGGTGCTTTCATTGACAGCTCTACTGTGCGCTCGCGAAAGGCGATCGATGGCTCATCTTGTCATCAACGACGAGATCACCCTCGGAAACAACCTGGCCATGGGCCAGATCCTCCAGCTCGGCGGATTCGCTGTATGCGCCCGCGTGGCCTCCAGGCCGGCCGCACTCCTCGCGGCCATCGAGCATCACTCCTACATTGGCTCCGACCACTTCGATGATGCGACTTCGACAGATTCCTCATCTTTAAACGAGCTGCTGGATCGCATCGCTGCCTTGGGGCTTTCATCGTCAGGTGATCAGATCGGACCTAAATTCGGTGAGGACGAAATCAATTCCACCCTGATCACTCAGCTGGTGGTGGCAATCGAGGACCGAGCCGAAAATACTTCTCCTCTCAAAATGAAGACCGGCGCTATTAGGATATTCAAACCCATCGATCCGAACACACCTCTGACAGGTGGCACTTTGTGCCTTTCGTGCTTTGGGATAGATGCTGGGCCCGCGGAAGGTTCAGATCCCGCTGGCCCCAGATCGTCCACATCGGAGGTTGTACAAACCCCGGACACTATGTTTGGTCGGGACTCAAATTTATCCACACCCACCCACCTTAGTACGCACTTGCCAAGTAACTCCAGACTACCGGACATATGTGATCTCATGTATATACGACAGCGGCCCCAAGAGATAATTCATCACTTTGGGCCAGATTCCTACTTGTTAAAAACAAGATTAAGGACTGCTGCGACGACGACACGGTGTCCATATTTCATCGCAATTGTACGGAAGAGGGAGTCTTGAACGTCCTCAACCGCCATCGAATACGGAGCTTTTCAGAACTATCACATTTGGTACGAAAGTACCGTGCTATGGAAAACACTTGGAAAGCTCAGAATACACCTCTGGAACAGCCCATATTCGGACGACATGCCGCTAAAGCAAAACGGACATACCCTGGCAGGGCTTCCCATAACATACACAATGGCAAGAAAAACAGACCTTTCACAGGACACAGGTCCGTTCTGGACAAACTGTTGGATAAACCTTGCCAAATACATGCCGCCCTGGACAATATCCCGACCCACTGCCTTAGAGCATGCAAGGTACTCCGGCAGGTAGCAAAGAGCAGTGAAGCAATCCTCGCCACCGCAACGCAAGGGGAGAAAGACCTCGACGTCTTCACTGTCTTCGAGACATTCTCCTCAAACAACCAGCGCAAGAATGCAACCGCGAACTTGCCGAGGTCCATCAAATCAGTACTACAAGCCCATGGAATGACATGGCAATCACCTTTTTTGCCGAAGACGAACCACGAGTCCGGCCGGTTCGAGCCACAGTCTCCCTTGTACTAAACCCAATAGTAGACGGCTTCCGCCTCACTAAAGTACTCATGGATGGGGGTAGCGGACTCAACCTCATATATGAGGACACGCTTGCAAAAATGCAGGTCGATAAATCCCGCATTGAACAAAGTATTACGACCTTTCGAGAAATTATTCCCAGCCATGAAGCCCGGTGTTCGGGAATCATTAGGTTCGACGTAGTGTTTTGAACACCCGAGAACTACATGGCGGAGAAACTGCTTTTCCACATTGTCCCCTTCAACAGCGGATACCATGCCCCTCTAGGGCGGGAAACTTTCTCACGCTTTCAAGCTGTACCCCATTACAGGTACGTGAAGCTCAAAATGCCAGGGCCCAATGGAATAAACACAGTTGCAAGTGATCTGGACAGAGCACTCCGCGCCGAGAACAAAACCACATCCTTAGCCCTAGAGGCACTATCTGAAGCCCTCGCGGCCGAAGAATTAACCACCTTGTGATCTATGGTGGACAGGGACGACGTAGTCCTGGACAAAAGATCAAAATCTACCTCTTTTATGCTAGCAGATGCAATTGTAAAATTCCAAGTGCACCCAACAGACCCCAATAAGACGACATCCATTGGGGCAGAGCTGGATCCGGTGGTAGATAGTTCTTTGCGCACCTTCCTTCGCGAAAACTGGGACATATTCGCTTGGCATCCTTCAGACATGCGAGGAATCCCACGTAGGCTGGCCGAACACAGCCTCAACATCATCAAAGGGTTCAAGATGGTCAAGCAGTCACTACGATGATTTTCTGAACCCAAACGACAAGCTATGGGGGAAGAGCTGGCCAAGTTACTAGAAGTCGGGTTCATAAGGGAATTCAAACATCCGGACTGGCTCGCCAACTTAGTCATGGTACCAAATAAGGACAAATCCTGGCGCCTATGTGTAGACTTCATAGACGTAAACAAGGCTTGCCCTAAGGATCCCTTTCCACTGCCCCGCATCGATATCGACGCAACTGCAGGACATGACTCGTTGTGTTTCCTCGATGCTTACTCCAGACACCATCAAATAAAAATGAAGGAATCCGATCAGGCCGCTATGGCATTCATCACTTCGTACAACACCTTTTGCTTTAACACTATGCCATTTGGACTCAAAAACGTTGGTGCCACATATCAACGCATGATTAACGCATGATTCAAACATGCTTAGAGAAACAAATTGGCAAGACAGTGGAGGCATATGTTAATGACGTAGTCATCAATACTAAACATGTCGAAACATTGGTGGATGATCTCCGCCTTACGTTCGATAACCTACAAACATATGACATACGGCTCAATCCGGAAAAATGCGTCTTCGGCGTTCCAGCCGGAAAGCTATTAGGATTCATCGTATCCCATAGAGGAATTGAAGCAAACCCAGCTAAAATCCAAGCCATGTCACAGCTAACTACGCCAACCGATCTAAAACTAGTGCAAAAGCTAGAAGGTTGCATAGCGGCCTTGAGCCGCTTTATCTCCAGATTAGGAGAGAAAGCAGTACCGCTTTATAGACTGGTGAGGTGCACAAACAACTTTTAATGGACGGATGCGGCCATGGCCGGACTAGAGGAAATAAAAACCCTATTAGCGGGTAACCCAATCCAAGCCACTCCAGGTGTTGGCGAGCCAATGCTGCTTTATATATCAGCCACTCATTAGGTAGTGAGTGCGGTGCTCGTCGTCGAACGAGACGAAGAGGGACATAAATTCCCCATTCAAAACCCCGTATATTGTGTATCCGAGGTTCTCACACCGTGCAAATCACGATACCCCCATTACCAGAAAATTGCCTATGCGGTATTCATGGCATCTCGAAAGCTCCGACACTACAAGAGTGCTCGATCATAGTGGCATCCGAAGTACCACTCAACAATATCATAAACAATAAATACGCCACTGGAGGCATAGCCAAATGGGCCATCGAGCTCTTACCGTTCGAAATAACATACAAACCACGCCGGACTATTAATTCCCAGGTGTTGGCCGACTTCATCGCGGAATGGACTGAAGCCGAACTCCCTAAAGAGTACGGATCATACTCCCACTAGACCATGTATTTCGACGGTTCCAAAATGCTAGCCGGATTGGGGGCCGGCATCATCTTTATATTCCCCAACAGGGGATATAATCCGCTACATACTACAGATCATGTACACGGACTCAAACAACGTGGCCGAATACGAGGCACTACTGCATGGTCTTCTCATGGCCGTATCCATGGGTATACAAATGCCTCTAGGTGCGTGAAGATTCAAACCTCGCCATATCTCAGGTAAACGGATAATTTGATGCGAAGGATTCAAAGATGGCAGCTTATCGAAACGCCATATTAAAAATATCAGCTCGATTTGAGGGGCTGGAATTTCACCATGTATTTCGGGGCAGTAACCAGGCAGCGGATATACTTGCTCATATGGGCGCTAAACGCGACCCAGTCCCGCCTAACACTTTCGTGGAAAGGCTATTCAGGCCATCAGTAACATGGCAGGACTAGATCAGGTACGCTAATCCGGACCCGAACACGCCCCCTGCCGAACTCAATACAGATGTCATCAGGGACCCCAACATGGAAATAACATCTTCGGCTCACGAGATCATAGCTATTATAGCCCCCTAGACCGAGCCTTTCCTAGCCTACCTTAATAGGCAAGAGCTCCCCGATGACCAAAATGAGGCCCGCCGCATAATTTGGCGTTCTAAATCCTATAAGGTTCACGAAGGTGAACTATACAAGAAAAGCACTACTGGTATTCTCTAAGGGTGCATCTCTGAAGTGGAGGGACGACAACTTCTAGCCGAAATACACGCTAGCATGGGCGGCCATCATGGTGCGGCCCGAGCTCTTGTAAGCAAGGCTTTCCGAATTGGTTTCTTCTGGCCAACTGCGCGCGCCGACGCATAGACCCTAGTCCAACATTGTGTTGGATGCCAGCTTTTCGCAAATCAAAGTCATATGCCTCCCACCGCTCTCAGAACCATCCCCATTACCTGGCCTTTTGCGGTGTGGGGGCTGGATATGGTCGGACCTCTTAAAGAGGGAAGCCATAAAAAGAAATATTTACTGGTCATGGTAGACAAATTCACTAAATGGATAGAAGCCAAGCTAGTCCGAACAACTGAGGCATAACGAGTGATAGATTTTATATCCGGCGTAGTACACCATTATGGTGTCCCACATAGTATTGTCACATATAATGGCTCCAACTTCATAGCTGACGAGGTGAAAAATTGGTGCGCCAAGTTAGGCATTAAACTAGATTATGCCTCTGTGTACCATCCTAAAACAAACAGTCAGGTAGAAAGAGCCAATGGCTTGATAATGAGCGGCATTAAACCCCGACTAGTGCGGTCCCTACATGAGTCAGATAAACACTCGATGGAGGAGCTCGACTCCGTACTCTGGGGGTTTACCAACCACACCTAACCGGACAACCAGATATACACCTTTTTCATGGTGTACGACGCAGATGCTGTTTTGCCCTGCGATATTATTCATGACTCACCTCTAGTGCGCATGTATGAAGAGAGAGAGAGAGAGAGAGAGAGGCCGAGCTCGGTCGGCAGGATGACCTAGATGGCCTTGAACAAGAGCGCGATATCGCGTAGGCCCGTTCCACATTTTATCAACAACAGGCCAGGCGATACCAAAGCAGAGAAGTGCGGGCCAAGACATACAATGTTGGCGAACTCATCTTACGCCTCCCAGAGAAGAAAAAGGACAAGCTCAAACCAAGATGGGAGGGCCCCTTCATTACTGACAAAGTAATCACCAGTGGAGCCTATCTCCTTCGAAACACATCAGACAATCGTCTTGAGCCGAACCCATGGAACGCTGTCAGGCTCTGACGATTCTATGGATAGTTCGGTAGCACATTTTTTCTTTTCAGTCTAGGTCTCATTCCCTATTTTTTTAAGTTCTCATTTTTTTACTTATCAATAAGTATTCGGCTCAACCGAACTATCATGGGGTAGAACATCCTCAAATGTATATACCTCAAAAAAATTACTTGGGGGCTTCTATAACGAAGCCCATTATTAAAGAGCATATTGCTCAAAATATTTATGTCATCTGTGTCATACAGTCTCCTGGCCATTATATGCACCTTTATGATTTCAGTTCTTGCCAAGCTGGGTTGCCTGGCTCCTGTGTTTATACCTACGTTCCCGATTGTTCGGCTAAGGTGTAAAGGGAGCACCTCTGCGATTGTTACAATCGGGTAATCCGGACCTGTACCTCAGACGGGTGAAGCCGAAAGCTAGTGTTCTTAAGGGAATAATTGGTCGGTGTATACACAACGTACTGCTTTTAAAGCGCATAAACTTTAAAATCTCATAGGATAAGGCTTCCTACAATCTTTTGAAGGATCAAAGCCTAGGCACACATACATACGCATGCTGACCCAGGGAAAGGAACCCTTAACAAAACTATTCTCTCTGGAAGATGTTTCTTACATTAAATAGTAATATAACATAACTCCCCAAACATAGTTTGTGTGTTTAAGAAAATATGACTGGATTGCCTGGTTTCTAAACATACCACGTGCTTACCATAGGTGTAGTATTCGGAAACACTCCAGCCCTTGCGTTTTCGAAGGCTAAAGCGGGAGGTCTGCCAAGACAATCTTTCTATTAAATTCTACAGGAAATAAGTTTGATGATAAAGTACATCGTTACATAGAATCAAACGCCTATTCTTCATCAATATGATCTATAAGACTGTCTAATTTACAGTCTTGTTGAGAATACTTGGCGGCTCTCTTTACTTGGTCGTATACCAAGCTTACAGGGATTTCTAGTTCGTCAGGCCCTCGATGTCCAACCTGAGCCATATGATTCGGGTCTAGCCTGGTGTAGCGTGTCTTCACCATAGCCCAGGCTTCTCGGGCACCTTCTCGACATGCTGATACTTTCCATAATTCAAAGTGGTGTCGAGCCCCTTTGAATAAACTCGCCAGTTCCTCCATAATTTTTGGAGGAGAATCGGCTGGCCATAAAGCCTTGGCCATATTCTACATGGCTTTCCGAGCTCGCTCATTTACCTTGGAGAGCACTTACAGCAGGTCACCTTGAAATCCGGACACCTCTCCTTCGGGCCGCCCAGTTAACAAGCCTGGAGGAACAATTTTCGTAAAAAAAACTTAGAATCAAGGACTATAATGAAACATAGGTTCAAGGTCATACTGAAAATGCCGCCCTTAAGCTTCTTGTTCTCTTTCAAGGCATCCGAGAGTTGGGCTCGCACGTCCTTTAGCTCTCCGGCTAGCTTGACGTTTGTATCATGCAGCTTGTTCTTCTCATGTATGGTCCGTGTTAGTACACATTGACCAGAAGTTGTTTGACCTTCGGCTTGTTCTTTCACCGACAGCGCAACCCTTAGCTTTTCTTCCAGTTGGTTTGTTGGTCCTATTGCTACAATTCAAACAATGTATACTTAAAGATCATTGATTGTCACAAAACCATACTATCCAGACATTATTGTTCTTACCTATAGAGCCCTTCTTGGACTTCTTCGAATCTTCTAATTCGATGGTGATAGTAGTAAGCTTGGTCCGGCATTCTTCCAAATCCTTGGATAATGCGTTATTCTTTTCCTTGAGTACCTAAAAACACAACGATCCTTAAATCACTTCAGCCAACTTCTTTAAGTCTCTGGGGCTACTGGCATATGAACATTGAATTAAAACACTCACCCACATATCCTTGGAAAGCTGGTGAGTGGCTCCGGCAAGTCCGTCTCCAGTGGCTCGGATATATGCATCTGCAGAACCGAGGGCGTTAAAAGCCTCCTCAGTAAAAGCTGGGTCACGCATGGCTGCTTTTCACCACCGACGATTCATTGTGCTTTACACTTCGGAATTGGTAACAAATACCTCATCCAAATCCTCTTGAAGAGGACAATCCAGTATTACACCCACATCAACCCTAGTGCTTGTGGATGGGCCTGGTGCTAGATTGGTTGGAGCATGACCAGCCGGATCTCCGGACATAGTTGGGCGTATACTCTTCCAAAAAATAAAAAATAAAGCGGAAAATTATGATCCGACTCCACCACCAGACATATGTTAAAAAGTCATACCTCTTCGATAAAGGAGGAAGTTCGGTGGTGTCTCCGGTCCCCTTTCGTTTCAGACACCCGCCCTACGCAGGCGTCACCTTGTGGGAAGACGCTCTTGATGCAGTACGGTGGGATGAGCGTCGCCCCTTTTGAGCATGAAATAGTGCGGTGTGTGAGGCGCACTAGGATTATTCTCTTTGAAGAGGTATCCCCTGGGTACTTACATGGGAGGAAGGAATAATGCCAGGATAATCGGCTATAATAGCCACTTCGGTGCCATTGATACGTCTCCAACGTATCTATAATTTTTTATTGTTCCATGCTACTCCCTCCGTCCAAAAATTCTTGTCTTAGATTTATTTAAATACGGATGTATCTAGTTAAATTTTAGTGTTAGATACATCCGTATCTAGACAAATGTAAGACAAGAATTTTGGGACGAAGGGAGTATTATATTATGTGTTTTGGATATTTAATGGGCTTTAATATACACTTTAATATTATTTTTGGGACTAACCTATTAACCGGAGGCCCAGTGCCAGTTGCTGTTTTTCTTGCCTATTTTAGTGTTTCATAGAAAAGGAATATCAAACGTAGTCCAAACGGAATGAAACCTTCGCGATAATCTTTCTTGGACCAAAAGCAATCCAGAAGACTTGGAGTAGAAGTCTCGGAAGCCACGAGGCGGCCACAAGGCAGCCACGAGGCAGGAGGGCGCTCCCAAGGAGGGTAGGCGCGCCCCCCACCCTCGTGGGCCCCTCGTAGCTCCACTGACGTACTTCTTCCGCCTATATATACCCTTATACCCTAAAAACATCTAGGAGAGCAACGAAACCACTTTTCCACCACCGCAACCTTCTGTACCCGTGAGATCCCTTCTTGGGGCCTTTTCCGGCGCTCCGCCGGAGTGGGAATCGATCACGGAGGGCTTCTACATCAACACCATAGCCTCTCCGATGATGTGTGAGTAGTTTTCCACTAACCTTCGGGTCAATAGTTATTAGCTAGATGGCTTCTTCTCTCTCTTTGGTTCTCAATACAAAGTTCTACTCGATGTTCTTGGAGATCTATTCGATGTAATTCTTTTTGCAGTGTGTTTGTCGAGATCCGATGAATTGTGGGTTTATGATCAAGATTATTTATGAACAATATTTGGTTCTTCTCTGAATTCTTATATGCATGATTTAATATCTTTGCAAGTCTCTTCGAATTATCAGTTTGGTTTGGCCTACTAGATTGATCTTTCTTGCAATGGGAGAAGTGCTTAGCTTTGGGTTCAATCTTGCGGTGCTCGATCGCAGTGACAGAAAGGGAACCGACACGTATTGTATTGTTGCCATCGAGGATAAAAAGATGGGGTTTATATCATATTGCTTGAGTTTATCCCTCTACATCATGTGATCTTGCTTAAGGCGTTACTCCGTTCTTATGAACTTAATATTCTAGATGCATGCTGGATAGCGGTTGATGTGTGGAGTAATAGTAGTAGATGCAGAATCGTTTCAGTCTACTTGACACGGACGTGATGCCTATGTTCATGATCATGCCTAGATATTCTCATAACTATGCACTTTTCTATCAATTGCTTGGCATTAATTTCTTCACCCACCGTAATTTATGCTATCATGAGAGAAGCCACTAGTGAAACCTATGGCCCCGGGTCTACTTTACATCATACAAGTTTCCGATCTAGAATTCTAGTTTACTAATTATTTTGCAATATTTATTTTCCAATCTATATAACAAAAATACCAAAAATATTTATCTTATTATCTTTATCAGATCTCACTTTTGCAAGTGGCCGTGAAGGGATTGGCAACCCCTTTATCACGTTGGTTGCAAGGTTCTTGATTGTTTGTGCAGGTACTATGCGACTTGCGTGTAGTCTCCTACTGGATTGATACCATGGTTCTCAAAAACTAAGGGAAATACTGACACTACTTTGCTGCATCACCCTTTCCTCTTCCAGGGAAAACCAATGCATGCTCAAGAGGTAGCAGCCATCAGGGCTGGCTTTATAAAAAAACTCCATCTTTAAGATCTATGCCTACGTCCGGATCTTCTTCGAATCCGGGATCCATGTCTCGAATATGGACCTCTGGCTGTGGGATGTGACTGCTAATCCCCTCGACCACCTTCCTCCACTTCTGTTGGAAGTAACTGAATTCTGATCGGTTAGTATATCTCAAAATAAAAATCGATAGAAACTAGCGATCAGAGAAAGGCTTAACCAGTCGATGGGGTTATACACTGAGAAACCATCCCGACACTTCAAGCGATGGAAATCCTCCTTCTCCCCTTTGTAGAGGTCAGCTAGGATGGTGGCCAAAAAGGCGGGGTTGTTTGGACCCTGGCGTAGACAGCGTGAGGCATCATCCTGGCCATTATAGTGCCACATGGGAAACCCTCTGGCCTGAAGCGGCTGCACACACCGCGTTATGGAGATCGACATCACTTCAATTATTGTCAGCTCGAGGTGGGCAGGTAATCTGATCTTGCTTACTAGTCTTTTGACCTCCGCATCGTCTTCCTCCTTGAGACTGCGGGGACACCAGTTGAAACACTTCTTAAAGGAGCACTGGAGTATTCGGGAAGGCCTCGCTAGATTGGGTCCAACAGGACAACATCCTCAATATAAAACCACTCCGAGGGCCACTCTTTGGATGCTTTCTTCGGAGTGCTGGGCAGATAACTTGTCCCTGCTATGCGCCACACTTCGGTGCCGCCTACCTCGAATATAGATCCCTTCTGGGAGCGAGGAACAAGGCATAAGAACTTTCACCATAGCTCAAAATGAGCCTCACAGCCCAGAAATATCTCACAAAGACCGACAACGCCCGCAATATGCAAAATAGACCCCGGCGTAAGGTCGTGCAGTTGGAGCCCATAGAACTCCAGAAACCCCCTGAGAAAAGGGTGGATAGGAAATCCTACACCTCTTACGAGGAAGGATACGAAGCACACCCGCTCTTCTTTTGAAGGATTGGGGAAACTTTCCGCCATGGCTTGACCGTCGATGGAATTTAATCCAGCCCGGACGGGGACTAGATCCGTGGGAGGGAGATATCCCTGTGCCTGAAGCTTACTCAGTTGCGCATGAGATACAAAGCAACTCTCCCAATCGCCTGCTTGAGGGTCATGATGGCGTGAGGAGGAACTAGGAATGACGGCCATGTTTGAAGATTTTCCATGGCAGGCTCTAAGGATTTGTCCGCGTGGTATGGAATGGCATCTGAGATCTATTCTCTTTAAATAGGCGTCTTCCTTACAGAGTCAAGGGATTAATTGTAAGAATACCTACACGGTTTGCATTCATCTGACACGTGGAATCCAAGACGACAGCGGCATGGAATCAATAGGATATAATATTAAATATGGAGCCGAACTATCATCTGATCCAAAGGAGGACTCACCTTGCAAGACCGAAGACATGAAGCCAGATACAACCTCGTTCTTGAAGGCAAGACCGGAGGCTACTGAGGGAGT
The DNA here is from genome assembly GCA_902687465.1 of Secale cereale. Lineage (NCBI taxonomy): Eukaryota > Viridiplantae > Streptophyta > Magnoliopsida > Poales > Poaceae > Secale > Secale cereale. The sequence continues at coordinate 454,553,548 of LR738714.1, forward strand.
CCTGTATTTAGGGGTCCTCAGGCATCCGAGCCATTGATGTTGGGCCGAATTGATGAGCCATGAAGATAGAAGCAGAAGGCCCTCCCCCGTATTCGGTTAGGACTCCCATGTATGTAGTAAGGCAAGAAAGATGTCCGGATGTAATGATTCCTTCCTCTCCAAGTCACCTTTGTAACCCTAGGCCCCCTCCGACGTGTATATAAGCCGAGGGGTTTAGTCCGTAGAGACGAAAGAATCATTTCATATAAGCTAGACTTTTAGGGTTTATCCCTTACGATCTCGAGGTAGATCAACTCTTGTAACCCCATATTCATAAGATGAATCAAGCAGGAAGTAGGGTATTACCTCGATCGAGAGGTTTCAGAGCTTGGGCACCCCTATCCGAGATCTGTCGGTTTGGACACCGACAACGACCCATTAACATAATGGGCCCAGTAGAGTTCGAGTACGTCTTTAGGCCCAATTAGATATCGTCGATTCTGTCCCAGCTATAATTTGAGCCCATTACGACGAACAATTATGGACATGCCAAAAACCAATCAAAGGCCTATGACAATTTTTGCTCATGCGAGCCCATTAGGGAAGCCCATTAATTTCAGTGGGCCACTTTCCTTTATTTGGGCCCACGACTGTACTGCCAACTAAAAATTTCACTACTTTTTTACTTCTTAAAGACCAGTTAGCTGAATTGTGAGGCGCGCTAAGCAACCGTACGGCATACAAGGAAAAACATTGCACATACAGCATATAATACATGAAATTACACCAACTGGGCAATAAAAGATTGATGCCAGTGCAAATAAATGAACAGTACTTAACGATCTACAACCTCACAATCTGCAACCTCGGCGCGGATGACGCCCATAAGCATGTGAGCAAGTTCTTTCTTCTTTGCTACACTATTTCTGAAAACATTGATCAGTTCTTGTTGCGCAAGAATGTGCACCTGTGATTCCTCCATGATTTCCATGATTGCTCCGGCCAGTAGTTCATTCACAAACATACATTTTTTCCATTGGATGTGAGACAGAGAAAACTCAACAGATTCAGATGGGGATTTTGGCAGGCTTGTATTATTGATAGTGGAGAGTGTCTCGACCACTGCATCATAACATAAATTAGGAGGGGGGCCAAATAGATTAGTCGAGATTTATTGGCATATTACCTGGCCTAGATTTATTGGAAAGAAACAATGGGGTTGCCTTGCTGTTTTCAGAGTTTGTCTTCTTATGTTCAACAGCCTGCACCAAATTAGCCAGATCAGGTAATAATAGAAAAGCAACATTGACACAACGAGCATTTGGACAACCAATATGGCACATCAATCATCAGCTAGGTAAAGTAATAGGAAAGTAACATTGACACAATGAATGATTGGGCAACCAGAACAACACTGCAATTTAGTAATGTGCATGATATGAGATAGTACACTGATGTATCTCAGTATGCAAAACTACGAGGCATTTTTACTTACAAAAATCAACATTGTCACCTTTAATTATACATTTCGCTACAAATAAATTTAGATCAGATAAAGGTTGGATTAACGCCGATTAACAAAATACATGCTGATGCAAAAATTTAGTGATATACAATGGGTACTTACATCAGCATTGGAGCACAGAGAATCCCGTAAGATACTTTTCTCAAACACGATCCCACTTTAGAAAGTCTTCTATCATTTAAGCTTATTTTCTAAAAGAGAGATGTGTACTTACATCAGCATTGGAGCATGCATATTTCATTCGCACTTGATAGACCCATCTAAAACTCTCCCTCTCTCCCTCGTTCTCTCTCCATCGCACATGCACACACACACAATCTCAAGCTGAAAGTGCAACTAATCCCCGGGTGGTTTTGGTAATTAATAACAACATATATATCATTGAACTAATAGCTACTTAAGAATCATTTCAGAGAAGTTCGATGATATGGGTATGGAAATGTCTGAAGAAGTGGACCCCTCAAAATGCTAAGACAAGCATTGGCAAAAGCTCAAGACTCCATTTTTGGTTTAGTGATCAAAGATCACATTGAGTCCATAGGAAAAGCCAATACTATTAAAAGGGGATGAGGTTGTGTTGATGATCTGGTTGCTCAAGTGCTTAGTGATTTAGCTCCTTCAACTATCAGCAATTTTCACTACTTAACACACTCATAAGTAATCTCGGACAAACCGATTCTTCCAACTCAGTCCCACCGAGATGAACCACCTCAGTTATTTTCCAAACCCTAGAAATTTCGGTCCATCCGATTTTGAGTTCGGTCTCACCGAAACTGGACTGCCAACCTTCTGTAACCGTTTGTCATCATTTCGGAATATCCGAGTTGTTGATTTCGGTCCCACCGATTCTGGCAAGCTCCTACCTTTGACTCATATCGGACATACCGAGATGGTATTTTCGGTCCCACCGAAAACCCCAACGTTCACTATATTTGAACTTTCGGTCTGACCGAGTTTTCATTTCGGTCTCACCGAGATTGTTCAATTATGTGTGTAACGGTTGGATTTTGTGTGGAGGCTATATATACCCCTCCACCCCCTCTTCATTCGTGGAGAGAGCCATCAGAAAGTACTACCACTTCTACCTTACACTTTCTGAGAAGAGAACTACCTACCCTTGTGTTGAGATCAAGTCATTCCATTCCTACCATATGAAACTTGATTTCTAGCCTTCCCAAGTTGCTTTCCACTCAATCCTTTCTTCCACCACAGCCAAATCAGTGAGGAGAGTTGAGTGTTGGGGAGATTATCATTTGAAGGACAAGAGCAAGGAGTTCATCATCATCAACAACATCTATTACCTTTTGGAGGGTGGTGCCTCCTAGATTGGTTAGGTGTCGCTTGGGAGCCTCCGTCTTTGAGATGTGGAGTTGAACCAAGAAGTTTGTAAGGGCAAGGAGATCGCCTACTTCGTGAAGATCTACCCCGAGTAAGGCTAGTCCTCCGTGGGCGTAGGCCATGATGGAATAGACAAGGTTGCTTCTTCGTGGACCCTTCGTGGGTGGAGCCCTCCGTGGACTCGCGCAGCCGTTACCCTCCGTGGGTTGAAGTCTCCATCAACGTGGATGTACGATAGCACCACCTATCGGAACCACGAGAAAAATCTCCGTGTCTCCAAATTGCGTTTGATCTTCTCCACCTCTCTTTACTACATGTGTAATTTACTTTCCGCTGCTTATACTCTAGAATTGCATGTGTAGGGTGATACTTGAATTGATCATAATTGTGAAACTGCCAAAAACTGTTCTTGATCAAAAGGCAGAATTTTTATATTGTCAAGTAGTCTAATCACCCCCCCTCTAGACATACTTTCGATCCTACAAGTGGTATCAGAGCTTTGGTCTCCATTGTTTTGGTTTCCATTGCTTTGGACTCCATAAGCTTGGTTTGACAACCTAGGAGAGTATGGCGTCTAGTGAGGGTAATTATCGTAGAGGTCCTTACTTTGATGGTACAAATTTTGCTAGTTGGAAGCATAAAATGAAAATGCATATTCTTGGTCATAACCCAGCCGCATGGGGCATTATTTGTGTTGGTATGCAAGGTGAATTCTTCGAGGAAGGAAAAGTTCCGGATCGCGAAGCTACACTGGAAGAGTTGCGGATGTTGCAAAACAATGCTCAAGCTTGTGACATTCTCTTCAATGCTTTGTGTCCCGAGGAGTTCAACAAAATCAGCTGTCTTGAGAATGCTAAAGAGATTTGGGATACTTTGGTTGAAATGCACGAAGGTACTGAATCTGTGAAGGAATCAAAGCTAGATATTCTTCAGGGTCAACTTGACAAGTTCAAGATGAAGGATGGCGAAGGAGTCGCTGAAATGTACTCTAGGCTTGCTCTCATCACAAATGAGATTGCCGGCTTAGGAAGCGAAGAAATGACCGACCGATTCATCATCAAGAAGATTCTAAGAGCTTTGGATGGAAAATATGACACCGTGTGCACTTTGATCCAAATGATGCCAAACTACAAGACTCTCAAGCCAACTGAAGTCATTGGAAGAATTGTTGCTCATGAGATGACACTTAAGGATAAGGAAGAGCTTCACAACAAGTCAAGTGGTGCTTACAAAGCTACAAGTGATGCTCCCACTACCTCAAGTGACAAGTTAATTTCCAATGAAGAGATAAGCCTAATGGTTAAGAACTTCAACAAGTTCTACAAGAATAGAGGCAAAGAAATAAGCTCAAAGTCTAGATCATATGATGAAAAGAGATCTTCTAGTCGTGATTGAAACTGCTACAATTGTGGAAGACCCGGACACTTCTCAAATGAGTGTACGGCTCCCCACAAGAGAAGAGAAGAATCTCCAAGAAGAAGAGCAAGAGATGAGTCACCTCGGAGAGAGAGAAGGAGTAGAGATGATCGTTATGAACGAAGACCCTCTCGGAGAAGCAAGGATTCGGAGAGGAAGGACAAGTCATCAAGGAGCTACACAAGAAGAAGACATCAAGCTCATGTAGGTGAATGGGTCTCCGGCTCCGACTCCGACAATCAATCCGATGGAAGCTATCACTCCGACTCCGACTACAGTCAAGATGAAGGTGTTGCCGGTCTTGCACTCGTATCCTCCAACTCCAACTCCTACGACTTATTTGATTCACCAAATGAGGGAATTGGAAGATGCTTCATGGCTAAAGGCCCCAAGGTAACACACCCTGAATTCATTGACTTTGATAGTGATGAGGATGACTTTCTTAGTGAAGATGAGCTCTTGCATGATAAATCTAGTGAGCTTAGTAATGATGAAAATGCTAGTAGTCTTTATAGTCGAGAAGAGTCGAATGACAATGCTATGAAGGAGATTGAGCGTCTAACTAAAGAACTAAACACTCTTAAGTTAGCTCATGAAACAACTCAAGAAGATCATAGAGAGCTCCTAAGATCTCATGAGAAGCTACGCTTCGAGAAGCTCACTCTAGAGCAAGAACATGAGTTTCTAAAAGCGATCAATGACGATCTTCGAAAGAAGAGTTCTTCATATCTTGCCAAACGACTTCTCTTGTCTAATTTATTGCCACCTATTAAGACTAAGCATGACAAGCATAAGAAAAATTCTTCCTCTAGTAGTAACAATAACAATGTCAAATCTAATGTTGTTACTTCTAGTAGTTCTCTTGATTCCACTAACAATGTTTCAAGCCAAGTTACACTTGAGCAAGAAAATAGCTTATTGAAGGAAATCATAGAGAAAGGTGTCTACAAGAGTCTTGCCGGAAGCAAGAACTTTGAGGAAATTGTTCGCAAACAAGGAAGGCACCGGAAGAATCAAGGGATTGGTTTTGAGCGAAAGTTCAACGCCGAAGGTGTTGAGTGGGAAGAAGGTCAATACCCTACTCCACAGTTTGTTTCACAAAAGGAGAAGTATGATCCTACTTCTTCCAATGTGGAACAAGCTCAAGATGACCTTCCACCACAAGACCACAAGCTAAAGGCCAAGGACAAGCTTCAAGAGGAGATTGATGCATTCATTGAAGCACCTCAAGCCATGGTCAAGTGTTGGGGAACGTTGCATGGGAAACAAAAAAATTTCCTACGCTCACCAAGATCAATCTAGGAGATGCATCTACGAGGGGAGAGTTGGATCCACATACCCTTGTAGATCGCTAAGCGGAAGCGTCCAAGAACGCGGTTAATGGAGTCGTACTCGCCGCGATTCAGATTGCCGAAGATCCTAGCACCGAAGCAACGGTGCCTCCGCGTTCTTCACACGTACAGCTCGGGGACGTATCCTCCTTCTTGATCCAGCAAGGGGGAAAGAGAGGTTGATGGAGACACCGGCAGCACGACGGCGTGGTGGAGATGGTGGTGGAGGATTCCAGCAGGGCTTCGCCAAGCACTGCGGGAAGGACGAAGATCTCTACGGTGGAGGGAGGGCAGCGCCGAGGCACGAACGTGTGTGGCTGCCCTCCCTCTGCCTCTCTTTATATAGGGGGGAGAGAGGGGAGGGGGCGCCCTAGGGTTTACCCCTAGGGGCGGCGGCCAGGGCAGATGGGGAGGGGGCGGCGGCCAAGGGGCCAGGGTTTCCCCCCCCCCCCCCCCCCAC